>OZ024742.1:278019639-278049639 GCA_964016885.1 Eledone cirrhosa | reverse complement strand
TTATTAAATCATCTATTCATGATGTAAATATCCGATCCTAACTTATATTTTAATGATGGCCAACCCGAGCTGTAAATACTTTATAGTCATACATCGAAGACCTTATATCCACATACATATACACATACATATAAACATACATACATACAAAGAAACAAACATACATTCAAACACATATACATACATACATACATACATACATACATACATACATACATACATACATACATACATACATACATACATACATACATGCGTACATATATACATGTATACATATCTATGTATATATGCATACACAGGCACACATATATTTATATATATTAAGATGCTCCTTGTTTCTATCATTACAAATATTCTCTTCTTTGTCTTCATAACCCCAGCAATGGTGTTTTCAATAATTGACCGCGTCGTCACCGTTCTCCTCTAAGTGAGAGACATTCTTACCATATTGAGGTTTTTAGCTTTTAACCCTTTCAAATCCAATATGGCTCACCCTAATATTTAATTGGCTGTGTCGTTTACATAATTATATATATTTCTGTATAAGTGTGTGTGTCTGTGTTCGAGTGTTTATATGTTTTTGTCTCTATGTATAAATATATATATATATATATATATATATATATATATATATATATATATATATATATATATATATATATATATATATATAAGTGTGTGCGTGTGTGTGTTTAGGATTGTGTTTACATAATGCGGAACGTAAATAAATATATTTGAAAGATAAAATTTTGAAAAACGTAAGCCTGGCGCCTTCTCATGTTATTCGTGGCTTCTATTATACATCATGTAGTGGCGTGTAATGTTGCGTAGTAGTGGGTTATGTTATTTTACTCTTATATTAGGATACTGGTCGCCATCTCTGGCAATGATGGTTTATCTATCATTAGGGAGATCAAATCGGTTGACGAATTCGTGGAAAAGTGGGTAAATACTAGTGGAGAAAGCAATCTTGTTGGGCAATGATTAGAGAAATGTAATTCAGTATATAAAAAAGAGACAACCATATTACATGTTACTCAAATAAACACCTGTACATACATGGTGACAGCAAATATCCACACATAGGCAAAATGCCGGTAATGAAATCCCTAATTAGGAGTCAGTTAAATTCTCCTCTACAAATGAAGGTCTATAATATGATTTTTTTTCCGAATAACTTCAACATAACTTTACTTAAGCTATATAAATAATGAAGTTGATCACAACCATTATTTGTTAATGAAGAATAAGCTTTGTGTGATGTAAGAAAAACTATCTGCAGAGAGAAGATTATATTACAATACATTATGGGGATTTCTCTGCTGCACAGTTAAATATTAAGTCCGCAGTGAATGGACACACTTAAGAGAATATGCAATCACAGTTCGAAAGTAATTCTCTACATAGCTTACACACACACACACACACACACACACACACACACACACACACACATACACACACACAAACACACACAAGTACACACACATACACACACACAAACACACACAAACACACACACACATACACACACATACACATACACACCAGACATGTTGGCTGTTATTGGAAAACCGATAAGGTGTTCTCACCTCCTGTCCTGCGCGTGTAGTTTATTAGTTCTTTGGACACTGTTCATCGTCAGGATTATCTATATTTGATGACTGCCACTCTCGGGATTGGCTGATGTCGATGGACTGGCTTCGATGGAAACCGTGTCCTGTAGTCCTCTCATCAGAAGTTGAAATGACATGTCCCCAGGGTGAATCACTTCATATGGGTGCATCAGAATGTGACTAACCCTAACCCTAACTTTACTTTTTCAAAATCATTTGGAATAGAAGATTTTGGTGTACTGCGCTTTGGGATAGGTCGTAAATGGCCTACTGTCTCTCAACTGTTCAAGATGCATTTTATCATCAATGTCTGATTTCGTGTTTGGAATGAATTCACCGGGTACTGTAAGAGGCGTGCTGTTCACGATATCTGTGAATGCAGTGTTTAGGTCATCATTTGAGGTAGTACAAATTCCCAACATACCCTATGGAACCTGGTTGATCCAGTTGACCCCGTCAAGCGGTGGTGGAATCGCTCAAACAAGCCAATTAGTACACCATAGAACGAGCAAAATACACATACATTTCAATAAATACATCAGACACTACTTCAATTATTAAAAATAAACAAACCACACATAAAGTCTATTATATGAATCAAATGTATAATAGCTGTATAATAGTAACACATTAGTAAAACCTCATAAAACGGAACACAAAATCCCTTGCGCCAAACCATAAGCTAACTCTTATAATATATGACAAAAATACTACAATTGAAAGCCTCGTTATCAATAACACACTACGAGGCTATAAACCTGCTCTAATGACCAATGGCATTTAAAAACTATATTGTAAATTTAAAGTTGTAAATTTAACGACTCCAACAGGTATATTAACCACATAAGGGCAGAACTTTTCTGATGGCTCACCAAGCAATTTCAAAATGAATTATTCAAATTTCGTATGCGAAGCAGCGAACCGTGACGAAAAAGATTAGTTTTATGGTGTACCGAAAACTAAGCACTACACCTAGTACCTTCCAATAATAATTAATAAAAGAGATAGCGTCAATAGAGTGTACAGATAGTAGTAGTAGTAGTAGTAGTAGTAGTAGTAGTAGTAGTAGTAGTAGTAGTAGTAGTAGTAGTAGTAGTAGTAGTAGTAGTAGTAGTAGTAGTAGTAGTAGTGTTTCTGCTGCACTGCTAATAATGCTACAATTATAGAACTGCTCGCATCATGACGATGACAGCAGCGTCGAGTGCGGTGATGAGGATAATGATGAAGACTATGATGATGATGATGATGATGATGATGATGATGATGATGGTGATGCTGATGAGGATTATGATGATGATGGTGATGATGATGATGAGGCGGATGATGGTGTTGATGATAATGATAATGTTGATGATAATGATGATGGTGATGACGATGATAATGATGATGATGATAATGATGATGATGATGATGAGAGGATGAGGAAGAGGATGATATGAATATTGGTCATGCTGAGGTTAGTAGTATTAATATCAATAATGACGATAATTATGAGGAAGAGGAGGCAGAAGATGACGTATTTAAACAATAAAGAAAACAACGAGGATAACAACAACAACAGCAACATATAAATCAAAGTGATAAGTAGAAAATGAATTAAGATGCTCAATGTCGAACTGAAAACAGAAATCAATAATAATAATAATAATTATTATTATTATTATTATTATTATTATTACAGTTGCATTTATCTTGCTTTATGTTCATACGAGTTATCACCAAGTCACAACCAGTGACCTCAAGAGACAACAAGGTCCGCCATGTTCAAGGAAGAACATACATACTCACACATGCATCTTTAGTGTTTAGACTTGTGATGTACTTATATTGACAGAATCTTCCTTAGTATATGGGCAGTTCCCATTAGTACTATCCTTTGTATTTCTCCTATACGCGGGTTTCCTGGGATAATATTATTATTATTATTATTATTATTATTATTAGAGAAGGGAAGATATACGAACATTGAGGAGATGAATGCTGACGGGCTAGGACAATATTTGGTTGATATCCTAAACTTAGTGGTAGATGAAATGAACAATGATAGTGGGAAACCTATGAACCTAAGATTTGTAGACAGGATAAAGTTAAAAGAAACAACAGCTAAGGTAAACAAAGTCATCCCATACCTTGAGACGAGGAACCTTCACCAGTGCAAAAATATCCTCAAAGCAACAGCAAATGCGGTGAGGAAATTACTTGGCATAAAAGCCAGAGGAAACAACAAACAAGAAAGATCAGAACCTTGGTGGAAGAAACGATTGAATGGTCAAATCAGGGAAATGAGAAATGACATTGGAAAGCTTGAGTCCCTACTGAATGGGACACTAAAAAACATAGACACTAAAAATAGACTGGAAATAAAGTACAAAACTAGGAGGAAAAAGCTAAATATTATCATAGAGGAACTGAAGTAACGCATTGTAGCAAAGAGTGCAAAAATTAGGCGATACGAGAGCAGAGTCAGTCAGTATAGATAGAACCGCATGTTTGACAACAACCAGAAAATGTTGTTTGGACAGCTTCAAGGGAAAGAAAGAGGCAACGACTTGATCCCTGAGGCGGAACAAACTAAGGCATTCTGGAGAGGAATATGGGAGCAGGGTGTTGAACATAATGATCAGGCAGTGTGGATTGAGACAGTACAAAAGGAGATTAGTGAACAGGCTCACGAACAAACTGATTTGAGTATCACAATTGAAACTCTTTAGGGGCAGGCCAGAAAACTAACCAACTGGAAATCACCAGGCCCAGATGGTGTGCAGGGGTATTGGATTAAAAATATAACATCCCTCCACCCGAAACTGACAACCATGTTCAATGACTGCTTGATGTCAGGTGAGGTACCAGGGTAGTTGACAAAAGGTACCACAGTTCTGGTAATGAAAGACCGAACCAAGGGTAATGATGTTACCAACTATAGACCTATCAAATGTCTGTCCGTAATGTGGAAACTGTTAACAAGCATTGTGTCTGAGGAAATATACCATCACCTCCACATAAACAACTTGTTACCGGACGAACAGAAACGATGCCGAAAGAAGTCCCGTGGTACAAAGGACCAGTTACTTATTGATAAGATGGTAATGAGGATTTCAGGAGGAGACACACTGGTCTTGCCATGGGATGGATAGACTACAAAAGGGCATTCGACATGGTACCTCATTCTTGGATAACCAAAAGCCTAGAGATCTTCAGGGTGGCAGATAACATCAGACAGTTGTTAAGCAAGAGTATGAAGTCCTGGAAAACAGAGTTAACATCGGGCGGAGATTCCTTGGGAGTCACCTCCTCTTCATGGACGAACTTAAGCACTTCGGGAAGAGTGAGAGGGAGTTGGATGTGCTTGTTGACACTGTCCGTATTTTCAGCAATGATATATGTATGCAATTTGGTAAGTGTGGAGTTCTTGTGATGAAGAGGGGTAAATTGAGCAGAAGCAACGGAATCCAGGTATCAACAGGTGAGATGATAAAGGAAATTGATGCTGAAGAAGGATACAAATATCTAGGTGTTCTGGAGGCTGACGAGATCAAGAACAAAGAAATGAAGGAATTGATAAGATCTGAATACATTCGGAGAGTAAGGAGCGTACTAAAGTCACATCTGAACAGTAGGAATGCCATAAGTGCAGTAAATTCCCGAGCTGTGTCTATTATTAGGTACAGTGCGGGAATTCTGAGATGGAATGTTGCTGAACAAAAAGAAATGGATAGGAAGACTAGGAAGCTATTGACTATCTACAATATGTTCCACAAAAGGAGTGATGTCGATAGACTCTACTTAAGGATAGTAGGGAGCCAATGCTCAGAATTGTACTGAAGGAGAGGACAATAGACCAGGGGATGTCCAAGGAGGAAATAACAAGGAGAAAGAGCAACTTTCATGAAAAATCCCTTCAGCGTGCCTACTTTTAGAAAACTGAATTTAGAGATCCACAGACATGGAACTGATTGAAAAGAAGAGACCTTACAGAAGGAATGCTAATGGCTGCGCAAGAGCAGGCCTTCAAAACGAAGTGGGTGAAACACCATATTTACAAGGAGGAGGCTAGCCCACTGTGTAGGATCTGTGGAGAGAGAGAGGAGACTGTGGCTCACATTGTATCCAAGTGTAAACACCTAGCCCAGACTCGCTATAAAGGCTGGAGACATGATGTGATGGGCACCTCCATGCCTGTAGAGTTTATCCCGAACTGGCAAAGCTCCTCAGTAGCACTGCCAGGCCAGGGATTTCTGGAAGTTGTCCATAGCCCCGGCCCGAAAGTTCTTCCGAAGAGATTGGGTAGTTGATTTTCTTTGACGCCTAGAGTTTCCCCAAGTACGTCGTCGCTCTTCTCCTCCACTAATCCTCTATAGAACACCAAGGTGGAGTTTCCACCGATCACATTGCCCGATTCGTCGAGGGCTGTGAGCGCCTGAAGACATTCCAGTCTCCAAGTGCTCCCTCTCGGTCTTCGCTTGACCCAGGACTGCAGCTCCGTCAAGGAGACGAGCTGGGGAAAGACGCGTCTAGAAAAAACGGTGACCACACCTGATCACCGTCGAGGAAGAGGTGGAGATGTCGTAGCCTGAGCGCGTATCTGCGCATCATCAGCCACGGCATTCCCAGCCCTCCACGTAGCGGGTGTTGACAGCAGATGGACCGCCTGACCATCGGAGCGCGTCCCTTCCACAAAATGCGAAAGAGCAAACGCTCCAGCGCAGTCAGGCGGGGCTTAGGACAAGATACGACGGTCAGGCGGTAGTAGATGACGGACGCGATGTACGCGTTGGCCACCTCCGCTCGACCTTTCAGGGATAGCTTCTTCTCCGCCCATTTCTAGGTGAGAGAAGCCACCTCGTCCCATTTGTTGCCAGTTGCAGTAGACGTCCGCCAAGAGGCTTCCGAACAAGTCTGGCATCTGTACGTAAAGTTCATAGGGCAGACCATCCAAACCAGGCGAATTACCCATTGTGCAGCCCGTCATTGCCTCCCGTACTTCAGCGGCTGTTATCGGCTTTTCGCAACACTCTGCCTCAGTGGCCGAGAGCCGCGGCAGTCCGTCGAGGTAGACACTAAAGTCCATCACTCTACCCGGCCCCCCGCTGCCCCCGAACAGCTGAGCGAACTGTCGCGCTTTGCATTGAAGAATTGGTCAAGGGCCAATTTCGCCGCAAGTACGTCGGTCGCGATGCCTTTGCTAAGCGCCTCGTCTAATTTTCTAACTAATTCTCCCTTTGCTCTATTTTTCTCTATAGCTAAAGCCTTACTAAACCTAATGGACTCTATTCTAATCGTTCTTTTCAGAGCAAACCACCACTTGTTGTTGTCGATGGCCCCCGTCAACGCTCGCTTAACTAGTTCGCTAATCCGGTCTCTGTAGGCCTTGCGCGCTGGTAAGGACGCGTCTAAGACGTATATCTAAGTCAAGCACACAGATCACAAATTTGTGGTCCGTGTAGCTGACTATCTTGAATTGTGGACAGCCTATGCTAGACCTATCTATTTCCCTACAAAATACTCTACCTAGATATGATATGGATGACCCGATGCTGTTTGTCCAAGTTCACATTGGCACATTCGGGAAATCCAATCGGTACCTGTCAAACAGTTCGAAACGCCTGAGCAGGTTGGTGAGCTCTTGCACCCTCCTCCCCTATCCGCTAATCCCACAGAGTTCCAGTGTGCATCTAAGATTCCGTTCCAGTCGCCCACTAACACTAAAGAGCGGGACGTTCCTAGAAAGGTCTCCAGGCACCGGAAGAAATCAGGCCGCCCTGCTCCTGTCGGGGCATAGACGGCCACTAGCCTGAAAGCTTGCCCGTCTCCGCTAGTCACGTCCAGCACCACCAACTTACCTTCTGGGTCCCGGAAGATGGCCCGTATGGCGAGATCCAAACCTCTCCGAAAAAGCACAGCAACTCCTCCCCCGATCCCGGACGGCTGGGAGGTGCGTACACATCGTAGCCGCCGAAGATCGGTGCGAAGGCCCGTGCTTCGGATATTCTGGTCTGGCTGATGGCCACTACATCTATGTTTAGTGACCTGAGGTCGTTGAGCAGGTGGCCTGCTTCCATGACGACCCCAAGCCACGCGCATTTATGCTGCCTATTCTGAGTGAGGTCATGAAATGGAATGGAAAAGTTGGCAAAGACCACTTACCTTACTTCTCGTAGAGGAAGGATGGTTTCTCCATCCCTTTTCACTTAATCGTCTGGTGAAGGGGCCGTTAAATCTTGCTTTCGGCTGGTCGTCGGCTCTTCTGTGAGTATATCCGAATATACTCTCCGGTTGAGTGTCCCTCCTAGGTCTCTGAAATCACCAACTGCGTTGCGGAATTTCGTTTTAATGTTTGTGCATTGTTTCTGTGCTATTCTTACCAGTCTTATGTTCGTTGGTGTTTTGATTGGTGCTGGTATTATGTAGTCGTGCTGTGAAATGTCTGTGTGTTCAATTATGTAACTCATTAGTTTCTTGTTGTGTGTATTTATTGCTGTGCATTTCTTTTTCTGGGGGTGGGGTATGGTTCTGCTATTTTCTTGTCGTTGTTGCTTGGTGTGTGTGTTTTGTTGTTGTGTTTGCTATGTTGGTGCTTGTGGTGGTGGCGTTGAAGGTGTTGTTGGCGGTGGGGTTGCCGCCGGTGGTGATGGTGGTGCTAGTGTGGGTAGTGATGGTGTCGGTGGTGTTGCTGCTGTAAGTCTCTTTGCAGTAGCCTTTACCCTTTTTTCATTTCTTTCCTCCCTTTTCGAACGCGACGATGCGCTGCTTCTGCGTGTGTGCCTTCTCGCGACCTTTTCCCATCCCTCTCCCACCTCACACTCCATGTCCGATTCCTGCGAGGTCGGGGAGGGGTACCAGCTCCACTCTTTCATTTATTGTTGTTGTGATGTTTGCAGTGGAGTCTCTGTTGCAGCTGAAGTTGGTATTACTGTTTTTGTTGTTAATACTTCCACTGCTGTTGCTGTTCTTGATTTCCGTGGGGTGGGTATGGGTGCCACGGACCTATCCTTCCTGCTTGCCGCCTGTCCTGTTGCTGGTAGCAGTGGAGCCGGTTTCGGAAGGAGGGGGGTTTTCTTCTTTCTCAGGGTCTTCTCATTGCAGAAGGCCCTGAGGTGAGTCTTCGATCCTCAGCGAAAGCATTTCGGGCGTTTGCCCTCAACACTTATGGGCAGTTGAGTGCCGTTATCGAAGTCTATCACATCCGGGATAGCTTCGATGCACTCCTGGTTGGTTTGGATTAACATCTCAATGGAAGTGCCGACCCAATCTTCTCGTACTTTTTTCTGTACTTGCAGTACAGTTGTTTTGTCCTCGATTCCGACGAGGACAGACGCGGCCAGTCAAGAAGGGGCCATCCCGGGGGGGACGTGGGTCAGTTTGACCCTCACAATTTTTTGCCCGCAGTAGGAGGGTACCAACACTATTTCCTCGCTCCTTAGGGTCACTTTGCCTCCTGGGGTGTGGCAAAAAGCACTTCCACGGTGGCATATTTCTTGCCTCGGGTGATATGCGTTTTCCACTGCCACACAGACCCTAAGGATTTTTGTATTTGAGCCTCTGTGGCTCTTTCAACCCTACGGGATTTTGTGCTTGCTTTACGGTACGTGACCGTACAGTGTTGTTGGGTTTCGAAAAATGTTTCGGCTGCCTTGCAGATTGCTCGGTGTCCGGTTTTCGTCACCATCTTCTTTGCTTCCTGTAATTCCTCATTTGTTATAAGGATGGTTTCCAGGTTCTTTGCGATACCGGCAAACGAGATTGGTTTTTCTTTCTTGTTGTTGTTGTTGTTGTCGTCAGAGCTGCTGTTACTTTTGTTGTTGCTGCTGGTACTACGACCGCCGCCGTCGTTGTTGCTGCTGTTGTTGTTGCTGTTGCTGCTGTTGTTGTTTTATGCTGCTGCTGTTGTTGTTGCGGCTGCTACTAGTGTTTTCCTTGTCACTGTTGCTGCTGCTGCTGTTATTACGGCTGCTGCTGCTGCTATTCTTCATGACGTCAGACGAATGCAATGGCTTTCCTTATTTACCGCACTCATTTTTCGTCGTTGTCGTCGTCGTTGAGAAATGCTCTACGGTATGCACGTTCTCTTGGTGAAAGCTACCAGAAACTATATTTTTCTTTTTCTTAATGGCGTCGGTTGCGAAAGAGGCGACACCACATTTAGAGAAGGGAGGGAGAGAGACAATCTTTTCTCTGATGTAATAACGATTGAGGAAGAAGACGGAAAGACTTGTGAAAATTCTTTTTGTAGCCATGTTTTTTTTTTTACAGTTTAAAATGAATATTAGGCACAAACCGCCAATAATCGGTTATTTAACCCCGAAGGGCCAAATAACGGGCAGAAAACCCCTCTCACGATGAGGAGGGTGTTTTTATCTACAATTTGGTTCAAGTTTTAAACAACTTACAATTGTTATAGCGGTTAAATATTACTATACCTTACTAGCCAAGCATCCGTCAACCATGGCATTCAATAATAATAATAATAATAATAATAATGGTTTCTTATATAGGCACAAGGCCAGCAATTTTGGGGGAGGAGAAAGTCGATTAAATCGACCCCAGTACGTGACTGGTACTTTACGTTATCGATCCCGTAAGTATGAAAGGCAAAGTTAACCTCGGCGGGATTTTAAAACAGATCCTAAAGAGACGTAACTCTATGCTGCAAAGAATGGTGTCCGACCCTCTACCGATACTGTCAATCCACCGCCCTAAAAAATAATAACAATAATAATAATAATAATAATAATAATAATAATAATAATAATAATAATAATAATAATAATAATAATAATAATTTCTTTATTAACCACAAGGGTTTACATAAAGTAGACATTAAGGACAGTGCAGGACAATGCAGGACGGTACAAATGGGCATTTCTGCGTGTAAAAAAACAAAAACAGAGGATGTAACAAAAATAACAATGAAAATAACAATGAAAAATTCCCCAATAGGGGGGAGACTTCGGAGGGACATTTGTGGAGAAAGCCCAGTAAAAAGCCACAATGACCCTGACCACCAAGGCAAGTGCCCTCTCCCAGTTTTCCACCTTTAGTTTACAGATATATACTCAGAGTCGGCCCATTCACTCGGGCCATTCTTGCTTCTCTCACCCATCTTTCAATAAAATGCTGGGAAGAGAGCACTTCCCTCTCTACTCTGATTTTCCTTTTCAAATGAAATTTGAAAAAGTCAATCAGAGCATCACCGAAGAGGTAAGTGCTCGTCTTCAGCCCTTTCAAACGTGTCCACCATACTATCTCTTTCGCCATGGCCACCAGACAGATAAAAACTGCCTGCCCTTCCCGGCTAAAGGAGGAGGGCGGGGCAATCCTCACGATGGACTCAGATGATAGCTGGATCCGTCCTAAACGCGACAGCAGGTGTTCGACATAAACCCACAAGTCAGCAATTTTCGGACACTGGACGAGTGCGTGCAGGACGGTTTCGTCGCCCTGCGCGCATCTCGGACATGCCCGGCTGACGGCACCTCCATGCCTGTAGAGTTTATCCCGAACTGGCAAGGCTCCTCGGTAGCACTGCCAGGCCAGAGATTTCTGGAAGTTGTCCATAGGCCCTGGCCCGTAAGTTCTTCCGAAGAGATTGGCTAGTTGATTTTCGTCGACGCCTAGAGTTTCCCCAAGTACGTCGTCGCTCTTCCCCTCCACTAATCCTCTATAGAACGCCGAGGTGGAGTTTCCACCGATCACATTGCCCGATTGGTCGAGGGCTGTGAGCGCCTGAAGACATTCCAGTCTCCAGGCGCTCCCTCTCGGTCTTCGCTTGACCCAGGACTGCAGCTCCGTCAAGGAAACGAGCTGGGGAAAAACGCGTCTAGCAAGGGCGACCACACCTGATTACCGTCGAGGAAGAGGTGGAGATGTCGTAGCCTGAGCGCGTGCCTGCGCATCATCAGCCACGGCATGCCCAGCCCTCCACGTAGCGGGTGTTGACAACAGATGGACCGCCTGACCATCGGAGCACGTCCCTTCCACAAAAAGCGAAAGAGCAAACGCTCCAGCGCAGTCAGGCGGGGCTTAGGACAAGGTACGACGGTTAGGCGGTAGCAGATGACAGACGCGATGTACGCGTTAGCCACCTCCGCTCGACCTTTCAGGGATAGCTTCCTCTCGGCCCATTTCTGGGTGAGAGAAGCCACCCTGCTCGTCACCTCGTCCCAGTTTTTGTCCGCCTGGAGGTCCGGACCGAACCAGACCCCTAGCAATTTAACCGGTCCGTCCGTCCAGCACCCGACGACGCTGTTGGACGGCATGGACCTGCCTCTCCAGGTGCCGAGCTGCAGGCCCACCGACTTTTCCTGGTTGATCATTGCTCCTGTCACCGCTTCGTATTCTCTTAGTGTAGTGCCGATCGCCTCGATGTGTTTGGCGTTCGACACCACTACGGTGACATCGTCCGCATATGCTGACACGGATCTTCAGCATCCTAGTTCGCGCGGGACTCCCCTCAACGTCTCCAGTTTGTGCAGTAATGGCTCGAGAGTCAATACGTACAAGAGGGACGAGATGGGACATCCTTGGCGGACCGAGCGCATGATGTTGAACGGTTCCGACAGGTGACCGTTCACTCTCACCACAGAGCAGATGTCGCTGTGCATGGCAGCGATCCAGCCTCTGAAGACGGGCCCAAAGGACTGCCGCTAGGTAACGATGGTCGACCCTATCGAAAGCTTTCGACTGATCTAAATTGATCAAGGACCCACCCGTGCCAGGTTCCTTAGCTACCCTCTCTATGATGTATCGCATGAGGTGGAGGTTGTCGTGGATGGATCTGTCGGGAATGGCGCATGTCTGCGCCTCTCCCACCAGACCACCAACGACAAGCGCCAATCTCTTTGCTAGCACCTTGGCCAAAATCTTGAACTCTGTGTTTAGCAGAGTTATGGGCCGGAAATTGTCTATGTTATCCCCCTTGTTCGGATCCTTTCTCAGCAGTGCCACCGCTCCTCGGCTCACAGAACTGGGAATTCTCCCGTTCTGTTGCCAGTTGCAGTAGACGTCCGCCAAGAGGCCTCCGAACAAGTCTGGCATCTGTACGTAAAGTTCATAGGGCAGACCATCCAAACCAGGCGATTTACCCCTTGTGCAGCCAGTCATTGCCTCCCTTACTTCAGCGGCTGTTATCGGCTTTTCGCAACACTTCGCCTCAGTGGCCGAGAGCCGCGGCAGTCCGTCGAGGTAGACACTAAAGTCCATCACTCTACCCGGCCCCCCGCTGCCCCCGAACAGCTGAGCGAACTGTCGCTGAAAAGCTTCACACATTTGCCCGGGATCGAGTAGCATGCGCCCGTCGTGGTCCACCAAAGACCGGATCGTGGCTTTGTTGCCACGACGCGCCTCCGCCACTCGGGCCCATTGAACGGCTTTCGTTCCCTCGTGTCTGAGAGCACGCACCCTAGCTCTGACAACGCAGCCTTCGTGCTTTGTATTGAAGAATTGGTCAAGGACCAATTTCGCCGCAAGCACGTCGGTCGCAATGCCTTTGCTAAGCGCCTCGTCTAATTTTCTAACTAGTTCTCCCTCTGCTCTATTTTTCTCTATTGCTAAAGCCTTACTAAACCTAATCGATTCTATTCTAATCGCTCTTTTCAGAGCAAACCACCACTTGTTGTTGACGATGGCCCCCGTCAACGCCCGCTTAACTAGTTCGCTAATCCGGTCTCTGTAGGCCTTGCGCGCTGGTAAGGACGAGTTTAGCTTCCAGTAGCCGGGTCCTCGTCTATGAAGCCTATCTAAGTCAAGCACACAGGTCACGAATTTGTGGTCCGTGTAGCTGACTATCTTGAATTGTGGACAGCCTATGCTAGACCTATCTATTTCCCTACAAAATACTCTATCTAGATATGATGTGGATGACCCTATGCGGTTTGTCCAAGTCCACATTGGCACATTCGGGAAATCCAATCGGTACCTGTCAGACAGTTCAAAACGCCTGAGCAGGTTGGTGAGGCTCTTGCACCCTCCACCCCTATCCGCTAATCCCATACAGTCCCAGTGTGCATCTAAGATCCCGTTCCAGTCGCCCACTAACACTAAAGAGCGGGACGTTCCAAGAAAGGTCTCCAGACGCCGGAAGAAATCAGGCCGCCCTGCTCCTGTCGGGGCATAGACGGCCACTAGCCTGAAAGCTTGCCCGTCTCCGCTGGTCACGTCCAGCACCACCAGCTTACCCTCTGGGTCCAGGAAGATGGCCCGTATGGCGAGATCCAAACCTCTCCGAAAAAGCACAGCAACTCCTCCACCCGATCCAGGACGGCTGGGAGATGCGTACACATCGTAGCCGCCGAAGATCGGTGCGAAGGCCCGTGCTTCGGAGATTCTGGTCTCGCTGATGGCCACTACATCTATGTTTAGTGACCTGAGGTCGTTGAGCAGGTGACCCTGCTTCCATGACGACCCCAAGCCACGCGCATTTATGCTGCCTATTCTGAGTGAGGTCATGTTTAAAATAGAGTGGAAAAGATGGGAAAGACCACTTACCGTACTTTTGGTAGAGGAGGGATGGTTTTTACATCCCTTTTCACTTGATCGTCTGGTGAAGGGACCGTTGAATCGTCCCTTCGGCTGGTCGTCGGCTCTTCTAAGAGAATGTCTGAGTATACTCTTCGATTGATGGTTCCTCCTAGGTCCCTGAAATCACCAACTGCGTTGGGGAATTTCGTTTTAATATTTGTGTATTGTTTCTGTGCTATTTTTAGCAGTCTTATGTTAGTTGGCGTTTTGATTGGTGCTGGTATTATGTAGTCCTGTTGTGAAATGTCTGTGTGTTCAATTATGTAAGTCATTAGTTTCTTGTTGTGTGTATTTATTGCCGTGCATTTGTTTTTCTGGGGGTGGGGTGTGGTTCTGCTATTTTCTTGTCGTTGTTGCTGGGTGTGTGTGTTTTGTTGTTGTGTTTGCGATGTTGGTGCTTGTGGTGGTGGTGTTGAAGGTGTTGTTGGCGGTGGGGTTGTCGCCGGTGGTGATGGTGGTGCTAGTGTGGGTGGTTATGGTGTTGGTGTTGTTGCTGCTGTGGGTCTCTTTGCAGTAGACTTTACCCTTTTCTCATTTCTTTCCTCCCTTTTCAAAGGCGACGATGCGCTGCTTCTGCGTTTGTGCCTTCTTACGACCTTTTGCCATCTCTCTCCCACCTCACACTCCATGTCTGATTCTGTGAGGTCGGGGAGGGGTACCAGCTCCACTCTTTCACTTGTTGTTGTTGGTGATGTTTGCACTGGAGTCTCTGTTGCAGCTGCATTTGGTATTGCTGTTGTTGTTGTTAGTATTTCCACTGCTGCTGCTGTTTTTGATTTCCGTGGAGTGGGTATGGGTGCCACGGGCCTATCGTTCCTGGTTGCCGCTTGTCCTGTTGCTGGTAGCCGTGGAGCCGGATTCGGAAGGAGGGGGGTTTTCTCCTTTCTCAGGGTCTTCTCGTTGCAGAAGGCCCTGAGGTGAGTCTTCGATCCACAGCGAAAGCATTTCGGGCGTTTGCCCTCAACACTTATGGGCAGTTGAGTGCCGTTATCGAAGTCTATCACATCCGGGATAGCTTCGATGCACTCCTGGTTGGTTTGGATTAGCATCTCAATGGAGGAGCCGACCCAATCTTCTCTTACTTTTTTCTGTACTTGCAGTACAGTTGTTTTGTCCTCGATTCCGACGAGGACAGACGCGGCCAGCCAAGAAGGGGTCATTCCGGGGGGGACGTGAGTCAGTTTGACCCTCACAATTTTTTTGCCCACAGTAGGAGGGCACCAACACCATTTCCTCGCTCCTTAGGGTCACTACTGATTGGGCCTTTGCCTCCTGGGGTGTGGCAAAAAGTACGTCTACGGTGGCATATTTTTTGCCTCGGGTGATGTGCGTTTTCCGCTGCCACACAGACCCCAAGGCTTTTTGTATTTGGGCCTCTGTGGCTCTTTCCACCCTACGGGATTTTGTACTTACTGTACGGTACGTGACCGTACAGTGCTCTTGGGTTTCGAAAAATTTTTCCGCTGCCTTGCAGATTGCTCGGTGTCCGTTCTTTGTCACCACCTTCTTCGCTTCCTCTAATTCCTCATTTGTTATGAGGATTGTTTCCAAGTTTTTCGCAATACCTGCAAATGATATTGGTTTTTCTCTGCTGTTGTTGTTGTCGTCAGAGCTGCTGGTACTTTTGTTGTTGCTGCAGGTACTACGACTACTGCCTCCGCCGCTGTTGCTGTGGTTGTTGTTGGTGTTGCTGCTGCTAATGCTGTTGTTGTTTATGCTGCTGGTGATGCTGTTGCGGCTGCTACTGTTGTTTTCATTGTCACTGTTGCTGTTGTTATTACGGCTGCTACTGCTATTATTCCTGACGTCAGACGAATGAACTGGGTTTTCGTATTTCCCGCACACTTGTTTCGTCGCTGTCGTCGTCGTCGTGGAGAAACCTTGCACGCTTTGCACGAGACTTTTCTTTTCTTTCGTCACTTGCGAAAGAGAAGGGGGGGAGAGAGACACATTTAAAGAAGGGAGGGAGAGAGACAATCTTCTCTCTGCTGTAGTGATGATTGAGGAAGAAGAAGACGGAATGAGTAGGAGTGACGTATGAAATTTCTTTTTCGTAGCCATGTTGTTTTTTTGTTTAAAATGAAATTTTGGGTACAAAACCCCAATAACTGGTTATTTAACCCCGAAGGGCCAAATAACGGACAGAAAGACCCCTCTCACGAGGAGGAGGGTGTCTTTATCAACAATTTGGTTCAAGTTTTAAACAATTTACAATTGTTTTAACGGTTAAAAATTACTATACCTTACAGAGCCGAGCCTCCGTCAACCATGGCATTCAATAATAATAATAATAATAATAATAATAATAATAATAATAATAATGATTTCTTTATTAACCACAAGGGTTTACATAAAGTAGACATTAAGGACAGTGCAGGACAATGCAGGACGGTACAAATGGGCATTTCTGCGTGTAAAAAACAAAAACAGAGGATGTAACAAAAATAACAATGAAAAATTCCCCAATAGGGGGGAGACTTCGGAGGGACATTTGTGGAGAAAGCCCAGTAAAAAGCCACAATGACCCTGACCACCAAGGCAAGTGCCCTCTCCCAGTTTTCCACCTTTAGTTTACAGATATATACTCAGAGTCGGCCCATTCACTCGGGCCATTCTTGCTTCTCTCACCCATCTTTCAACAAAATGCTGGGAAGAGAGCACTTCCTTCTCTACTCTGATTTTCCTTTTCAAATGAAATTTGAAAAAGTCAATCAGAGCATCACCGAAGAGGTAAGTGCTCGTCTTCAGCCCTTTCAAACGTGTCCACCATACTATCTCTTTCGCCATGGCCACCAGACAGATAAAAACTGCCTGCCCTTCCCGGCTAAAGGAGGAGGGCGGGGCAATCCTCACGATAGACTCAGATGATAGCTGGATCCGTCCTAAACGCGACAGCAGGTGTTCGACATAAACCCACAAGTCAGCAATTTTCGGACACTGGACGAGTGCGTGCAGGACGGTTTCGTCGCCCTGCGCGCATCTCGGACATGCCCGGCTGACGGCACCTCCATGCCTGTAGAGTTTATCCCGAACTGGCAAGGCTCCTCGGTAGCACTGCCAGGCCAGAGATTTCTGGAAGTTGTCCATAGGCCCCGGCCCGAAAGTTCTTCCGAAGAGATTGGCTAGTTGATTTTCGTCGACGCCTAGAGTTTCCCCAAGTACGTCGTCGCTCTTCCCCTCCACTAATCCTCTATAGAACGCCGAGGTGGAGTTTCCACCGATCACATTGCCCGATTGGTCGAGGGCTGTGAGCGCCTGAAGACATTCCAGTCTCCAGGCGCTCCCTCTCGGTCTTCGCTTGACCCAGGACTGCAGCTCCGTCAAGGAAACGAGCTGGGGAAAAACGCGTCTAGCAAACGGCGACCACACCTGATCACCGTCGAGGAAGAGGTGGAGATGTCGTAGCCTGAGCGCGTGCCTGCGCATCATCAGCCACGGCATGCCCAGCCCTCCACGTAGCGGGTGTTGACAACAGATGGACCGCCTGACCATCGGAGCACGTCCCTTCCACAAAAAGCGAAAGAGCAAACGCTCCAGCGCAGTCAGGCGAGGCTTAGGACAAGGTACGACGGTTAGGCGGTAGCAGATGACAGACGCGATGTACGCGTTAGCCACCTCCGCTCGACCTTTCAGGGATAGCTTCCTCTCCGCCCATTTCTGGGTGAGAGAAGCCACCCTGCTCGTCACCTCGTCCCAGTTTTTGTCCGTCTGGAGGTCCGGACCGAACCAGACCCCTAGCAATTTAACCGGTCCGTCCGTCCAGCGCCCGACGACGCTGTTGGACGGCATGGACCTGCCTCTCCAGGTGCCGAGCTGCAGGCCCACTGACTTTTCCTGGTTGATCATTGCTCCTGTCACCGCTTCGTATTCTCTTAGTGTAGTGCCGATCGCCTCGATGTGTTTGGCGTTCGACACCACTACGGTGACATCGTCCGCATATGCTGACACGGATCTTCCGCATCCTAGTTCGCGCGGGACTCCCCTCAACGTCTCCAGTTTGTGCAGTAATGGCTCGAGAGTCAATACGTACAAGAGGGACGAGAGGGGACATCCTTGGCGGACCGAACGCATGATGTTGAACGGTTCCGACAGGTGACCGTTCACTCTCACCACAGAGCAGATGTCGCTGTGCATGGCAGCGATCCAGCCTCTGAAGACGGGCCCAAAGCCAGCCGCCCTCAGGACTGCCGCTAGGTAACGATGGTCGACCCTATCGAAAGCTTTCGACTGATCTAAATTGATCAAGGACCCACCCGTGCCAGGTTCCCTAGCTACCCTCTCTACGATGTATCGCATGAGGTGGAGGTTGTCGTGGATGGATCTGTCGGGAATGGCGCATGTCTGCGCCTCTCCCACCAGACCACCAACGACAAGCGCCAACCTCTTTGCTAGCACCTTGGCCAAAATCTTAAACTCTGTGTTTAGCAGAGTTATGGGCCGGAAATTGTCTATGTTATCCCCCTTGTTCGGATCCTTTCTCAGCAGTGCCACCGCTCCTCGGCTCACAGAACTGGGAATTCTCCCGTTCTGTTGCCAGTTGCAGTAGACGTCCGCCAAGAGGCCTCCGAACAAGTCTGGCATCTGTACGTAAAGTTCATAGGGCAGACCATCCAAACCAGGCGATTTACCCCTTGTGCAGCCAGTCATTGCCTCCCGTACTTCAGCGGCTGTTATCGGCTTTTCGCAACACTTCGCCTCAGTGGCCGAGAGCCGCGGCAGTCCGTCGAGGTAGACACTAAAGTCCATCCCTCTACCCGGCCCCCCGCTGCCCCCGAACAGCTGAGCGAAGTGTCGCTGAAAAGCTTCACACATTTGCCCGGGATCGAGTAGCATGCGCCCGTCGTGGTCCACCAAAGACCGGATCGTGGCTTTGTTGCCACGACGCGCCTCCGCCACTCGGGCCCATTGAACGGCTTTCGTCCCCTCGTGTCTGAGAGCACGCACCCTAGCTCTGACAACGCAGCCTTCGTGCTTTGCATTGAAGAATTGGTCAAGGGCCAATTTCGCCGCAAGCACGTCGGTCGCAATGCCTTTGCTAAGCGCCTCGTCTAATTTTCTAACTAGTTCTCCCTCTGCTCTATTTTTCTCTATTGCTAAAGCCTTACTAAACCTAATCGATTCTATTCTAATCGCTCTTTTCAGAGCAAACCACCACTTGTTGTTGACGATGGCCCCCGTCAACGCCCGCTTAACTAGTTCGCTAATCCGGTCTCTGTAGGCCTTGCGCGCTGGTAAGGACGCGTTTAGCTTCCAGTAGCCGGGTCCTCGTCTATGAAGCCTATCTAAGTCAAGCACACAGATCACGAATTTGTGGTCCGTGTAGCTGACTATCTTGAATTGTGGACAGCCTATGCTAGACCTATCTATTTCCCTACAAAATACTCTATCTAGATATGATCTGGATGACCCTATGCGGTTTGTCCAAGTCCACATTGGCACATTCGGGAAATCCAATCGGTACCTGTCAGACAGTTCAAAACGCCTGAGCAGGTTGGTGAGGCTCTTGCACCCTCCACCC
The DNA here is from genome assembly GCA_964016885.1 of Eledone cirrhosa. NCBI lineage: Eukaryota > Metazoa > Mollusca > Cephalopoda > Octopoda > Eledonidae > Eledone > Eledone cirrhosa. Next base: position 278,029,986 of record OZ024742.1, on the reverse strand, counting down.
CTATCCGCTAATCCCACACAGTCCCAGCGTGCATCTAAGATCCCGTTCCAGTCGCCCACTAACACTAAAGAGCGGGACGTTCCAAGAAAGGTCTCCAGACGCCGGAAGAAATCAGGCCGCCCTGCTCCTGTCGGGGCATAGACGGCCACTAGCCTGAAAGCTTGCCCGTCTCCGCTGGTCACGTCCAGCACCACCAGCTTACCCTCTGGGTCCAGGAAGATGGCCCGTATGGCGAGATCCAAACCTCTCCGAAAAAGCACAGCAACTCCTCCACCGGATCCAGGACGGCTGGGAGATGCGTACACATCGAAGCCGCCGAAGATCGGTGCGAAGGCCCGTGCTTCGGAGATTCTGGTCTCGCTGATGGCCACTACATCTATGTTTAGTGACCTGAGGTCGTTGAGCAGGTGACCCTGCTTCCATGACGACCCCAAGCCACGCGCATTTATGCTGCCTATTCTGAGTGAGGTCATGTTTAAAATAGAGTGGAAAAGATGGGAAAGACCACTTACCGTACTTTTGGTAGAGGAGGGATGGTTTTTACATCCCTTTTCACTTGATCGTCTGGTGAAGGGACCGTTGAATCGTCCCTTCGGCTGGTCGTCGGCTCTTCTAAGAGAATGTCTGAGTATACTCTTCGATTGATGGTTCCTCCTAGGTCCCTGAAATCACCAACTGCGTTGGGGAATTTCGTTTTAATATTTGTGTATTGTTTCTGTGCTATTTTTAGCAGTCTTATGTTAGTTGGCGTTTTGATTGGTGCTGGTATTATGTAGTCCTGTTGTGAAATGTCTGTGTGTTCAATTATGTAAGTCATTAGTTTCTTGTTGTGTGTATTTATTGCCGTGCATTTGTTTTTCTGGGGGTGGGGTGTGGTTCTGCTATTTTCTTGTCGTTGTTGCTGGGTGTGTGTGTTTTGTTGTTGTGTTTGCGATGTTGGTGCTTGTGGTGGTGGTGTTGAAGGTGTTGTTGGCGGTGGGGTTGTCGCCGGTGGTGATGGTGGCGCTAGTGTGGGTGGTGATGGTGTTGGTGTTGTTGCTGCTGTGGGTCTCTTTGCAGTAGACTTTACCCTTTTCTCATTTCTTTCCTCACTTTTCAAAGGCGACGATGCGCTGCTTCTGCGTTTGTGCCTTCTTACGACCTTTTGCCATCTCTCTCCCACCTCACACTCCATGTCTGATTCTGTGAGGTCGGGGAGGGGTACCAACTCCACTCTTTCACTTGTTGTTGTTGGTGATGTTTGCACTGGAGTCTCTGTTGCAGCTGCATTTGGTATTGCTGTTGTTGTTGTTAGTATTTCCACTGCTGCTGCTGTTTTTGATTTCCGTGGAGTGGGTATGGGTGCCACGGGCCTATCGTTCCTGGTTGCCGCTTGTCCTGTTGCTGGTAGCCGTGGAGCCGGATTCGGAAGGAGGGGGGTTTTCTCCTTTCTCAGGGTCTTCTCGTTGCAGAAGGCCCTGAGGTGAGTCTTCGATCCACAGCGAAAGCATTTCGGGCGTTTGCCCTCAACACTTATGGGCAGTTGAGTGCCGTTATCGAAGTCTATCACATCCGGGATAGCTTCGATGCACTCCTGGTTGGTTTGGATTAGCATCTCAATGGAGGAGCCGACCCAATCTTCTCTTACTTTTTTCTGTACTTGCAGTACAGTTGTTTTGTCCTCGATTCCGACGAGGACAGACGCGGCCAGCCAAGAAGGGGTCATTCCGGGGGGGACGTGGGTCAGTTTGACCCTCACAATTTTTTGCCCACAGTAGGAGGGCACCAACACCATTTCCTCGCTCCTTAGGGTCACTACTGATTGGGCCTTTGCCTCCTGGGGTGTGGCAAAAAGTACGTCTACGGTGGCATATTTTTTGCCTCGGGTGATGTGCGTTTTCCGCTGCCACACAGACCCCAAGGCTTTTCGTATTTCCCGCACACCTGTTTCGTCGCTGTCGTCGTCGTCGTGGAGAAACCTTGCACGCTTTGCACGAGACTTTTCTTTTCTTTCGTCACTTGCGAAAGAGAAGGGAGGGAGAGAGACACATTTAAAGAAGGGAGGGAGAGAGACAATCTTCTCTCTGCTGTAGTGATGATTGAGGAAGAAGAAGACGGAATGAGTGGGAGTGACGTATGAAATTTCTTTTTGGTAGCCATGTTTTTTTGTTTAAAATGAAATTTTGGGTACAAAACCCCAATAACTGGTTATTTAACCCCGAAGGGCCAAACAACGGACAGAAAGACCCCTCTCACGAGGAGGAGGGTGTCTTTATCAACAATTTGGTTCAAGTTTTAAACAATTTACAATTGTTTTAACGGTTAAAAATTACTATACCTTACAGAGCCGAGCCTCCGTCAACCATGGCATTCAATAATAATAATAATAATAATAATAATAACCAGAAGATGCTGTTTGGACAGCTTGAGGGGAAAGAAAGAGGCAACCACTTGATCCCTGGGGCGGAGCAAACTAAAACATTCTGGAGAGGAATATGGGAGCAGGATGTTAGACATAATGTCCAGGCAGGGTGGATTGAGACAGTACAGAGGGAGATCGGTGAGCAGGCACACCAACAAACTGATTTGAGTATCACAGTTGAAACTCTTAAGGGGCAGGCCAAAAAACTAACCAACTGGAAATCACCAGGCCCAAATGGTGTGCAGGGGTATTGGATTAAAAATTTAACATCCCTCCACCCGAAGCTGACGGCCATGTTCAATGACTGCTTGGTGTCGGGTGAGGTGCCAGAGTGGTTGACAAAAGGTACCACAGTTCTGATAATGAAAGACCGAATCAAGGGTAATGATGTTACCAACTATAGACCTATCACATGTCTGTCCGTAATGTGGAAACTGTTGACGAGCATTGTGTCTGAGGAAATCTACCATCACCTCCACACAAACAACTTGTTGCCGGACGAACAGAAAGGATACCGAAAGAAGTCACGTGGTACAAAGGACCAGTTACTTATTGATAAGATGGTAATGGGGAATTGCAGGAGGAGACACACTGATCTTGCCATGGGATGGATAGACTACAGAAAGGCATTTGACATGGTGCCTCATTCTTGGATCACCAAAATCCTGGAGATCTTCAGGGTGGCAGATAACATCAGACAGTTGCTGGGCAGGAATATGGGGTCCTGGGAGACAGAGTTGACATCAACTGGAGTATCCTTGGGAAGCGTGAAGATCAATAGAGGTATCTTCCAGGGAGATAGCCTGTCCCCTCTGTTGTTTGTCCTTGCCCTGATGCCCTTGACCATTATGCTGCGAAAAGTGAGAGCAGGATACAAGTTGGGAAAGGGAGAGCTTACCATCAATCACCTCCTCTTCATGGACGATCTTAAGCTCTTCGGGAAAAGTGAGAAGGAGTTGGATGTGCTTGTTGACACTGTCCGTATTTTCAGCAGTGATATATGTATGTAGTTTGGTATTAGTAAATGTGGAGTCATTGTGATGAGGAGGGGTAGGTTGAGCAGAAGTAACGGGATCCAGATACCAACAGGTGAGATGATAAAGGAAATTGACTCTGAGGAAGGATACAAGTATTTGGGCGTTCTGGAGGCTGATGGCATAAAGAACAAAAAAATGAAGGAATTGTTAAGAACTGAATACATTCGGAGAGTAAGGAGCGTATTGAAGTCACATCTGAACAACAGAAATGCCATAAGCGCAGTAAATTCCCGAGCTGTGTCTATTATTAGGTACAGTGCGGGAATTCTGAGATGGAATGTTGCTGAACAAAAAGAAATGGATAGGAAGACTAGGAAGCTATTGACTATCTACAACATGTTCCACAAGAGGAGTGATGTCGATAGACTCTACCTAAGGAGATCTGAGGCTGGAAGAGGTCTTATCAGCATAGAGGACTGTGTTCAGATGGAGAAAAACAACCTATACAAATACGTGACCTATAGTAAGGAGCCAATGCTCAGAACTGTACTGAAGGAGGGGACAGTAGGCCAGGGGATGTCCAAGGAGGAAATAACATCAAGGAGAAAGAGCAGCCTTAGGGGAAAATCCCTTCATAGTACCTTCTTTGAGAAAACTAAATTTAGAGATCCACAGACATGGAACTGGTTGAGAAGAGGAGACCTCAAAAAGGCTACAGAAGGAATGCTAATGGCTGCGCAGGAGCAGGCCCTCAAAACGAAGTGGTTGAAGCACCATATTTACAAGGAGGAGGCTAGCCCACTGTGCAGGATCTGTGGAGAGAGAGAGGAGACTGTGACTCATATTGTGTCCGAGTGTAAACACCTAGCCCAGACCCACTATAAGGGCTGGAGACACGATGTGATGGGAAGGGTGATCCACTGGCACCTGTGCAAAGTAAACAATTTACCACATTCTGAGAAATGGTATGAGCATAGGCCAGAGGCGTTGATGGAGAACAATCAGGTGAAGGTGCTGTGGGATTTTAGGATACAGACGGACAAGAAACTGGAACACAATAGACCTGACCTGGTGGTTGTGGACAAAGAAAAAAGATCGTGTCTGATTGTGGATGTGGCCTGCCCTTTCGACACGAGAGTGCAAGAGAAGGAGAGGGAGAAAATTAACCGATACCAGGACCTAAAGTGGGAGGTGAAAAGGATTTGGAACTGCCATGAAGTCAAAGTTATCCCGATTGTCATAGGCGCACTGGGGACTATCTCCAAAAGTTTCCAGGGATGGTTAAAGAAAATCGGCCCTTTCACGCTTTTTGGAACGCTTCAAAAGGCATGCTTGCTTGGAACAGCAAGAACCCTCCGATACGTCCTGAATATCTGAGGCTGCAGGTAGTGGCTTGATATTCATTCCAACGGACTTTCCAGTTAACCAACATCAATGACTGAGATTCAAGGAATAACAACAATAATAATAATAATAATAATAATAATAATAATAATAATAATAATAGGAGACCTCAAAAAGGCTACAGAAGGAATGCTAATGGCTGCGCAGGAGCAGGCCCTCAAAACGAAGTGGTTGAAGCACCATATCTACAAGGAGGAGGCTAGCCCACTGTGCAGGATCTGCGGAGAGAGAGAGGAGACTGTGGCTCACATTGTGTCCGAGTGTAAACACCTAGCCCAGACCCACTATAAGGGCTGGAGACACGATGTGATGGGCAGGGTGATCCACTGGCACCTGTGCAAAGTAAACAATCTACCACATTCTGAGAAATGGTATGAGCATAGGCCAGAGGCGGTGATGGAGAACAGTCAAGTGAAGGTGCTGTGGGATTTTAGGATACAGACGGACAAAAAACTGGAACACAATAGACCTGACCTGGTGGTTGTGGACAAAGAAAAAAGATCGTGCCTGATTGTGGATGTGGCCTGCCCGTTCGACACGAGAGTGCAAGAGAAGGAGAGGGAGAAAATTAACCGATACCAGGACCTAAAGTGGGAGGTGAAAAGGATTTGGAACTGCCATGAAGTCAAAGTGATCCCGATTGTCATAGGCGCACTGGGGACTATCTCCAAAGGTTTCCAGGGATGGTTAAAGAAAATCGGCCCTTTCACGCTTTTTGGAACGCTTCAAAAGGCATGCTTGCTTGGAACGGCAAGAACCCTCCGATACGTCCTGAATATCTGAGGCTGCAGGTAGTGGCTTGATATTCAATCCAACGGACTTTCCAGTTAACCAACATCAATGACTGAGATTCAAGGAATAACAATAACAATAATAATAATAATAATAATAATAATAATAGACCTGACCTGGTGGTTTTGGACAAGGGAAAAAAGATCGTGCCTGATTGTGGATGTAGCCTGCCTATTCGACACGAGAGTGCAAGAGAAGGAGAGGGAGAAAATTAACCGATACCAGGACTTAAAGTGGGAGGTAAAAAGGATTTGGAACTGCCATGAAGTCAAAGTGGTCCCGATTGTCATAGGCGCACTAGGTACTATCTCAAAAGGTTTCCAGGGATGGTTAAAGAAAATTGGCCCCGCCCCGCTTTTTGGAACACATCAAAAGGCATGCTTGCTGGGAACAGCAAGAACCCTCCGATACGTCCTGAATATCTGAGGCCGCAGGTAGTGGCTTGATATTCATTTCAACAAACTTTCTAGTTAATTAACATCAATGACTGAGACTCGAAGAACAATAATGAGTGGTCAAATGAGGGAAATGAGAAATGACATTGGAAAGCTTGAGTCCCTACTGAATGGGACACTAAAAAACATAGACACTAAAAATAGACTGGAAATAAAGTACAAAACTAGCAGGAAAAAGCTAAATATTATCATTGAGGAACTGAAGCAACGCATTGTAACAAAGAGTGCAAAAATCAAGCGATACGAGAACAGTCAGTCAGTATAGACAGAACCGCATGTTCGACAACAACCAGAAAATGCTGTTTGGACAGCTTGAAGGGAAAGAAAGAGGCAACGACTTGATCCCTGAGGCGGAACAAACTAAAACATTCTGGAGAGGAATATGGGAGCAGGATGTTAAACATAATGACAGGCAGTGTGGATTGAGACAGTACGGAAGGAGATTAGTGAACAGGCACACCAACAAACTGATTTGAGTATCACAGTTGAAACTCTTAAGGGGCAGGCCAAAAAACTAAGCCACTGGAAATCACCAGGCCCAGATGGTGTGCAGGGGTATTGGATTAAAAATATAACATCCCTCCACCCGAAACTGACAACCATGTTCAATGACTGCTTGATGTCCGGTGAGGTACCAGAGTGGTTGACAAAAGGTACCACAGTTCTGATAATGAAAGACCGAATCAAGGGTAATGATGTTACCAACTATAGACCTATCACATGTCTGTCCGTAATGTGAAAACTGTTGACAAGCATTATGTCTGAGGAAATCTATAATCACCTCCACACAAACAACTTGTTACCGGTCGAACAGAAAGGATGCCGAAAGAAGTCACGTGGTACAAAGGACCAGATACTTATTGATAAGATGGTAATGAGGATTTTCAAGAGGAGACACACTGGTCTTGCCATGGGATGGATAGACTACAAACAGGCATTTGACATGGTGCCTAATTCTTGGATCACCAAAAGCCTGGAGATCTTCAAGGTGGCAGATAACATCAGACAGTTGTTGGGCGAAAGTATGAAGTCCTGGCAAACAGAGTTAACATCAACTGGAGAACCCTTGGGAAGCGTGAAGATCAAGAGAGGTATCTTCCAGGGAGATAGTCTGTCCCCTCTGTTGTTTGTCCTTGCCCTGATGCCCTGACCAGTGTACTGCGAAAAGTGAGAGCAGGATACAGGTTGGAAAAGGGAGGGCTTACCATCAGTCACCTCCTCTTCATGGACGAACTTAAGCTCTTCGAGAAGAGTGAGAAGGAGTTGGATGTGCTTGTTGACACTGTCCGTATTTTCAGCAATGATATATGTATGCAATTTGGTATTAGTAAGTGTGGAGTCCTTGTGATGAAGATGGCTACATTGAGCAGAAGTAACGGAATCCAGGTACCAACAGGTGAGATGATAAAGGAAATTGACTCTGAAAAAGGATACAAGTATTTGGGTGTTCTGGAGGCTGATGACATCAAGAACAAAAAAAATGAAGGAATTGATAAGAACTGAATACATTCGGAGAGTAACGAGCGTACTAAAGTCACATCTGAACAGTAGGAATGCCATAAGTGCAGTAAATTCCCGAGCTGTGTCTATTATTAGGTACAGTGCGGGAATTCTGAGATGGAATGTTGCTGAGCAAAAAGAAATGGATAGGAAGACTAGGAAGCTATTGATTATCTACATGTTCCACAAGAGGAGTGATGTCGATAGACTCTACTTAAGGAGATCTGAAGGTGGAAGAGGTCTTATCAGCATAGAGGACTGTGTTCAGATGGAGAAAAACAACCTACACAAATACGTGACTGATAGTAAGGAGCCAATGCTCAGAACTGTACTGAAGGAGGGGACAATAGACCAGGGGATGTCCAAGGAGGAAATATCATCAAGTAGAAAGAGCAGCCTTCAAGTAAAATCCCTTCATAGTACCTTCTTTGAGAAAACTGAATTCAGAGATCCACAGACATGGAACTGGTTGAAAAGAGGAGACCTTAAAAAGGCTACAGAAGGAATGTTAATGGCTGCGCAGGAGCAGGCCCTCAAAACGAAGTGGTTGAAACACCATATTTACAAGGAGGAGGCTAGCCCACTGTGCAGGATCTGTGGAGAGAGAGAGGAGACTGTGGCTCACATTGTATCCGAGTGTAAACACCTAGCCCAGACTCACTATAAGGGCTGGAGACATGATGTGATGGGCAGGGTGATCCACTGGTACTTATGCAAAGTAAACAATTTACCACATTCTGAGAAGTGGTATGAGCATAAGCCAGAGTCGGTGATGGAAAACGATCAGGTGAAGGTGCTGTGGGATTTTAGGATACAGACGGACAAGAAACTGGAACACAATAGACCTGACGTGGTGGTTGTGGACAAAGAAAAAGATCGTGCCTGATTGTGGATGTGGCCTGCCCATTCGACACGAGAGTGCAAGAGAAGGAGAGGGAGAAAATTAACCGATACCAGGACTTAAAGTGGGAGGTAAAAAGGATTTGGAACTGCCATGAAGTCAAAGTGGTCCCGATTGTCATAGGCGCACTAGGTACTATCTCAAAAGGTTTCCAGGGATGGTTAAATAAAATTGGCCCCTTCACGCTTTTTGGAACGCTTCAAAAGGCATGCTTGCTGGGAACAGCAAGAACCCTCCGATACGTCCTGAATATCAGAGGCCGCAGGTAGTGGCTTGATATTCATTTCAACAAACTTTCCAGTTAACTAACATCAATGACTTAGACTCAAAGAGTAATAATAACAATAATAATAATAATAATAATAATAGCCCAGACTCACTATAAAGGCTGGAGACATGTTGTGATAGGCAGGGTGATCCACTGGCATCTATGCAAAGTAAACAATTTACCACATTCGGAGAAGTGGTATGAGCATAAGCCAGAGTCGGTGAGAGAAAACGATCAGGTGAAGGTGCTGTGGGATTTTAGGATACAGACGGACAAAAAATTAGAACACAATAGGCCTGACCGGGTGGTTTTGGACAAGGAAAAAAGATCGTGCCTGATTTTAGATGTAGCCTGCCCATTTGACACGAGAGTACAAGAAAAGGAGAGGGAGAAAATTAACTGATACCAGGATTTAAAGTGGGAGTTTAAAAGGATTTGGAACTGCCAATCAAGGTCGTCCCGATTGTCATAGGCACACTAGATACTATCTCAAAGAGTCTCCAAGGATGGTTAAAGAAGATTAGTCCAGCCCCGCTTTTTGGAACACTTCAAAAAGCATGCTTGATGGGAACAGCAAGAAACCTCCGATACGTCGTGAATATCTGAGGCTGCAGGTAGCGGCTTTATATTCATTTCAACAAACTTTCCAGTTAAATAACATCAATGACTGAGACGCAAAGAACAATAGTAATAATAATAATAATAATAATAATAATAATAATAATAATAATAATAATAATAATAATAACAACAACAACAACAATAATAGCAGGTTACATAATATAGAACATATTTTAAAACCACACAAAACATCACCATCACCAACAACACTAATAAAATTACAATTACAGATAAAAATAACAGTATGGTTAATGGTGATGATGATGATCATCATCATCATGTCGGTGGTGGTTGTAGTGGTGGTGATGTTGATGGTGATGATAATGATGGAGAGTGGCGGTGATGGTGATGATGATGGTGATGTCGGTGGTGATGGTGATGGTGATGGTGATGATGATTATACTGGTAGTGCTGACGACAATGATCATCATGTCGGTGGTGGTTGTAGAGGTGGTGATGGTGATGGCGATGGTGAGGGTGGTGAGTGGTGGTGATGGTGATGATGCGGGTGATGGTGATGGCGATGGTGGTAGTGATGGTGATGGTGACGGTGATGATGATGATGATGATAGTGGTAGTGATGACGTCAATGATCATGATGTCGGTTTTGGTTGTAGTGATGGTGATGGTGATGGTGATGTTGGTGGTGGTAGTGGTGGGCGATGATGTTGATTACTTTCGTAATTAATAATTACTATGGTAATAATAACATGAATAATAATGACAGTATTATTCTGCAGCCACTAGCCAATCAAATACAATTCCGATATAAATATTTCACAATTAATAATTAAATACTATTATGTTGTTATTATTATTGTTTATGTCGTTGTCGTCGTTGTCGCCTTTGTCATTTTTGTTAGTATCGTTATTGTTATTATCATCACTATCATCATCATCACCATCTTCATCATCGTTATCATCATCATCGATTTCGTTATCATTATCATCATATGTTCTTGCTAATTACAAACTATAACTATTCATTTCATTGTTTAACTAATTATTAGCTAATCTCTCTCCTTCAC
>OZ024742.1:278009639-278014639 GCA_964016885.1 Eledone cirrhosa | reverse complement strand
TTAAATGGAGAGTCAACACTAATCAATCAGCTCAATGTTATTGTCGATAATCGATATGATACGGTGGAAGGTTCACCTTTCTATAATAACTAGTAATAATAAACATCTCAATTTAACGTGATTGTCGTCCATTTGCGAACGAACGATCAATTGACAGTAAGATGGCGTCAAGCGAATTTGTTGCTAGGGATTTTGATTTGTTCGTCGTTGTTTTGTTTGTTTTTGTTTTTCCTCACTGTTCTTTTTGTTTGTTTTGTTGTTGTTGCTGTTATTTTTGTAGTTGTTTTTGTTGTTGTTGTATTTTATTGTTAGGTTTCCTTCATTTCGATTTATTTTATTTTTCTTCGTTTTCTTCTCTGTGCCTTTTAATTATACAAGAAAAGCTGTTGCTGTTGTTGTTTTTGTTATTGTTGTTGATGGTGGTGGTCGTAATGGTGGTGGTGCTGCTGCTGCTACTGTTACTGTTGATGGGGGTGCTTGTGGTGCTGGTGATGCTAGTGGTGCTGGTGCTGGTGCTGGTGTTCGCGCTGGTGGTGGTGATGGTAGTAGTAGGTGTGAAACTATGGCGGCAGATGGAAGATACAATCACCGATGCAGATAAAATATTCCGTTATTGTTTATTATTTTGTAGAAATTTTGTGTTTTTGTTAGTTGATTTGTCTGTATATGTTACTGCATTTTGTAGTCTTTTCCTTTTTAATGTTTTATTTACTCACTCCCCTGTTATATATCTATATCTCTCTCTCTCTCTCTCTATATATATATATATATATATATATATATATATATATATATATATATATATATATATATATATATATATATATGTGTGTGTGTGTGTGTGTGTGTATGTATATATATATATTATAAAAAGGAGGAAGCGTTCGATTTTCATTACGTTTATTGGGGTATGACCCACGTTTCGCGATTGATCAGCTCAAGGCTCGATCCGTATCGATCTTACCCGACTCTGGAATCAAAGGCTCGTCTGTCTTCTGATTCCAGAGTGCTCACTCTGGTGAAACTACAATAGGTAGACGTTACAATCCCTAAATATCTATCTATCTATCTATCTATTTATCTATCTCAATATATATATATATATATATATATATAAAGAAAAAAAGAGGAAATCGAAAATGCAACTGGAGTATTATTTTTAAAAATATATATATACATTTATTTGGTTCCTTTACCGGTTTCGCAGTTCTTCTGCTTTTCAAAAGTAGAGTTGAGATGGAGGGTCTGTGGTTTTTCTCACATCTGCTTGGTATTTGAATGTTACTTGTTTTATATGGAAAAAAGCGGCTCGAAAGCCCTCTTTTTTAGAGAAGTAATTTGATTGGCTGGTCAATAAATATAATAAAATTCGCGCCAGTTCGCGTTACAAAGTTACAAAGTTCTTCAAACAAGGGGGTTGTTTTTTCATATATGAGTGTTTGAATTTCTTTTTACTTAAAAAAGGGGGCTCACGAAGGCTTTTTTTTATAAATGTAATTTGATTGGTTATAAATGAAATTATGGCTGTCACGTGAACAAGTTCATTAAATTTCGCGCCCGTATTTGGGAATTTATTTTGTAGCCTTTTAGAGAATGTTATGACAAACAAAAGATAATGGTCAAGAGATATGGGATGGGAGAATTGTTCTGGTTCAGTGAATATGGTTAGTTCACTGGGGTGTCAGAATTCAGATTTTCTATTGAAATAAAGAAAGTAAAGATATGTATGTTTATTTGTGTGCTTGTGTGTGTGTGTGTGTGTGTGTGTGTGTGTGTGTAGGAAGATGATTCTATTTGTAGAAATGGGGGAGGGAGTTGTGTGTGTGTGTGTATGGGTGTTATGGGTGTGTGGGGGGGGAGAGTATGTTAAGATGGAGAGAATATATATATATTGTGTGTGTGTATATGTGTGTAGGAGAGTGATTCTATTAGTAGAAATGGGGGAGGGAGTTGTGTATATGTGTGGGGGGGGCTATGTCTGTGTATGTGTGTTATCTGTGTGTGGGAGTATGGTTAGCATGTTAAGATGAAGATGAGGACCTTGCGATTTTCAGATTCACATCGATCGTGCCTCAAGCTGGTCGCCAGAGAAACGATTGTAATATGTCCAATAAATTCAATTCGTCGCAACACTGAATCTCTTTTTTTTCTGTGATATCATACTCTGCTCTATGAGAGCATCGAGTGCTCATACGGCCTACCGCATACGGACGCTTTAAGCATCCAACACCAATTATATATATATATATATACATATATATATATATAATGGAAAAATTTGAACAGGAACAAAACAGAGAGGCAGTACAACGAATGTTTATTAATTTCACGCTCTGGAGAGTTGGGTGGTGGTGGGGAACGACGTTTCGGGCATAAGCCCTTCCTCAGGTGAGAAGTGTGTGGGAACAGAGTTCAAAGGGTGTGTAGGGGAGTGGTGGAGAGACATATAGCGAAAGGAAACGGTGCGAATGAAATTAAAAATAAAAATAAAAATAAAGCATGATCAAAATACAAGGAATGAAATAAAATTAAATATAAAAGCATGATCAAAATAAACTGAAATTAAAAAGGGGGTAAAACAGGTGGTGGAAGGGTGTGGGGTGTGTAGGGGTGGTGGCGGGTGGAGTGGGGAGAGGGAGACGGGTGTCCGAGCGGGGACGGCGGAAGGTGGTGTGTGTGTGTAGGTGTACGTGTGTGTGTGTGTGTGTGTGTGTATATGAAAGTAAGGTTTGGGGGAAGAACGGGGTTGCATGTTCAGGAAGAGGTGTGTGTGGGGGTTTTTTAGGTCGGAGTATCTGTGCTTGTGTGGATAGAGGGGTGGGGGGAGAGGAATCAGGAGGCTGAGGGTGTAAATATGTGGTGGAAAGCTCGTGTGTGTGGGGTTTAAGCGTGTTGTGGGTGTAGGTGGCGTGTGGAGAAAATAATGTTGGGGTGGGTGGGGGGGGGGGGAGTTATATAGGTGATTCGGTAAGAGGATGGTTGAAAAGTTGGTAAAATCCTATGATGTTTAGTGGATTCTGTGGTGGTCAAGTTCCACATACGAGTATTCCATGAAGAGATGGTCGGAAGAGGAGAGATGTGGGGGTGCGCGCGCAACAGGAAGTGGTCAAGCAGTGGGAGTGCTGTGTGTCTGTTTGTGCTGGGAGGTGGTCAGAGGGCATAGCAGCAGTCGGTGGAATGGTAAAGGGGCGAGGATGGGTAGGTGTGAAAGTTGGAGTGAGGAGGGTGTGTGTGTGTGTATTAGTAGAGGTGTTAGTTGGATGAGTGAGTGTGGAGCGAGGGTGTGGGTGGAGCGGGGAGAGAAGGGTGTGTGTAGTTCTATGGAGGGAGTGTGGTGTACTGGTGTGTGTGTAGTTTGATGAAGGGGTGTTAGTGGGTGTTAGTATACGGGAGGTGGGGGAGGGGTTGAAAGCAGGTGTGAGTGGGGGTTAGTGGTGTTAGGGTGTGTAGAGTTGGTGGTGTACGAGGGTGTGTGGGTACGTGTGCGTGGGGTTGGGGGGTGTTAGTGATGTTAGTTGCGTGTGGGGTGGGTGGTGTAAGTGGGTGCGTGTGTTCGTGTGCTTGGGGTCAGGGGGTGTTAGTGAGGTTAGTTGCGGGGTGGTGGGATGGAGGCGTGGGGGTGAGAGGTGTGGGGGTGAGGGTTAGTGGTGGTAGTAGGGTGTGTGTTTAGTGTGAGCGCGTGTATATATGTGCCGGTGGGTGTGTGCGTGTGATAAGGAGGGGGAGGAGGAGAAGAGGGGAGGGATGTTAGTATGTTAGTTGGGGAAGGGTGGTCGGATGAGGGGTGGAGTGGAGGTGTTAGTATTGTTAGTTGTGGGGTGGGCGGTGAAAAGGAGGGGTGTGTTAGTGGTGTTAGTGGGGGATAAGTGTGTGGGGGGGTCGAAGGCTAAAGGAATAAGGGTGGGGAGTTCAGGCCGGGGGGAGTGTGGGTCTGTAAAATGAAGATAGTTCTTTTTTCGACTCTAAGGTGATTGGCGGGTGTTCCGTGGCATTGGAGTAGGCCACAGACTGTGAGATGGCGTGCGGAATGTCCAGGGCCACCAAAGTGGCGGGCGATGGGGGAACTACCACCGAGACGAATATCCCGGAGGTGCTCAGTGAATCGGTCCGCCAGGCGACGTCCCGTCTGTCCGACATAAGTCCGTAGACTAGATTGGAGGAGGTGCAGCGGAAGGCATGCCGGACAGAGAGAGAGTGGCCGTTGGGACCCTGGAAGGTGGTGGTGTTGGTGATGTGGGGACAGGTGTTGCAGCGGGGCCTAGAACAGGGAAAGGAACCGGGGGGAAAAACAGAGCGTGGGTTGGGAGGTAGGGGGCTGTGGACGAGGAGGGTGCGGAGATTGCGTGCGCGTTTGAAGGAGGGGAGTGGTGGGGTTGGGAAGATGTGGGAGGTGGAGGGGTCGGACTGGAGGCGTCGGAAGAGGCAGTGGATGGTGCGGTAGAGGGGTAAGGTGGAGGGGTGGTAAGTGATGGGGAAGGGGAGACGATGGGTGGGTGTGCGGTGGCGTGGGGTTAGGGTGGTGGAGCGGGGGACAACACAGGCGCGGGTGAGAGCGGTGTGGACGAGAGAGGGGGGTAACCTCTGCGGATGAAATGGATGACTAGGGAAAGGGTCTGGGACTCGAAGTCAGCATCTCGGCTACAGAGGCGGCGGATCCTGAGAAGTTGGGAGTAGGGAATGGAGTGTTTAGTGTGGGTGGGGTGGGAAGAGGTGAAGTCGAGGTAAGAGTGGGAGTCGGTGGGTTTGAAGAAGGCGGAGGTGACGAGGGAGTGGTGGGAGGGGTCGAAGGCGACGGAGATGTCTAAGAAGTGGACGTAGGTGGTGGAGATACAGGTGGTGAAGTGGAGGGAGGGGTGGAAGGAGCAGAAGAAGGAGAGAAAGGAGTCGAGCTGTTCTCGGGTGAGGGTCGTGGCTCCAATACAGTCGTCAATGTAACGACCGTACAGATCGGGCGTGGGGCCGGTGTACTGGGCAAAGATTTGGGCCTCAACACTGCCAAC
>OZ024742.1:277997139-277999639 GCA_964016885.1 Eledone cirrhosa | reverse complement strand
TGTTACATTGCGTGAGCGGCGGTGTCTCCTGCTGGTTCCGCTAATGGGAGCTGGACAGTAGGATATTTCCTCCCGGAAACCACTCCGCTTGAGGGCCTGGTTGTAATAAGGCGCATGTTCATCGAATATCCGCTCATTAGCTGACAAACGAGATATGCGGAGGGAGATGTTTTTGACCAGGTTGTTTGTGATGTTCCTAGGATGGTTTGATCGGCGGTGGATGTAGTGCAGATTGTCATTAGGTTTCCTGTATGGGTAGTACAGGTCGTTTTCGAGGTCGAGGGTAACGTCCAGGAAGTTTACTCTGGTCAGGGACGTTTGTAGGGTTATTTTAAATCCCCAGTCGCGGAAGAATCTGATTAAATGTTTCCGGACCCGATCTGTACTACTGGGGTTGTTAAGGGTAAGGAGCCCATCATCACGGTACAATCCACCACCGAATGCAGGAAACATATCAGTGAGTTTGGCTATTAGGAATAATCCTATAAGATCTGTGACCTCCGCTGAATCCGTGGCGCCCATGCTGACGTCGAAGGGTGAGTCGGGAGCTCTTTTTATCCATTTAGAGTCGTCAAAGAGTAAGACTGTCTTCCTGGCGTGGAGGATGATTTTTCTTTCCTGGTCAGTGATGGGCACAAGTGTTTCGGCGAAGTCCAAGGCGGCAGTAAGTAGCGGTAAGGTGATTCTTATATATTTCTACCCCCATTGTTCTACCTACCGTTCCGACTTCCTCCCCCTCCCCCTCCCCTGTATCTTCTTTGACCTCATACCCAGCTGTAGCTGGCACTACAAACGCTTCATTGGGGCTACTCCACCCCCTCCCCTCTTTCTCCTACTGGCAGGTTTAGCCACCATCTCCCCTACTAATTTGCAACCACAGAATTACTACTGATTTTTGACAATCACTTTGACCATATATGGAATTACCCCTTGAGAAGATCGGCTATTTAAATACCAGGATAAATTTTCATTTAGTCCAGAATTAGCCGTCGAAACGGCTTGAGCTCAGCTGTCGGGGTCTTACTGGTTCCTATATATATATATATATATATAAACATAAATTATCGAGATTCGCATTTCGGCCCACGAAACAACGAAAAACAACCTCCGAGATGTGAGACAAGTGCTCAATAGTTCAGATGAACCAGAGCTATAACAAACGTTAAACGCCAAACACACTGAGACGATGGTTAAACAATAATTCGCATAGCCAAAAAAATGATGAAGTAATTCGGGTAATGAAAATTTACCCGGACTCCTGGAAGGTTGGTAAAATCCAGCATTTGGGTTTCTGCGGCTCCTAAATCAAGTACCCTCCGCTTACATAAATAATGTCAGGCTTCTGGTAAGATGATTGAACAAGGAAGCCACTTTCTCAACAGGTTTTAGTTCAATGTTAATACAAGGACTGACTATTGCTGACTCCACGTGGGAATCGGCAAGGGAGGCAGCCCCTATATCAGGCGAATAAATTCAGTTGTTTATATTTTTGCAGGAATGCAAAAACATCACAAATCGAATAGAGTTCTCAACAGACGGGTTAAAATTAACATAAGCTATTCATCAGTCAATAGAATCAACTAAAAAATCAAGAAAATTAACTGGTCAATAGCTCGAGTCTGGAGATAAATACAAACATAATTTATCGAGATTCGCATTTCGGCCCATGAAACAACGAAAAACAACCTCCGAGATGTGAGGCAAGTGCTCAATGGTTCAGATGAACCAGAGCTATAACAAACGTTAAACGCCAAACACACTGAGACGATGGTTAAACAATAATTCGCATAGCCAAAAACGATCAAGTAATTCGGGTATTGAAAATTTACCCGGACCCCAGGAAGGTTGGTAAAATCCAGTATTTATATATATATATATATATATATATATATATGTGTGTGTGTGTGTGTATGTATGTATGTGTATGTATATATGTATATATATATATATATATATATATATATATATATATATATATATATATATATATATATATATATATATATATATATATATATATATGTATGTATATATGTGTGTGTATATGTGTTTATATGTATATATATATATGTGTGTATGTATATATATATATATATATATATATTAGAAAGTGAGGTTTTTTTTACAAAATGAAGAATAACCGAGGTGTCCTACACGAGTGGAAGTATAAAGAAAAAGGGATGAAATCGAAAATGCAACTGAAGTCTTATTTTTTTTTAAATATATATATTTATTTGGTTCCTTTACCGGTTTCGCAGTTCTTCTGCTTTTCAAAAGGTGAGTTGAGATGGAGGGTCTGTGGTAAAACCACAGACCCTCCATCTCAACTCACCTTTTGAAAAGCAGAAGAACTGCGAAACCGGTAAAGGAACCAAATAAATATATATATTTTAAAAAAAATAAGACTTCAGTTGCATTTTCGATTTCATCCCTTTTTCTTTATATATATATATATATATATATATATATATATATATATATATATGTATGTGTGTATGTG
>OZ024742.1:277974639-277984639 GCA_964016885.1 Eledone cirrhosa | reverse complement strand
GCGCAAAGATTGTAAAAAAAAAAAAAACCCTGAAAAAAATCGACATTTTCGCCCTGCTTTAAATTAACTGAACATTCACTATCAAGCGATTTTGACTTCCGTCAGTCGTGCAGAGAACAATTTCAACGATACACTGTGTAACTACAATTAATAAATTACACACCTGCGTCTACTAACCTATTTTTTTTCATTGAAGTTCGAAGTTTTGAACCTGTTATGCGCGGGAAGTAACTTTCACACATTCTAACAGACCAAAGGTCGACTTACACCCGGGCAACTCCGGGTACTTCTGCTAGTATATATATATATATGAAGAGGTTCAGGTTCCCGCTGGCTTAGCTACGACCGTTTCGACAGCTAGATCCGTTTGAATCTACCTGTCGAAATGGCCGGAGCTCAACCGGCGGGGTTCTGAATTTTTTCATATTACCCACTCTACTACCCCAAGTATCGAGTACTCTGGTACGTTATGATCCATCTGGTATCTTACCACACCCTCTTTGTTTTGAAGCGTTAACCTAATATAATCCTTCCATATACTGTACCGAATCTGTTGTAATTTCTGTTTATCTTTTACATAGCCCCTACTCTCACGCGTGCACCTAATACCAACACTGTTCGTAACTGCACTCCTTGTTTTGTTTTCATGTTTTACTTTGCCAATATATATATATAAATATATTTAAATATATTTTAAATATATTTTAAATAAACATGTTTTAACGGTCTATTCTCCGATTTTTTACTTTCCCACGTATATAAATATATATATATTCATGTATACATCTTTACACATAAGTATGTGCATATTTATATATATATATATATATATATATATATATATATATATATATATATACATACATATAGATATGTGTATGTGTGTAATGTCAATTTTATTTACTTATGCCTCAGAATTCGATATTAATAATAAAATAGCGTTTCTAGATGTAAATATTGAATATACCAATATCAAGTTAACAACTTGCGTGTAGTCAAATCGTACATACATACATTCACACACACATACATACATACATACACACACACACACACACACACACACACACACACACACACACACACACACACACACACACACACACACACATACATACATACATACATACATACATACATACATACATACATACATACATACATACATACATACATACATACATACATACATACATAGATTCCTACAGACACAAATATGTACATAGAGTATACAGAAAATGTCAGATTCGTTATAGACACAAAATTTGGCCATAAAAACTTTGCTTAAAAAGAGCTCATAAAACCTAAGATTTTAAATACCTCTTTCAAGACGTAGAACTAAATATAATTGTTGAGAATCTTATTAATAACCAATATTCTAACAGGTTAGTGTACAAATGAAATGAGTAATATAGAATGAAATGTTTCATATGATATATACGAATGGAGTTGTCTCTTGGAAATACGTCGGTTCCAGAGATGAGTATCCCAGTTGATTCGATCAACGGAATGGTCTGCTCGTAAAATTAACGTGTAAATGACTGGGCATTCCACAGACACATGCACAATTAACGCAGCTGTCAGTGACAATCATTGAGTTACATGTACGAAAGTGCTCACCCCCTACCAAAAAGTAATGAGAAACAGTTTATGTTCCCATCGCAGTATCGTCTTCTTCGGAGGAGCTGGTTTGCCGAATCTTGCAGTGAATTCATGTCGCACATCGTCCATGTTCTTGTCATAATGCACACGATCATGTGTCCATACACTTACAAGCAGCCTCTCTTCCAAACTGTAGGAGCTCTGAAATAGAAAATTCTATTATTATTATTATTATTATTATTATTATTATTATTAATGATATTATATATTATATTATTAAAGCCAAAAAATAATGAAAGTTAAAATATGTGACAAGGAGTGACAAGACTTTCGGACCACACTGTACAACTCAGTTTTGCCAGCTGAACCAACGGGAGCAACGTGAAATAAAGTATCTTGCTCATTGAAACAAGGCGCAAACGGGAATCGAACTCATGACCTTACGATCATGAGCCTATCACATTAACCACTAAGGCCCGCCTATTTGGAGAGTTGATAATGCTCTAAGATATATAGAATATTAAAATCTATTTCTGCTACCGTCTGTATTAAGAGTATATAAAAAAAATTTAACACCTTTTTTAAATTAATATCACTATTAAAAGTAAGACATTGATTCCAGATATACAAACGCTAACTGGTAATCTATAATGAACAATAATAAACCAAATCTTAGTTACGTGTAATGTTCTTACGAACGTAAGTCTAGGTACACCATTACAAGTCACTAATGCAATATATAATTCTAAACGACTCCTATGGAAGTTATGAAACTTTATATAATATTGGTTTCAAACATAGGCACAAGGCCAGCAATTATGTTGATTATAACTACACCAGTGCTTGACTAGTACTTTATCAACCCTGGAAAGCTGAAAGCAAAATTTCTATATCGGCAGGAATCGCATAAACGACGTAAAGAGCCGCAGACCAGCCAACCTCTAAAAACCCAAATGGGAAGTACCATGAGAAAAAGTGCTCCAAAACAGGGAGAAATTAGGCAAAATGGGGAGATTTTACATAATGTAAACTATACTCAAGTGGGTGGGAGATCTCCCCATCGTACAGGGAGAGTTGATAGGTCTGGAGCCGTAACCAAATACCACTAAATATTTTGTCCGACGTCCGAATGGTTCTACAAATACATTTCCATTAAAACTTTATATCATAATTGTCTCTAATGTAGGCAATCTATAATGTTTTTGAAGGGCATATTATTTTAGCGAACCTGGAAGGAAGGGTTAGGCTCGGTGGGATTTGAACTCAGAATAGTAAAAGCAGCAAACTGTTCCTATAATTCTAACATCCAGCCTTGTCACATTCATTGCCACTACAATTCTCCTAGAAGATTACGTTAAGGGACCATGTGTCAACTAATTACTCGTTAATTATGTTATCAAGTAGTTCATTTGATCGAAAGGTTGAGTGATCATCCTCGACCAGCGACGGATTTATATTTGCTTCACGTCTGCGTGAATCATGCCACAACATAGTAGTAGTAGTAGTAGTAGTAGTAGTAGTAGTAGTAGTAGTAGTAGTAGTAGTAGTAGTTGTGGTGGTGAAGGTGGTGGTGGAATGAAGGGTATATGTCGGGGAGGGAGTAGGGCAGGAGCAGAACGGAAGCAATAGTAAATCCTATTATTATATAATGCCTAGTTAGAAAGAAGGAGAGGATAACAGAATAACAATGGCCGCAAATATTGATAGACATTTGTAAAGGTACTAAACAAACAAAAAAACGAGCTTAACTACGTCAAAAATATAACAGTCACGATCAAGGAAAAGAAAAAACACACACACAATAAAAAATGCCCAGCATGCATTGCAACATTACCCAAAGATCTAGTAACCAATAAAATCTACCAGTCACTGTATATATATATGTATGTATGTATGTATATATATATATATATATATATATATATGTATATATATATATTATATATATATATGTGTGTGTATATATATATATATATACATATATGTATATATGTATATATATGTATGTATATATTTATATAAATATATATATAGATATAAATATCCAAAGATCGAAATTAAAGTATTCCGCAGTTCACAGTAATAATAATTGTTTCTACATTTGGCACAAGGCCAGCAATTAACCCAGTGCATTACTGGTACTTTATTTTATCGACCCCGTAAGGATGAAAGGCAAAGTTAACCTCGGCGGGATTTGAACTCAGATCATACAGGGTAGTAACCCTATGCTTCAAAGCATGGCGTCCGACCCTCTACCGATACTGCCAATCAAGTAATAATAATATTAGCTCGAAGAAGAACAGAGAATTTTCATCTGAGCTCAAATACAAATATATTACACAGAGAGAAGTGTGTTACACAGTGAGGTGTGTGTAGAGAATTATTACATGTGAGTTTAACCGTTACAGTATGGAGAACAATACCTACAGGTTGCCAATTAAATAGAAAAAAAACCTAAGTCAGAATCAAATCTCTGCAGAATATATATATATGTATGAATATATATATATGTGTGTATATATACATACATATATACATATATATATATAAATATATATATATATATATATATATATATATATATATATATATATATATATATATATATATATATATATATAAATATATATATATAAATATATATATATAAATATATATATATATATATATAAATATATATATATATATATATATAAATATATATATATATATATATATATATATATATATATATATATATATATATATATAAACGCATATAGTTAGAAATAATTGTTTCTACTTTAGGCACAAGGCCAGCAATTATCCAGTGCATTGCTGGTGCTTTATTTTATCGACCCCGTAAGGATGAAAGGCAAAGTCAACCTCGGCGGGATTTGAACTCAGATCGTAAAGGGACATAACTATGCTGGAAAGCATGGCGTCCGACCCTCTACCGATACTGCCAATCCACTGCCTCGAATACACATATACAACTCAATTTTAGGTTTAATCAATGCATATAAATATGCATAGATAATGTTTCTCACTAAAAGCCCAAGTTAGAAATAATGGTAACATTAAGTATGTCATGACATATATATATACATTGATTTGACATAAAACTCTTTAAGAACAGGACATAGATGTAGTAAAGAATGCGAGAGTATGTAAAACATGAACATTTATTTACCACACATGCACGCATTAGTATATGCAAAAACGTTCAGTCGCAAAGGAATAATAATAAGAATGCACGTCAGCATAAACAGAGAATATTATACACGCACATATATAAGTATATATATAAGTGTGTATGTTTACATATAAGTAGTCAACGTATACCCTTATGTTACATATATATCCCGCTGCTTATATAAAGCTTCCAGAATATATATATATAGAGAGAGAGACAGGGAGTGAGTGAGAGATAGATAAACAGATGGATAGTTTGATAGAAAGATAGATAGTTAGATATATTTATTTATTTGCCACAAGGGCGCACAAGAAAAGGGGACAATACAAAGACATGCCGGGGATTTACATACAGTCGTGTAAAAAATATAAAAACAAACAATTACAACAATCGAAATCCCCAATAGGGGGGGAGGCTCCACAAATGGGTTGTTTAAAACCCCGTCGATAGAACAACCCTCAACTCCAGGAGCGTGTTGTGCAAGTGCTCCTTTCTTCAACCTACAGGCTACTTTCAGTAAATTTACTGGGGTGCAGTGCCTCTCTCACCACTCTGATTCTCCTTCTAAAGTGATACTTAAAGAAGGGAATCAATTGTTGTCCGGAGAGAAAGCCATCTGTCCTCAGTCCTCTCAACCTCGTCCACCATATAACTTCTTTCACCATAGCCACCGTACAGAAGAAAACCACCTCTCTTTCGTTTTTGAAAGAGGCTGGCGGTTTGATCCTTACTATGAACTCGGCAGTCAACTGGATTTGTCCCATACGCGACAGCAGTTGTTCTGCATAGTTCCACAGGTCGGTTACGCCCGGGCAGTGTACAATTGCGTGCAGGACTGTTTCAATGTCCTGTGCGCATCTTGGACACGTCCTCTTGGAAGGATCCCTGCCGGAGCGTCCGTGCCTGTAGATCTTGTCACAAACCGGTAGAGCTCCTCGGTAGCACAGCCAGGCCAGGGACCTCTGGAAGTTGTCCCTAGGTCCCGGGCGGAAAGTCCTACCAAACAGGCTGGTGAGCTCATCGTCTTCGACGCGTAGAGTCTCTTCGAGCACGTCGTCGCCCTTGTAACGTACAATCCCTCTATAGAATGTCGAAGTGGAGTCTCCACTGATTGCTGCGCCCGCTTGCCAGAGGACTGTGAGCGTCTGAGCGCATTCAATGTGCCAGGCGCCCATCGTTTTCGGTCTTTTCTAGACCCAGGACTGCAGCTCCGTCAGCGAGACGAGCTGTGCGAAAGGCTGTCTCACAAACGGTGCCCACACCTGTTGGGGGTCGGTGAGGAATACCTGGAGATGCCGCAGCCTCAGCGCATGTTTGCGCATCATCATCCACGGCATTCCCAGCCCTCCGTTGGAAGGGTGCTGACAGCAGACGGATCTCCTCACCAGCGGAGCCTGCTTCTTCCACAGAAACTGGAAGAGCATGCGTTCCATCTTGGCGAGATGTTCACGGGGACAAGGCACGACAGTCAAGCGGTAGTAGATGACGGACGCTATGAAAGTGTTCGCCACCTCCGCTCGACCTTTCAAGGACAGTTTGCACTCTGCCCATTTCTGGGTGAGTGCAAACACCCTGGCCGTGACCTCGTTCCAGTTTTTCTCCACCTGGAGGTCTGAACCGAACCAGACTCCGAGCAATTTCACCGGTCCTTCCGTCCAGCGTCCAACGACGCTGTCGGACGTCATCGGTTTACCTCTCCACATACCGAGTTGCAAGCCGACAGACTTGTCCGGATTTAGTTTTGCTCCCGTCAGCGTTTCGTATTCTTTCAGTAAGTTGCCTATCACCCCTATTTCCGAGGTGCTCGACACCATTACCGTCACGTTGTCTGCATAAGCCGACGCCGCTTTGCGCAGTCCCGGTTCTAGAGGGTGGCCCTGCAACAGCTCCAATTTCCGCAGTAGTGGCTCTAGAGTCAATACATACAGAATGGAGGAGAGAGGGCAGCCCTGTCCAATGGAACGCGTGATTGCGAATGGCTCCGATAGGTAGACGTTCACCTTGACCCTCGAGCAGATGCTGGTGTGCATCGCCTTGATCCAGAATCTGAACACGGGACCGAAACCGGCCACCTTGAGAACCGCTTCCAAGTATCGATGGTCGACCCTATCGAATGCCTTAGACTGATCCAAATTGATCAGAGCATCACGCAAGCCGGGTTTACTACCCACCCTCTCTATGATGTATCGCATGAGGTGGAGGTTGTCGTGTATGGACCTGGTCGGGATTGCACACGTTTGCGCTTTCCCTACCAGGTTCTCGACGACAAGCGCCAACCTCGTCGCTAGCACCTTGGCCAAAATCTTTAACTCTGTGTTGAGCAGAGTTAGGGGCCTGAAGTTGTTAATTTCGTACCCCTTGTTCTCGTCTTTCCTCATCAGTGTTACTACGCCCTTGCCTGCAGAACTGGGAATTCTCCCGTTCTGCTGCCAATTGCAGTAGATGGCTTCGAGGACGCCAGATAAAAAGTCCGGCATGCCTTGTAAAACTCATAGGGTAGACCATCTAGACCGGGTGACTTGCGTTTCCCGCAGCGATCCAGAGCGCCCCATATCTCATGGTCCGTGATCGGTCTTTCGCAGAACTCGGTGTCCGTGTTCGAGAGACGCGGCAGGCCGTCGAGGTATGAACTAAAGTCCATTGCTACGTTCGGCTCACAGTCGTTCTGCTCAAACAGTTGCGCAAAGTGCTGCTGAAAGGCCGCGCACATTTACTTGGGGTCAAATAGCACGCATCCGTTTTGGTCTTTCAAAGACCGAATCGTGGACTTGTTGCCTCTTTTTGCCTCCGCCACTCGGGCCCAGCTGACAGCTTTCGCTCCTTCGTTTCCTAGAGCACGTGTTTTGCTTCTGACCACGCAACCTTCGTGTTTCGCATCGAAGAACTGGCCCAGTGTCGTTCTCGACGCTAACACTCTAGCCGCGTTGCCACATCTAAGTGGCTCCTCTACCTTGGCTACTAGTTCTCTTTCTATTCTGTTTTTCTCTAAAGCTAACTCTCTGCTATACCCTATCGATTCTATTCTAATTGCTTTCTTGAGAGAGTACCACCATCTATTGTTGACGATGGCTCCCGTTAACTGTTGCTTGACTAGTCTACTTATCCGTTCAGTGTAAGCTTTACGTGCCGGCAACGACAGGTTCAGCTTCCAGTATCCGGGTCCCTGTCTATGTGTTCTATCACGGTTGATTAAGCAGACGGCTAATTTGTGATCTGAATAGCAACAACCATGTGCATTCGTGGACAGCTTAACATCTCCTTGTCCCTTTCTCTAATGAAGAACCTATCTAAACACGATCTAGATGTCCCACTGCGGTTTGCCCACGTCCACTGTGGTACAGTCGGGAAATCCAGTCGATACCTATCGGCCAGTTGGAATCGGCCGATTTAAGTTTTGAGGCTGTTGCACCCCGCTCTACTGGGACATGCTCCCATATAGTCCCATCGTGCATCTAGGATACCATTCCAGTCCCCTACTGAAAGTAAGGAGCGAGACGTTCCCAGAAAAGACTCTAGACGCTTAAAGAAGTCTGGCTGCGATTGCGATTGCCCGGTCGGGCATAAACGGCCACCAGTCTGAAGGCTCTACCTCCAATACTGTTCACGTCTAGGACTACCAGTCTACCCTCCGTGTCCAAGTGTACTTGCTGTACTTCGACGTCCAGGTTCTTCCGAAACATGACAGCCACTCCACCTCCACCTCCTGGCTGACAGAGAGATGCGTAGATCTCAAAGTTGTCGAAGATGGGGGTTAGTTGCTGCCTGTTGTGGATCCTGGACTCGGTGATGGCTATCACATCCATACCGTGTGACCTAAGGTCGTTTAAAAGTTGGCCCTGTTTCCCGCCCACCTTTGTCGAATAGATTTTCGTGTCGAAAGAATCATATCAGTTTCTGGCTTTACGAAGCCAGCCAATATCCACCAGATGTTAATGTTTGGGGGTATATTTTGAATTTGACACAGTCCTAAAGGTGACTGATCTTCGAATTGTGTCTTCCTTTATTTCAAGGGGTGAGTTAATTCTAAACCCACCTTTTTCTTTGAAAGTTACAAATTTTCTCCCTTGCTGGAGCATATCTCTTGCATTGGAGATATCAAGATTTATAAAATCTTGTTTTTTGTTCGCTGTTTCAGCGAAAGACATTTTCTTTATTTGTGTGGTGTTGCTGTTGCTGTTGTTGTTATCGTTGTTAGCCTCGGTGTTGGAAATCTCAGTTTTTTTACGAGGTGAAACATTATGTGTAGTTGTTGCTGTCTTTTTCATGTGTATGTATGTTAATAGGTTTAATTTCTGTGTTAGTGTTATTTTTCTCCGCTTCGACGGTAGAAATTGTACAATTTTCGAGTGGTAACATTTTTTCCTCTTTGTTGACAGTCGTATCTATGACGACGTCCATAGTAGCAGAAGCAGATATAACGTTAATATCTGCCTCTTTCTCTCTCTTTTCTCTATTGACGTTCTCCAGCGTTTTTGTGTTGTTCAAGTTATATAGTTTGTAAAATTTGATATTTTAAAGCAATTTTTAAAATAAAATTTTCGTCCCTAGAGGGGCGAAAAATGGGATTAGCACCCAGCTGACAATTCAGCTTGGGGGTTAATCTACGAAATAATATGTTTTTTCAAACAATTTGTTCTGTTTTTCGTATATAAATTTACAAAAAACCTTACCGGCGATATTCCACGCGTCAGGCAGAAAGATAGATAGATAGATAGATAGATAAATAGATAGATATATTTCTTTATTAGCCACAGGGGCACAAAAGAAGGGGACAAATACAAAGGGGGAAGTTTACATACAATAAAAACGTGTAAAATGTTATCACAGATGGAATTTAAAAGTTAGTCGATTTTCCCCAATAGAGGGAGACAGTTTATATGGGTAACACATACCCCCGAAAAAATGTGCAACCCTCATCTCCAGGAGTACGAAGAGCTTGTACTCCTTTCCTCTCCTCCTCCTTTTCCTCAATCTACAGGCTGATATAGAGAGAAGGCCCATTCACTCGGGCCATTCTCGCCACTTTAGATAGATAGATAGATAGATAGATAGATAGATAGATAGATAGATAGATAGATAGATATATAGATAGATAGATAGATAGATAGATAGATAGATAGATAGATAGATAGATAGATAGATGGCGTCATGACACAAAAGTGAATTTTTTAAAATTCACAAATCGTGTTTTAGAATAATAAAACCTTCATATAAATAGACAGA
>OZ024742.1:277944639-277969639 GCA_964016885.1 Eledone cirrhosa | reverse complement strand
TTTTTCTTCCCCTATCTCTGTCTAACACCCCCATCCCTTCCCTCTATCTCTTTCTATTAATTCTTCTCCCTTCTACTTTCTTGACATCATATGACCACCAAGTCCTGCTGTCTCACTCTGCTGCTATCATTCTTACTCGTCCGTATGCCTATTTATTATTATTTTTTTCTCTCGATTTTCTCGTGGACATGTTGTTGCATATTGCATCTTGTTGCATTTCTGTTCGTTTTCACTTGTTGCACCTCGGGTTCACGTACATTTTTTTTGTTTTTTATTTGTGTATTTAGTTCAAAAGACACACTGTTCTATCTGAGAGTATTTTGTCTCTTCGTTTGTGCTGCCTCGATACCATGTGCGTTAATTCGAATGATCCCAACTTTTGAAGTACAGGAAACGTAACAATACCAGTAGTTGACAGACGATATTGTTAGCGTTTTTTTTTTTTTGTTCTTTGTCTTTAAATTGGCACTTCGAAATATAGACACGTTTTGTGTATTCTTTGAACAATGGTGAAATGTAGTTAATTTTTGGACTCATTTGAATTTTTTTAAGAACATGGACAAGCTATTTCTGAAATATGTGGTTATAGAGGAAATTTAAACTAAATATAATTACAACACTGCATGCTTTTTCTTATAATATATACTGCATGCTTTTTCTAATATCACTTTCTCTTACCTGATTTAGCTCTTCACGCCTCTTCCCTAATCACTTTCTATCTTGAACATTATCCACTAAACTATGATCTATCTATCTATCTGATACGGTGCTCGAGGCGGCAGGCTTCGGACCCGTGTTCAGGGGTTGGATTGCTGCAGTGCACAGCAGCAACATCTGCTCAAGGGTCAAGGTGAACGGCTACCTCTGGCAGCCGTTCCATATCACGTGATCCATCCGACAGGGATGCCCTCTCTCCTCCCTTCTGTACGTACTGACTCTCGAGCCACTACTGCGGAAGTTGGAGCTATTGCAGGGCATCCCTTTGGAACCGGGACTGCGAAAAGCGGCGTGGGCCTACGCCGACGACGTGACAGTAATGGTGTCGAGCAGCACCTCGCAAATCGGGGAGGTCGGCACCTTACTAGTGGAATACGAAAGGTACACAGGAGCGAAGCTGAAACGGGCCAAATCCGTCGGTTTGCAACTCGGAACGTGGAGAGGCAAACCGATGCCTTCCGATGGCGTTGTCGGATGCTGGGCGGAAGGACCGGTAAAGCTGCTCGGGGTCTGGTTTGGTCCTGACCTCCAGGTGGAGAAAAACTGGAACGAGGTGACGGCCAAAGTGTTTGAGCTCACCCAGAAGTGGGCTGAGTGCAAACTATCCTTGAAAGGTCGAGCGGAGGTGGCGAACACTTTTATAGCGTCCGTCATCTACTACCGCTTGACCGTCGTGCCTTGTCCAGCCAAAACGCTCACCAAAATGGAGCTTGCGCTCTTCCAATTCCTTTGTAAGAAACGGGCTCCTTTGGTGAGAAGATCCATCTGCTGCCAACACCCCTCAAACGGAGGGCTGGGGATGCCGTGGCTGATGATGCACAAACACGCGCTCAGGCCGCGGCACCTCCGCGTATTCCTCACCAGACAACCGGTGTGGGCCCCGTTCGTGAGGCGAGCCTTCCCACGACTCGTTTCGCTGACCGAGCTGCAGTCCTGGGTCAAGCAAAGACCGAGGAAAATCGGCGACTGGCACATCGAATGTGGTCAGGCGCTCACAGTCCTCTGGCAAACGGACCCGGCGATCAGTGGAGACTCCACTTCGACATTCTATAGAGGGTTGGTCCTCAGCAAGTGCGACGACACGCTTGGAGAAACTCTAGGCGTAGAGGAGGACGAACTGGCCAATCTGTTCGGTAGGACCTTCCGCCCGGGACCAATGGACAACTTCCAAAAGTCCCTGGCCTGTCAGTGCTACCGAGGAGCTCTACCAGTTCGAGACAAGCTCTACCGACTCGGGCGCCCGGGTAGGGACCCTTCGAAAAAGATCTGTCTGAGATGCGTGCGCGACGAGGAAACCGTCGCGCACGCATTTGTACACTGCCCGGGCGTTACCGACCTGTAGGGCTATTGTCGCGGGTGGGACCAATCCAGTTGACCACCGAGTCCATTGTCATGATCAAACCGCCACCCTCTTTCAAAAACGAGGGGAGGTGGTTTTCCTATGTGCTATGGCTATGGTGAAAGAGGTTATATGGTGGACGAGGTTAAAAGGGCTGAGGTCAGACACCTTTCTCTCAGGCGAGCAACTGATTCGTTTTTTCAAATATCATTTTGGAAGAAGAATCAGGATGGAGAGAAAGGTGCTGTACCCCAGCAAATTTTATAAAAGGTGGGTAAATGTGGCAAAGATGGCCCGAGTGGTTGGGCCTTCTCTCTATATAAGCCTGTATGTTGAGGAAAAAGAAGAAGAGAGG
Organism: Eledone cirrhosa; assembly: GCA_964016885.1. NCBI lineage: Eukaryota > Metazoa > Mollusca > Cephalopoda > Octopoda > Eledonidae > Eledone > Eledone cirrhosa. The sequence continues at coordinate 277,967,228 of OZ024742.1, read as the reverse complement.
AAGGGAGTACTCACTCTTGGGATGTGTATAACCCCTGTGTAACACCTCCCACCCTATTGGGGATTTCAATTGTTATTTGTTATTTTATTAATAGTTTTATTTTCATATACCTGCATGTAAACTCCCCATTTGTATTTGTCCCCTTCTTTTGTGCCCTTGTGTTTAATAAAGAAATTTATCAATCTAACATCTATATATTCATCTATCAATATTTATCTGTCTATTTTACAACTGGTATTGAGATTTCTGCTTTGTAGTTGATATTGTTGTTCTTATATATAGATAGATGCATAAACAGAAAACTATGAACAGACAAGTAGAAAGACATAGAGACAGGAATTTAGATAGATAGATAGATAGATAGATAGATAGATAGATTTCTTTTATTTGCCACTAGGGCATCAAAAGTGGGACAAGTACAAAGGGGGGAGTTTACACAAAAAGGCGTCCTCAATAAGGAGAAGGCAATAACAAAATATAAAAATAAAATAAGATATAACAAAAAATAAAATTTTTAACAAAATCCTCAATAGAGAGGAGGCGCCTTGGGGGGTCGCACACACCCCCGAAAAAAGTGTGCAACCCTTCTCCTCAGGAGCACAGAGAAGGGGTGCTCCCTTGGTCTTTCATCTTCCTCACCTATAGTCTGATGTAGAGTGAAGGCCCATTCACACGGGCCATTCTCGCCACTTTCACCCATCTTTCATAGAAACGGCTGGGGTGCAGCACCTCTCTCTCCATCCTGATCCTTCTTCCGAAATGATATCGGAAGAAACGGACCAGTTGTTGGCCAGAGAGAAAGGTGCCCGACCTCAGTCCTTTCAGACGCGTCCACCATACAACCTCTTTCGCCATGGCTATTACGCACAGAAACACCGCCTCTGCTTCATCTTTGAAGGGGGGAGGCGGCTTGATCATTACAATAGACTCGGTGGTCAACCGGATCGGTCCCACCCTTGACAGCAGTTGTTCGACATAGCCCCACAGATCGGCTACGCCCGAGCAGTGTACTAATGCGTGTGCAACGGTTTCCTCGTCGCACACGCATCTGGGACAGATCTTTTTGGCGGGGTCCCTACCCGGGCGCCCGTGTCTGTAGAGCCTTTCTCGAACGGGTAAAGCCCCTCGGTAGCACTGCCAGGCCAGGGACTTCTGGAAGTTGTCCATAGGTCCCGGGCTGAATGTCCTACCGAACAGGCTGGCCAGTTCGTCCTCCTCCATGTCTAGGGCTTCTCCGAGGGCGTCGTCGCACCTGCTGCGTACCAGCCCTCTATAGAATGTTGCGGTGGAGTCTCCACTGATAACCGGATCCGCCTGCCAGAGGGCGGTGAGCGCCTGGGCACACTCAGTGTGCCAGGCGCCCAGTTTTCTCGGTCTTTGCTTGACCCAGGATTGCAGCTCGGTGAGTGAGACGAGTCTGGGAAAGGTTCGTCTCACAAACGAGGCCCACACCGGTTGTCCGGTGAGGAATACGTAGAGGTGCCGTAGCCTTAATGCGTGTTTACGCATCATTAGCCACGGCATCCCCAGCCCTCCTTTCGAAGGGTGTTGACAGCAGATGGATCTCCTCACCATAGGAGCCCGCCTCTTCCAAAGGAATTGGAAGAGCGCGCGCTCCATCTTGGTGAGGGTTTCCCTTGGGCAGGGCACTACGGTCAGGCGGTAGTAGATGACGGACGCTATGTAGGTGTTCGCCACCTCCGCCCGACCTTTCAGGGATAGTTTGCAACTGGCCCACTTCTGGGTCAGTGCAAACACCCTGTTCGTAACCTCCGCCCAGTTTTTCTCCACCTGGAGGTCCGGTCCGAACCAGACCCCGAGCAACTTCACCGGGCCCTCCGTCCAGCGTCCGACGACGCTATCGGAGGGCATCGGTCTGCCCCTCCACGTGCCGAGTTGCAAACCGATCGACTTGTCCCGGTTCAGCTTAGCCCCTGTGAACTTTTCGTACTCCTCCAGTAAGGTGCCGACCGCCTCGATTTCGGAGGCCGTCGACACCATTACTGTCACGTCATCGGCGTAGGCCGACACCGCTTTCCGCAATCCCGGTTCCAAAGGGATGCCCTGCAACAACTCCAACTTCCGCAGTAGTGGCTCGAGAGTCAACACATACAGAAGGGAGGAGAGAGGGCACCCTTGTCGGATGGACCGCGCGATTTTGAACGGCTCCGAGAGGTAGCCGTTCACCTTGACCCTAGAGCAGATGCGGCTGCTGTGCATAGCAGTGATCCAGCCCCTGAAAACGGGTCCGAAGCCTGCCGCCGCTAGCACCGCATCCAGGTAACCATGGTCGACCCTATCGAACGCCTTAGATTGATCCAAGTTGATCAGAGCCCCACCAAAGCCGGGTTCGTTCCCAACCCTCTCTATGATGTATCGCATGAGGTGGAGGTTGTCATGGATGGACCTGGACGGGATAGCGCATGTCTGCGCATCTCCCACCAGGTTGCCCACGACAAGCGCCAACCTCTTTGCTAGCACCTTGGCCAAAATCTGTAACTCTGTATTTAGCAGTGTTATGGGCCTGAAGTTACTTATTTCGTCCCCCTTGTTCTCGTCCTTCCTCACTAGCGTGACTACGCCCTTGGTCACAGTACAGGGAATTCTCCCGTTCTGTTGCCAGTTGCAGTAGACCGCCTCGAGGAGATCGGGGAACAAGTCCGGCATAGCTAGATATAATTCGTAAGGAAGACCATCGAGACCCGGGGATTTGCGTTTGCCGCATTGGCTCAGCACGTCCTCTATCTCAGCGGCCGAAATCGGCTCCTCGCAGGACTTCGCCTCCCTGTCCGAGAGGCGCGGCAGGCCGTCGAGGTATGGACCGAAGTCCACGTTCCCAACCGGCTCCCCGCCCCTCCCGAACAGTCGGGCAAAGTGCCTTTGAAAGGCCTCACACATCTGCTTAGGCTCAAGAATCGCCCGTCCATCCAGGTCTCGCAAAGACCGGATGGTGGATTTAGTTCCACTGTTGGCCTCTGTCACGCGGGCCCAGCTAACAGCTTTGGTCCCCTCGTTCCCTAGAGCACGTATTTTACTTCGGACAACGCAGCCTTCGTGCTTCGCGTCGAAAAACTGGCTCAAAGCCGTTCTCGACGCTAGCACTCTGGCCACGTCGCCGCTTCTAATTGCCTCTTCTACTCTATCTATTAGCTCCCTTTCCTTCCTATTCCTATCCGCAGCTAGAACCTTACTAAATTCTATCGAGACTACTCTAATCTCTCTCTTTAGAGATACCCACCACCTGCTGTTGACGATCGCTCCAGTCAACCGTTCCTTAACTAACGTACTAATCCGATTCCTGTAGGCTCTACTTGCCGGCAAGGACAAGTTGAGCTTCCAGTAACCGGGGCCCTGTCTATGAGTTCTGTCAAGGTTGACCATGCAGGTCACTAATTTGTGGTCTGAATAGCCAACAATGCGCATTTTTGGACAACTTAAAAAGTCCTTATCCTTAATTCTAACTAAGAACCTATCTAGGTACGACCTAGATGATCCGCTACGATTTGCCCAAGTCCAGGTTGGCGCAGTCGGAAAATCTAGTCGATATCTATCGGCCAGGTCAAATCGACCGATTAACCCTTTGAGGCTATTACACCCCTCTCTATCGGGGCAGGCCCCTACGTAGTCCCAGCGTGCATCTAGGATACCATTCCAGTCCCCCACTAATAGCAAGGAGCGGGACGTCCCTAGAAAAGTCTCCAGACGATGGAAGAAGTCCGGCCGCATTGACCCGAAAGGGCCGTAGGCGGCTACCAACCTAAACGCTCCGCCTTTACCACTGCCAAGGTCCAGAACCACTAGTCGACCCTCCGGGTCCAAATGTACCATCTGTGTTGCGAGACCCAGATGTTTTTGCAGCAGAACGACAACTCCACCCCCACCTCCGGGCTGACAGAGAGATGCGTGCATCTCAAAGTCATCAAAGGTGGGGGCCAGCTGTCGCACGTTGCTGATCCGGGCCTCGCAAATAACCATCACATCTATACGTTGTGACCTGAGGTCATTTAGAAGCATTGCTTGCTTCCAAGTTGAGCCCAGGCCACGCGCATTTAAACAGCCTACTCTTAGCATAGCCATGTTGGTGGTGAAGAGAAAAGGCACTTACCTCTCTGCGTCCCGGGTATCGGGCTGCACAATTTCCATTAGGGTGGGGGATGGGTTGTTGGGTAGGGTGGTGGTTTGTGGAAGTGTGGGGGCATCAGTGTGTTGTGTGGTTGGGGAGCTTGGAGTTGTGAGGGTGTTTGGGGAGGGGGTGGGATAGTTTTTTAGGAGGACGCGGTTAATGGGCCCGACGCAGGGGGGACCCACGTCCTCTTTAAAATTGTTTTTTAAAGTTTTATAGGTGTCCTGTGGGGCCTTAATCATTTTGAGGTGGGGGAAATCCCCTGCCTGGGTGAAGTTAGGCCCTTGTGTTTTTATTAGATTGTTGTTGTACACAATGTTTAACAGTTTTTTGTTTCTTGTATTTATGTATGTGTATGCATGTTTTTGTTTTTGTGTGGTGTTTTTTGTTTGCTGTTGTGAGCTCTTTTGTGTTGGTGTCAGTGTTATGTTTTGGGGAGGGGTTTTTTTCATTTGTGTGTCTGAGGTGTGTTTTCTTTTTTTTCTTTTGATTGTGTGGAAGTGCTCCTCCTCGTCTGACGACGAACTACGGTCATCTTCCGCGTTGGAGGGGAGGGGTATATTTTCGGGTTGTGTTTGCGGTACGGGTGTTTTGGAAATTGTTTTTGTTTTTTGAGTGGAGGGGATGGATTGGACATTGTTTTGTTTTGGTTTGAGCTGTGGTGGTTGTTTTTGTAGTGGTAGTTGTGGTGATTGTGTTGGTTGTGCAGTTGTTGGTGGTGTAGGCAGGATTGGGGTTTTCTTATTAAGTTGGGGACAGACAGCCCTCAGGTGACCTCTGGTTCCGCAGAGGTAACACGAGGGCCGTCTACCCTCAACGGTAATGTTGATGAAGGTTAGATCATCCAGTATGACGCGTTCAGGGATCTGGGCGATCCTTTCGGGCCTCATTTGAACTACAAGTTCGAGGCTCGTTCCACTGAACGCGTCACCCGATGCCTTTCCCATGGACACCAGCATGTCATCCTCCAGGTCCAGAAAACCTGTCAAAACCCACCATATGTCCATAATCGGCAGGATGGTGTGGATTTTTATTTTTTGTGTTCTTCTACCCATGTACGTAGGGTAGAAGGTGTATGCGGTGGATGTGATTGGTTTGATGGACAGTTTCACTGCTGTGTCCCTGTCCTTCATGAGAATGGATAGACTCCCGTAGAGTCTATCCTTCTGAATGAAGGTGATGTCCTTCATGACGTCTTTTAAAACCAGCTCTATCTCGCTCTGTGATGGTTGAGCTGGTTTTTTACTTTTGTTCGAGATTGTCCTAAACATGACCGTGTTTAGGAGTCTCTGGCTTTTTAGTTCCGGGGGGGAATGGATTGTGAATGAACCATTTTCCCCGTACACTATATATTTTTTCGCATCCGCCAGTAGCTCCTTCGCTTTTGTTATATCTACTGGCAGATAGTCGAGGGTTTTCCTTGTCGTCTCGGCGAAGGAGAAATTTTGTTTGTTTGTGTTGTTGTTGTCGTTGGTGGTGTTGTTGTTATCATTGTTGTTGTTGTCACCGTTATTGGTCTTGTTGTTGTTATTGTTATTGTTATTGGTGTTGCTTTCGTCCGTCGCATTGTTGTTGTTGTTGCTGTTGCTGCTGGTTCTTTGGGTTGTTGCCATGGCAACGTCAAGTTGTCGGTTAACAGGTGGAGAGAATTCTTCCTCTGGCTGACCTATCTTCTTGACCTCTGCTACTGTGACAGTGGCAGGGGGAAGCTGTAAGTTCATCTTCCCCTTTCCTCCTTCGAATTTTGGTGAAGAAGCTTCGGCCATTTAAAAAAATATTGACTTTTCAACAAGAAAAAACTTTTTTTTTTTTAACTATTTCGCCTAAAGGCGTAGAATATTTTGAGAGACTGACCAGATCAAAGTTTGACCTGGCAGTCCCTCTACAAAATGGTACAAAAATTAAAGTTATCAGACAAGAATTTCTATAGAAATTTAAACAGAACTTACTCAGCAAGTTATACGCGTGTGTCCATCCCAGAGACAGATAGATAGATAGATAGATAGATAGATAGATAGATAGATAGATAGATAGATAGATAGATAGATAGATAGATTTCTTTTATTTGCCACTAGGGCATCAAAAGTGGGACAAGTACAAAGGGGGGAGTTTACACAAAAAGGCGTCCTCAATAAGGAGGAGGCAATAACAAAATATAAAAATAAAATAAGATATAACAAAAAATAAAATTTTTAACAAAATCCTCAATAGAGAGGAGGCGCCTTGGGGGGTCGCACACACCCCCGAAAAAAGTGTGCAACCCTTCTCCTCAGGAGCACAGAGAAGGGGTGCTCCCTTGGTCTTTCATCTTCCTCACCTATAGTCTGATGTAGAGTGAAGGCCCATTCACACGGGCCATTCTCGCCACTTTCACCCATCTTTCATAGAAACGGCTGGGGTGCAGCACCTCTCTCTTCATCCTGATCCTTCTTCCGAAATGATATCGGAAGAAACGGACCAGTTGTTGGCCAGAGAGAAAGGTGCCCGACCTCAGTCCTTTCAGACGCGTCCACCATACAACCTCTTTCGCCATGGCTATTACGCACAGAAACACCGCCTCTGCTTCATCTTTGAAGGGGGGAGGCGGCTTGATCATTACAATAGACTCGGTGGTCAACCGGATCGGTCCCACCCTTGACAGCAGTTGTTCGACATAGCCCCACAGATCGGCTACGCCCGAGCAGTGTACTAATGCGTGTGCAACGGTTTCCTCGTCGCACACGCATCTGGGACAGATCTTTTTGGCGGGGTCCCTACCCGGGCGCCCGTGTCTGTAGAGCCTTTCTCGAACGGGTAAAGCCCCTCGGTAGCACTGCCAGGCCAGGGACTTCTGGAAGTTGTCCATAGGTCCCGGGCTGAATGTCCTACCGAACAGGCTGGCCAGTTCGTCCTCCTCCATGTCTAGGGCTTCTCCGAGGGCGTCGTCGCACCTGCTGCGTACCAGCCCTCTATAGAATGTTGCGGTGGAGTCTCCACTGATAACCGGATCCGCCTGCCAGAGGGCGGTGAGCGCCTGGGCACACTCAGTGTGCCAGGCGCCCAGTTTTCTCGGTCTTTGCTTGACCCAGGATTGCAGCTCGGTGAGTGAGACGAGTCTGGGAAAGGTTCGTCTCACAAACGAGGCCCACACCGGTTGTCCGGTGAGGAATACGTAGAGGTGCCGTAGCCTTAATGCGTGTTTACGCATCATTAGCCACGGCATCCCCAGCCCTCCTTTCGAAGGGTGTTGACAGCAGATGGATCTCCTCACCATAGGAGCCCGCCTCTTCCAAAGGAATTGGAAGAGCGCGCGCTCCATCTTGGTGAGGGTTTCCCTTGGGCAGGGCACTACGGTCAGGCGGTAGTAGATGACGGACGCTATGTAGGTGTTCGCCACCTCCGCCCGGCCTTTCAGGGATAGTTTGCAACTGGCCCACTTCTGGGTCAGTGCAGACACCCTGTTCGTAACCTCCGCCCAGTTTTTCACCACCTGGAGGTCCGGTCCGAACCAGACCCCGAGCAACTTCACCGGGCCCTCCGTCCAGCGTCCGACGACGCTATCGGAGGGCATCGGTCTGCCCCTCCACGTGCCGAGTTGCAAACCGATCGACTTGTCCCGGTTCAGCTTAGCCCCTGTGAACTTTTCGTACTCCTCCAGTAAGGTGCCGACCGCCTCGATTTCGGAGGCCGTCGACACCATTACTGTCACGTCATCGGCGTAGGCCGACACCGCTTTCCGCAATCCCGGTTCCAAAGGGATGCCCTGCAACAACTCCAACTTCCGCAGTAGTGGCTCGAGAGTCAACACATACAGAAGGGAGGAGAGAGGGCACCCTTGTCGGATGGACCGCGCGATTTTGAACGGCTCCGAGAGGTAGCCGTTCACCTTGACCCTAGAGCAGATGCGGCTGCTGTGCATAGCAGTGATCCAGCCCCTGAAAACGGGTCCGAAGCCTGCCGCCGCTAGCACCGCATCCAGGTAACCATGGTCGACCCTATCGAACGCCTTAGATTGATCCAAGTTGATCAGAGCCCCACCAAAGCCGGGTTCGTTCCCAACCCTCTCTATGATGTATCGCATGAGGTGGAGGTTGTCATGGATGGACCTGGACGGGATAGCGCATGTCTGCGCATCTCCCACCAGGTTGCCCACGACAAGCGCCAACCTCTTTGCTAGCACCTTGGCCAAAATCTGTAACTCTGTATTTAGCAGAGTTATGGGCCTGAAGTTACTTATTTCGTCCCCCTTGTTCTCGTCCTTCCTCACTAGCGTGACTACGCCCTTGGTCACAGTACAGGGAATTCTCCCGTTCTGTTGCCAGTTGCAGTAGACCGCCTCGAGGAGATCGGGGAACAAGTCCGGCATAGCTAGATATAATTCGTAAGGAAGACCATCGAGACCCGGGGATTTGCGTTTGCCGCATTGGCTCAGCACGTCCTCTATCTCAGCGGCCGAAATCGGCTCCTCGCAGGACTTCGCCTCCCTGTCCGAGAGGCGCGGCAGGCCGTCGAGGTATGGACCGAAGTCCACGTCCCCAACCGGCTCCCCGCCCCTCCCGAACAGTCGGGCAAAGTGCCTTTGAAAGGCCTCACACATCTGCTTAGGCTCAAGAATCGCCCGTCCATCCAGGTCTCGCAAAGACCGGATGGTGGATTTAGTTCCACTGTTGGCCTCTGTCACGCGGGCCCAGCTAACAGCTTTGGTCCCCTCGTTCCCTAGATCACGTATTTTACTTCGGACAACGCAGCCTTCGTGCTTCGCGTCGAAAAACTGGCTCAAAGCCGTTCTCGACGCTAGCACTCTGGCCACGTCGCCGCTTCTAATTGCCTCTTCTACTCTATCTATTAGCTCCCTTTCCTTCCTATTCCTATCCGCAGCTAGAACCTTACTAAATTCTATCGAGACTACTCTAATCTCTCTCTTTAGAGATACCCACCACCTGCTGTTGACGATCGCTCCAGTCAACCGTTCCTTAACTAACGTACTAATCCGATTCCTGTAGGCTCTACTTGCCGGCAAGGACAAGTTGAGCTTCCAGTAACCGGGGCCCTGTCTATGAGTTCTGTCAAGGTTGACCATGCAGGTCACTAATTTGTGGTCTGAATAGCCAACCATGCGCATTTTTGGACAACTTAAAAAGTCCTTATCCTTAATTCTAACTAAGAACCTATCTAGGTACGACCTAGATGATCCGCTACGATTTGCCCAAGTCCAGGTTGGCGCAGTCGGAAAATCTAGTCGATATCTATCGGCCAGGTCAAATCGACCGATTAACCCTTTGAGGCTATTACACCCCTCTCTATCGGGGCAGGCCCCTACGTAGTCCCAGCGTGCATCTAGGATACCATTCCAGTCCCCCACTAATAGCAAGGAGCGGGACGTCCCTAGAAAAGTCTCCAGACGATGGAAGAAGTCCGGCCGCATTGACCCGAAAGGGCCGTAGGCGGCTACCAACCTAAACGCTCCGCCTTTACCACTGCCAAGGTCCAGAACCACTAGTCGACCCTCCGGGTCCAAATGTACCATCTGTGTTGCGAGACCCAGATGTTTTTGCAGCAGAACGACAACTCCACCCCCACCTCCGGGCTGACAGAGAGATGCGTGCATCTCAAAGTCATCAAAGGTGGGGGCCAGCTGTCGCACGTTGCTGATCCGGGCCTCGCAAATAACCATCACATCTATACGTTGTGACCTGAGGTCATTTAGAAGCATTGCTTGCTTCCAAGTTGAGCCCAGGCCACGCGCATTTAAACAGCCTACTCTTAGCATAGCCATGTTGGTGGTGAAGAGAAAAGGCACTTACCTCTCTGCGTCCCGGGTATCGGGCTGCACAATTTCCATTAGGGTGGGGGATGGGTTGTTGGGTGGGGTGGTGGTTTGTGGAAGTGTGGGGGCATCAGTGTGTTGTGTGGTTGGGGAGCTTGGAGTTGTGAGGGTGTTTGGGGAGGGGGTGGGATAGTTTTTAGGAGGACGCGGTTAATGGGCCCGACGCAGGGGGGACCCACGTCCTCTTTAAAATTGTTTTTTAAAGTTTTATAGGTGTCCTGTGGGGCCTTAATCATTTTGAGGTGGGGGAAATCCCCTGCCTGGGTGAAGTTAGGCCCTTAGATAGATAGATAGATAGATATGGTTATTATTGTTCGAATGTATATATATATATATATATATATATATATATATATATATACATTCGGATTATGTAGGTTATGTAACCTTGAACTCTTTTACATCTTAAAATCCAAAAATAAATTACTAAATGATAGAATCGAACGATCATTATACTGCAACCACAAACTGAAAGCTAAATTCTCTCACTATAAAATAACTTAACATTTGAACCCGTAACTATAACATTGCTTTCTAGCTAACCACTTTCTCTTCCCCCACACTAGAAGACAATACCCTTCTTATCAGTATAAATGGAAACTTAGTGCAATTCGTAGATTACTACTATGAACCCAATGTACACCCACCCCATAGATTTCGTCTGTCCCCTCTCTATGTCTCCCTCTCTATCTCTCCCTCTCTATCCATTCCACTCTCTCTCTCTCTCTCTCTCTCGCCCTAGGTCCACCTCCCCCCCTCTCCACATCTATGAACCTGCCCTCTGGGGCAATAAATAATTCCAACCTTGACTATCAACGCATCGCTTAAGAGTAACCAGTATAATAAAACCCCTACCACAACATTTTGATTAAGATACCTACAAACCACTCTCTCCCATTTCTCCAACCCCTGCATATCTCTCTCTCTCTCTCCCCTTCTTTTCTCTCTTCCTTTTCTACTCTATCTTCCCCAATAACCTCACTTAAGGGTATTTACATTGTACATTTTAACCATTCTGCTCTGATGATACAGCGGTCACAGCATTTGATAATTGAGTTTTGCAAATAGTTATAAATTTGCACATAGCATAGCTAGGCTGTATAACCACCATGGAAACATTTGTAAGCACACAGAATAAATTACCTTTTTATAATGTCTACCTGTTATTATTCATTATTTATCTACACTCCGGAATACAGAAGGATCAGGAACTAAGTTTCTTCAACAATTCTTCCATAACTCGTTGAGCAGCCTCTCACCGTACGTCAACTCTATCCAGTGTAGTAATTAACCATTACTGCATCCAGGATAATCCTATACCTAATATATATATATATATATATATATATATATATATATATATATATATATATATATATATATATATATAACGAAGGAAATGTGGTAAGGAACCAGGTGAATCATAACGCACCAAAGTACTCAATACTTAGAGTAGTAGAGTGGGTAATTCGACGGCTAATTCTGTCCAGAATTAGCCGTCGAAACGGCTTGAGCTCAGCCGTCGGGGTCCTACTCGTTCCTATATATATATATATATATATATATATATATATATATATTGGCAGTTAGCTCAACATACCTGCTATTCCCACTGTTGACCACCTTGTAAATACTGTGAATTGAGAGAGATGTAGAGAGAAAGATAACAAATTACCATTTTGTAGACAAAATAGTTGTCACATGATATTTGTGTTTTAGTATTATGATACAAACATACAATATCCAATATTTCCTTCCTTTTAAAAGCCATCAAGGTGTGAATACGAGCTAGACACTCACTATTACTAGTGATAAGTTTTGAAAAGGCAATGGCTAAACTATCCTATGCGAGGATCAATTATGTGATGGCTTTAAATAGGTTTGTTTTAGAGGTGAGAATGAGGTCAAGACTATTTGAATCTGTATGAATGAATTCCGTTGTGTAAGGGGCTAGAAGACGACGAGAGATCTTTAAGGACATCGAAGGAAATAGAAAGCTTGTGATGTGTTGTGACATTGTTTGATCTTGTTAACTTAAACTTTAGAGACTTGTGATGAAATGGTTTGTTTCCACAGATAATCGCAACGTCCGCTTTGTCGAGATAATGAACACAAAGGTGAACAGTAAAGTTAAGAACTTGCACACATACAGACACACAAACACAAGTAGACATCTACACACAAATATGTTCATTTCCAGCAGTAGTAGTAGTAGTAGTAGTAGTAGTAGTAGTAGTAGTAGTAGTAGTAGTAGTAGTAGTAGTAGTAGTAGCAGCAGCAGCAGCAGGAGGAGGAGGAGGAGGACGGGAGGGGGAGGAGGAGCAGCAGTAGCAGCAAAATGGAGAGCAGTTTTTCAAGCATATTCTGACTTTTTTATTACACATTACGATAGGGCGGTGGATTGGCATAATCGGTAGAACCTCGGACAACATGCTTAGGTGTATAGAGTTACGACCCTTTACATTCTGAGTTCAAATCCCACCGAGGTTATCTTTGCCTTTCATCCTTGCTGTGTCGATTAAAAAAAGCACCAGTAATGCACTGGCGTAATGACGTTTCATAGTGATTGGTATTAACAATATAAATTTCTATAAGGTATATGAGCTACGGTCACGTCTGTATTAATTCTTTTATTAGATGAGCTATTTAACCATCTGATCCTGGGTTTATATGCTGCAGGCGTCTTCTCTGATCATCCTGTGAGTACACAGGGGAAACTCCAGATTAACAAGACTCACCACTTAGCCATAATAAAGAATATTAGCCCTTGTCATTCTGAGTAGTCACGGCCCTTGCCATTCTGGGATCAAATCCCGTCGAGGTTAACTTTGCCTTTCATCCTTACGGGTCGATAAAATAAAGTACCAATAATGCACTGGGTAATTGCTGGCCTTGTGCCAAAAGTAGAAACAATTATTAAACTCTACTTCGGTATTGAGTACTTATTCTCGCGTCCATCAGCATCGCACGGACATATGTATATATATATGTGTGTGTGTGTGTGTGTGTGTGTGTGTGTGTGTGTGACATTTTTTCTTCCAAAGATGTTATATTGAAGGCACAACTATTTTTGTTTTAACGTTTTCCAGTTTCGTTTTAATCATTTGTGTTTGGTTTGGAACAGTATCATTCCTAAGTCCATTAACTTTTCAAGACATTCTTGGCTTTATATTCTAAATGGAATGATGATTGTGGTGTTTTATTAATGCTTTTTATAGTAGACTGAAAGGAATCATGAAAAAGTGGTAACTGATAAAATCATCATTGTCGTTTATAAAATTATTTAACGTTTAACTACTGTTTGACTTCATAGTTTATTTCAAATGCACTGTAACTGTTATACTGATTTTTGGTTTGCATTTTGCTATTAGTTAAGCTGCTTTCATAGATAATCTTTGTTCTTTCGTTGATTTGTTTTGTGAAATTCTTTATAGGTTGGTTGCGTTATCAACTAGTGTTCCTTTTTTCATTACATCTGCTTTTACTTCTTCGTGTTCTCTATTATAATGTGTTGTAATGGCTGTTTCTTGTAAATACAACCAAAGCAGAAAGAAAATTAAACTTGAATTACTTTATCAGTCTCTCGAGACCGATAAAGTAATTGGAGTTTAACTATCAAAATGTAATAAAAATTGGCAATCGACACGTATTTAGGTGTGAAGACAATAAACACAGACATAAGCACAACGACAGATACGTGTTTAACAATAATCTTAAATGAGCTCTACCTGATCTTCAAAGCAACGATAAAATTTTAATATGCGAAAGCGATAAGAGCAATCTGACTGTTATTATACACAAACATATTACAAAAACATCAACAACATAATATACAGGATAACAGCAGATTTGTCAAAATTAAGAAAGGCAACATTGCACAACTGAAAATTAAATTTTGAATTGTTATTATTAAATATATAATATAATAAAATATAAATATAATATAATATAAATAATATAAAATAATATAATTATTATAATATAAATATAAATATAATATAATGTAATATAATATATGATATAAATAATATATAATAATCTAATTATTATAATATGATATAATATAATATAAATAATATATAATAATCTAATTATTATAATATGATATAATATAATATAAATAATACATAATAATCTAATTATTATAATATGATATAATATAATATATATAATATATAATAATCTAATTATTATAATATGATATAATATAATATAAATAATATATAATAATCTAATTATTATAATCTAATTAAATAATATATAATAGTATTATGTAATATATATATAATAAAAAATAAACATTCTCAAGAAACTACAGCAAATTGAGATGTAAAACCAATAAACATAAGCACAACAGACATGTACTTAACAATACTAACGTTAAAAGATGAGATGAATACATTATAAAATCAACGATTTACTTTATAAGATAAAATTAGGAAAAAAACACAGCACAATTGAAAATTATACGTGAAATCTTTTATCACTAATTATAAAGAAAATTAAATTTTATATTTTCATTATTAAATGTATCTTTTTTTTAATTACCAGCAAACTACGACACTTAATCAGAAATCATCTATTCAGGTATGAGACTAGACGGAAGCTGACAATAATGTTGTGGAATACCTTGAATTACATAAAGTAATTATTCTTTGGTTGATTTCGTCGAGTAATAGAAACGAACCAGGAAGTGATTTTGCTGATTTGCTGTTCTGTGGTTGATTGGAATAATTGTTTCTGATTTAGACACAAGGCCAGCAATTTAAGGGGAGTGGGGAGTAGTCGATTAAATCGACCCGAGTTCGTTACTGGTACTTTATCTTATCGACTCCGTAAGGATGAAAAGCAAAGCTAACCTCGGCGGGATTTGAGCTCAGATCATAAAGAACCGTAACTCTATGCTGCAAAGCATGTTGTCCGACTCTTTACCGATACTGCCAATCCACCGCCCTATTTTAACTTAAATAAAAAAGATATATTTAATTTACTTGAAACAAGGTACAGCGTGTGTGTATGTATATATGGCTATCTAGCTGTTTATCGTAAAATCACTTAATATTTAACTCTACAAAATACTTCAGCAATGTTGGTATAGTCACTAACTCCATCTCTCTCGCTCCCTCCATCACACTGTTATATACAAATGGGGGGTCCACGAGCTGGCAGCCCCGCCGCCACGGTGGACAGAAGTATCTGGTTGTAGTTGCAAGTGTGCAATACGATATGTTTCAGCTGTTGGTGAACATTAAGAATCATTAGAATATTTCAATTTGGGTTGGAAAAAAAATTACTCGTCGTTTGCTACTTGCTTTTGTGAGGCTTATGTGAAATTTTTTTAATAATTTTAAGTTTTTAATGCAACACATATTAATATGCTGTTATTATCAAGTTATCACATGAAAACAGGTTACTTTTTGTTTGTATTAAGAAATAAATTGGGTCTGAGAGGGTTAATTGATAAACTAAAATAAATTGCAATTCTCATTAGAAATCAAAATTAGCAATTTGTAAAACAGGCTAATTATTTCTTTTGTACAACATTAGAATCCAGGAAAGCTACTGATGTTCTGCATCGGCAAAATATAATATCGAAATGAATTAATCCGGAGACTATAGCGACTTGCGAGGTTTTGTGAAGGTGACCTTAAGGGTGTTTTTTGTTGTTCGGCTTTGGGATTTTCTCGTTAGTACTCATGCAGTGCAGTGTGTTAGGGGTTTCCATTTTTATGACCCAACTTAATGTCGACTCATTGGTATATATATGTATATATATATATATGTATATATATATATATGTATATATATATATATGTGTGTGTGTGTGTGTGTGTGTGTGTGTGTGTGTGTGTGTGTGTGTGTGTGTGTGTGTGTGTGTGTGTGTGTGTGTGTGTGTGTGTGTGTGTAAAAGGTAAACAGAAATAACAACACAATCGGTACAGCACGTGGAAGGAATATATTAAGTTAACGCTTGAAATAGCAGGAAGAGGGTCTTAAGATTTCGGACGCTAGTTCTTCATCAGAAGAAAGAATGAGAAATTAAAAAGTGTTTTAAAGAAAAATAACAGGTCCATTCATGTATATATATATATATATATATATATATATATATATATATATATATATATATATATATATATATATATATATATATTAATAAAAACAATGAATAAAAACAAAGAAACAGTGCCTTATATTAAAAGATTCATCATTTTACGATCGTTTCTAGGAGATATATGTGTGTGTTGGTATGTATATCATATAGATCTATGTAAAAACTTTACAAACTATCAGAGGGAATATACATACCTACACATATATATGCTGTCTTCAGACATTATTTCTGAAGACAGCCTACATATGTGAAGGTATGTATATTTCCTCTGATAGTTTGTAAAATGTTTACATAGATCTATATGATATACATACCAACACACACATATATATCCTAGAAACGATCGTAAAATGATGAATTTTTTAATATAAGGAACTGTTTCTTTGTTTTTATTCATTGTTTTTATTAATTTATCTTGACTCTGTTTTCCTGTGATTTTCATCGAAAAACTTTTGAATACATCTCTTTTCATGATATTTGGATTACATTGAGTTCTTCATGCGGATTGGACACTACCGCATGTTTTGGTAGATTTATCTACATATATATATATATATATATATCCAGTGGGTGTAACTAGGAGTTACTGCAGGTTCACCCCGATGAGCACTCGATGTTTAGGTTCACTTCTGTGATGATGTGTAGAGCTATACAGAGTGTAAAATATAGAAAAAATACTGGCTTTCCAAAAATATATGTTGTGGTATTTATATATTTTCAGATGGTAGGAGAGGGTGGGGAGTGGGATAGGTGGAGTTCATTGGTTGAAAGAAAAGGGAATTCATTAAAAGCTAATTCTTTAAGGCTATAATTTATATTTAGAGTGACAAAGGCAGAAAGAATTCTATAAACAAGTTCAGAATGGGGTGCCACTCCTTATTTTTAAGTTTCACTTGAGCTAATAATTGTTTCGACTTTTGGCACAAGGCCAGCAATTACCCAGTACACTACTGGTACTTTATTTTATCGACCCCGTAATAATGCTTATATTTCAGGTGTCTATAAGATGGTTGAGGGTCGGTCATGGTTGGTGAATTTAAAGAAAAGGGAAATCCTTTAAAAGCTAATAAACCAGTTCAAAATATTGGGTGCCTATCATATCATTATTGTCATATTTCTCTTAAGCTATATTCCAGGTGTCAACAGATACATTCACATACACACACACACACACACACATATATATATATATATATATATATATATATATATATATATATATATATATATATATATATATAAATACACACACACACATACATATATACATATATATATATATACACACACGCACATATATACACACACACACACATATATACACCCACACATATATATACACACGCACACCACACACACACACATATATATATATATATATATATATATATATATATATATATATATATATATATATATATATATATGAGAGACGTAAAATAAGAAAATTATAAGATTAACTTACTTACTAAAATTTCACTCCCAACTAATTAGTTTCTGAAAGGGAATAAACATACTTTCCGAAGAAGCGTACAGAGAAGCCTTTCGTCATCAGGGAAGTCTATTCTCAGCTAAGTTTCCAGGCAATACGTGGACACATGGAACTTATACAAAAATAATTCAGTGGATGGAAAAAGCAAAGCGTGGACTAAATTCCAAGCCATTGAGAAAATCACTGCCTACTGCGTCGGTGGCAAATTCAAAAGAATTAATCACGTGACATCGAGGTCAATCAGTGGAGAGTGGTTTGTTAAGAAGACAGCAGCCGTACTGTTACTATAGCAGAAGTTTTGGCCAATTTTTGCTCGACAAATAATTTGGAGATAATTAGAAAGAATTAGTATATCTAGTAACATATATATACATAGATGCATACTTATGCTAGCAAATATATAGGTTTTGTCTTAGTAACTTTGTGGTTCAATGCATGGGGTTGCAGACCAATAATATGAGAGACGTAAAATAAGAAAATTATAAAATTAACTTACTTACTAAAATTTCACTCCCAACTAATTATTTGTCGAGCAAAAATTGGCCAAAACTGCTGCTATAGTAACAGTCCGGCTGCTGCCTTCTTAACAAACCACTCCCCACTGATTGACCTCGATGTCACGTGATTAATTCTTTTGAATTTGCCACATGGAAGGATTCCTTGGTTAGTTTTGATAGCAGACCTCATGTCGTGGAATGTAGTGAGTTAAAGAGAATTAAATTGATCATAGTGGGAGGGAGGGATAGAGAGGAAGAGAGAGAGGGGGGAGATATAAAGAGATAAATATATATATATATATATATATATATATATATATATATATATATATATATATATATATATACGTTATCCGGGTTGAATCGGAGGTAACCACAGTAAGTAAGGTACTCAATACATAGCAGAGTATAACAGTTTTAATATAGATGAGATTCTACAGGACTAGAACTGTTTCATTCATTAGAAATCATCAGGAATCTCCTGATGATTCCTGATGATTTCTAATGAATGAAACAGTTCTAGTCCTGTAGAATCTCATCTATAATATATATATATATATATATATATATATATATATATATATATATATATATAAAATAAAGATAAAGATAATAATGACAAAAATAAAAGCAAAGAAGGGGGTGAGAAAGGAGAAAAGAAAAGATAGACAAGAAGGGGAGGGAAGGAAGGAAGAAAACGAAGAAATAGAAGAGAAATGAGGGAGAAGAGGGGGATATATGTATTGGTTTTGTGGGTGATTAAAAGGGTTTAGATACAACAAGAGGGTATAAAGTCTATGTATATGCAGTTTGTCAGTTGGTAGTAAGAGGTTAAGGGTTTGATTTGTAGTGCGAAAACTTCTCTTTGAGTCTATGGTTACAATAAATTGATGCTGGGAATGTTTCATTGCGTAACGGTGTGTATACCAACTGGCTTTAAATGTATTCCCAGTTTCTCCGATGTAATACCATTTCTGGTTGTCTGATTCCACTGTGCATTGGTAAACCAGGTTAGAATGCATACATTCATTATGTAATGGACAGGTTTCAGGTAGGTGGCAGTTACAATTCTTGTCATGGGCAACTTTGGCATTATTGGTGGGCTGCGATGCCTGTACAGGTGTGTTACGTTTTGTGTGCCTATTAGCGGGCGGTTGTGTATTAGATATTCAAGGAATCCTTCCACCTCTACCCCTCCCTCCATCTCAGTTTGTCACTCTAATTTCTACCTCTTCCCCCTTCCTCTCTCTCTATACTATTCCGTTTGTCTCCTCACTTTTTGATTCATCTCTCTCTATACTAGTAAATACAATTCCAAATAAATGTTTTTCTCTATATTTTAAGAGTTATTTCAAGAGTAACTTACTCACTACTTTGAAAATTTGGACTGTGAACAACAATTATAATTGAGTGGCTGCTATTTGCAGTATAGCAATATAAGGTTGCAGTTACCAATGAAACGGTCGTAAATATCTGGATAAAATCCTTCTCTTAATGCTTACCTGTGTTTTCTCTTTTATACTTTATACTCCAAGATTGAACGGAATTCTTACAAACTTGTGGAGATACCCCTAACCGTACGTTGAAACCATCCATGAAACTGGCTTTCTTAACCAAGAACTGGATCACAATAAGCAATTATTTGCTTCTCTAACTATATATATATATATATATATATATATATATATATATATATATATATATATATATATATATATATATATATATAATCTCTGATGATATGGGATCGATTGTGCATTGGATATCGAATGCTCTACTAAATATATAATATTATAGATGTAGCGAGATCTAGGCAAATAGATGTCTATTGAAACGTACGTAAGAACCGAATAAATCTCTTTTACTGCATCTTTCTGTTCTTTTTAATTCTTTATACACGCCCCGGAATGTAGCTAAACTGGAATATACACCTTTTTTCTGCATTTCGTTGAGCACCACTCTGTTGTAAGCTGACATTCCACTACACGGTACATAACACTGTGTCCTGGAAAACATTAATGCACTCGTGCATAACCAATTATATATATATATATATATATATATATATATATATATATATATAAATGTTTTAATTTGTAAAGCCAAAACAATGCAGGTATGGACATAGAATAAAAAATGCAAATGCAAAAGATAGTGTTGACAATTAGTCTTTTACCTTAGATTTATTTAAATGTCCTTAATTTTCGAGAGAATATCTCTTCTTCGGAGGGACGTAAAGTGTTTAAACCAGTGTTCTAAATAGCTTGCCAAGTCATGCTGACAGGAAATGGTATAGAGTATCTGTTCTATCTCTAATGTCAAAGAGTTAAGGTTAGGTGGAAAAAGAGTAGTCTCCCTTTAAAAGGATTTTTTTAGTACATGTCTGTATAAGTGTGTGGGAGAATGCGTGAATGTGTAAGTATGTGTGTGTGTGTGTGTGTGTGTGTGTGTGTGTGTGTGTGTGTGTGTGTGTGTGTGTGTGTGTGTGTGTGTGTGTGTGTGTGCGTGAGTGTGAGAAGATATGTCTATACGTAAATGTGGGGGATAGATATTCTCTCGTGTTAGAACTGGTCTTTGTGTGTGTATGTGTGTGTGTGAGAGAGAATAAGTGGAGGTGTAAGCGCACGTGTGTGTGTGTGTGTGTGAGTGTGTGTGCGCGTGTGTGGGAGTGGGTGTAAGTATGGGGCTAGATGATCTGTCAAGTTATAAATTGGGTGTTGAGTTCTGGTATATATGTGTGTGTATATATGTGTATATAAGTATATATATATATGTATGTATATATATATATATATATATATATATATATATATATATATATATATATACTTATGAATATATATATGTATGTATATGTGTATGTATATATATATATATATATATATATATATATATATATATATATGTAAGTGTATATATATATATATGTATACATGTGTGTATATTTGTGTATGTATATATATATATATGTATATATGTATATGTGTGTGTGTATGTGTGTGTATGTATATGTGTGTATATATATGTGTGTATGTGTGTGTGTTTATATATATATATATATATATGTATATATGTGTATATATATATGTATATATATATGTAATGTATCTATGTCTATGTATGTATATGTATATATATATACATTTATATATGTAGACATGTATGTCTGTGTGTGTGTATGTGGACCCCACAACACACCGTGGATATCTCTGTGTACATATATATATGTGTGTGTGTGTGTGTGTGTGTGTGTATGTGTTTGTATGTACATGTGTATATATGTATATATATATATATATATATATATATATATATATATATATATATATATATATATATATATATATATATATATATATATATATTTAAAAGAATAGAGGTCACACCCTTATAAATGGGCTCAACACGAATATTAACTTCACGATGGAATACAGCCATCAACAACTCCCCTTCCTCGACATCCTCATTAAGATCCATAACAAAAAAATAGAAACAGACATATACTACAAGCCCACAGACTCCAAGCAATATCTTCCTTTCAACTCTTGCCACCCTAGACACATTAAAATTAATATTCCCTACAACTTAGCCAAGAGAATCTGTACTATAGTCTCCAATAAAAACACCTGCTACTTACGGCTACAAGAACTAAAGGACACACTCATAGGCAGGGACTACCCTGCATCACTAATTGACAATGGAATCCAACGTGCCCTAAATCTCAGTACCCAGGACCTTAGACACCCTAAAGTAAATCAACCGAAACTAAAAGCTCTTCCATACATCTCCACACACAACCCCCTCAACAATGAGGCCTTTGACACCATCCTCCAGAACATCCCTGTGTTGAAAAAGGACCATAGAATGAATCAAATCCTACGAACACACAATATCATAAAGAGCAAAAGACAATCTAAGTCAATGAAAAACATCCTAACACATGCCAAAGTACTGCCAACCACAACAATGAAACCCACAGTAAATAAAATACGATAGACCCAACTGTGACATTTGCGTCAACCTAGTAGAGGATTCGGAATTCTATTTCAAAGAAGGACAACGTTTTATAGTAAAACACAATTTCACATGTGCATCGGAAAATCTAATATATGTATTAACTTGCTCAGATTGTCGAGAACAATACATAGGCCAGAGCAAAAACAGCCTCCGCCAACGCACGACTGTCCATAGATCCCAAATTAAAATACGGGAATACAGGAAAATACCACTGAGTGAACACATTGATACCTGTGCCGCCCAAAATCATCCCAACTTCAGAATCTTTCCCCTCTACAAATTTAAAGATAATGCCACCCACACCCAGCGCATCAGCAAGGAATCTTACTTTATTAACAAATACGGACCCCGTCTAAACACTTCTCCCTAAGACGAACCCACAACATACACACGTCAACATACATACCTACATCAGCACACATCTCTACCCACATATAAACACAATGACATACGTAAACACACATGCTCTATGGTGCAACACAAAAAAATATGTGTATATATATATATATAGTGAATATCATTCACACCTTTTATTGTTA
>OZ024742.1:277927139-277939639 GCA_964016885.1 Eledone cirrhosa | reverse complement strand
CAATATTATAACGAAACGTTAAGTAGAGCAGGCTATAGTAATGAAATTAAATACATTGATAATAAGAATGTGCCAATTAACCATAACTATAATTATAATTATAATAGGAAACTTTGCACTAACTCGAAAATCAAAAGAAGAAATAGAACTAGAAATATATTATGGTTCCCACCCTCTTTCTCATTAAGTATTAAAACTCCAATAGCTAAACTATTTTTTAAAGCTCTAGATAAGTGTTTTCTTAAGACACACAGGTATTACTCAATCTTTAATAGAAATACTATTAAACTCTCATGTTCCACCACTATGAATTTAACGCAGAATATTAATAGAATTAATAATAGAAACTTAAAACCTAACCAGAATACCATTAATACCTCTAGCAATATCCAATATAATGTTACGACTCCCAATAATATAAATTCAGATAAATGTAATTGTAGAAATAAATCTAACTGTCCTCTAAATAATAACTGTTTAGTTAAAAATATAGTATACAATTGTAATGTCAAAACCAATGAAAATTCCTTCAACTATGTCGGCTCTACTTCAACAGACTTCAAATCCCGTTTCAATAACCATAAATGTTCCTTTACGAATATTGGTAAAAAATCTTCAACTTCTCTATCCAACTTATGGAAGAATATTAACTATTCTTTATCTTGGTAAATTATCTCCAAAGCTCCATCATACACAGCTCCATCCAAAAATTGCTCCCTTTGCGTTGAAGAAATATTCTTTATACTAAAAAGTAAGAACTCTATTAATTTGCGTAATAATTTATTTAGTACTTGTAAACATCGTTTAAACTCAACTTTTAGATATATATGTATAAAATGTAATATATGGTTAATCTCCTTTACATAAGGTTTTCTATATCCAGCCACCTACAACTTCATCCCTCAGATTATATATATATATGATTCATATATATTTAATTTACTTTCTATTATCTCTATGTCCAAAATTTACTTTTATATGACTACTTCAAATTCTTTTAAGAAAAATTTTCCTTGATAGACTTTCTGAAGGTTTTAGAAAATTCTTGGTAAATCCTTTGAAAGTTCCTTTGAAAGATATGGAAAAACCATTATTTTCATATCTTCCAATATTTTATATCTTCAAACATTTTTAATATATATCCAAATATTTATATATATGTGGAATGACATATGGTTTTCATATATATGTGGAAAACCTATGGTTTCTTATAAAATAACATATGGTTTATGTTTTAATTATATTCTTAAGATAAATGTTTTAACTTTATAACATTTATGACATCTCATAAAAATTTTTTTTTGTTTTAATGTATTCTTGGAGTCATTTGAGTTCTTAAAAATCACTTCTAACTTCCTTATTACTTTCTTACTGTTTTTATAATCTAATTAAGTATTTATTCCTTTGTAAACTCTCGTAAATTTTCATAAATTTGGAATTATTTGGATGTTTAAGTTTTGACTTACAACTATTAATAAATATAATTTTGCCAAACTTAATTTAATCAAATAAACTATACTAGATTTTCTCTAATGTAAAATACTATACATTTAAATAATTTATAATCCATAACATACACATCTAAATCAATAAATTATTACTAATATATCTTAATATAATATAAATACTTCTGTTTTAATTTTAATTTTTAATTTTTAATTTTAATATTAATATTAATATTAATTTTTAATATTAAAGTAAATTTTAATCTTTAATTTTGATTTATAATTTTAATCTAATTTTTCAAATTTTTCAGCTTATTATTATAAATATTATAAGCAGAACATAATGAACCCTACATTCTAAATTTTATTCTTTCACGTTAATCTTATTTCTTCTTTGACTTCTTCTTTCACTTAGATATATTTACGCTCTGTTTATTTCCTCGTTCACTTTGACTATCTTCACTATCACTATGTATAATCGTTCTTGCTTTCTTCTTCTCTCTTTCTCCTTCCTTTTCTTCTCTCTCCCTTACATATGTCAATATTTATTTATAAAACAAATCTGTATTTTATCTGATGTAAGCGCACCATAATTTGTCTTGGTTGCCATTGAAATATATATAATAAAATAAATATGGTTTTATAAATATAGTTTCCATTTATTAATATATTGTATATATATATATATATATATATATATATATATATATATATATATATATATTTATGTATATATATATATATATATATATATTTGTGTATGTGTTTATGTATTTTGTATATATGTGTATTTTTGTAGATGTGTTTGTATATGTTTATATATATGTGTATATTAATATGTATGTATATATATATATATATATGTGTGTGTGTGTGTGTATGTGAATGTATCTGTTGACACCTGGAATATAGCTTAAGAGAAATATGACAATAATGATATGATAGGCACCCAATATTTTGAACTGGTCTATAGAATTCTCTTGGCCTTTGTCACTCTAAGTAGAGCTTTAAAGAATTACCTTTTAAAGAATTTCCCTTTTCTTTAAATCCATCAACCATGACCGACCCCCAACCATCTTATAGACACCTGAAATATAGGCATTGTTAGCCTAAGAGAAACCTAAAAATAAGGATTGGCACCTCATTCTGAACTTGTTTATAGAATTCTTTCTGCCTTTGTCACTCTAAATATAAATAATAGCCTTAAAGAATTAGATTTTAATGAATTCCCTTTTCTTTCAACCAATGACCTCCACCCATCCCACTCTCCACCCTCTCCTACCACAATGAAAAGATATAAATACCACATTTATTTTTGGAAAGCCAGATTCCTGATGATTTCTAAAGAATGAAACAGTTCTAGTCCTGTAGAATCTCATCTATATTAAAACTTTTATACTCTGCTATGTATTGAGTACCTTACTTACTGTGGTTACCTCCGATTCAACCTGGAATAACTTACCTATATATATATATATATATATATATATATATATATATATATATATATATATGAATTTGTTTTGCAAGATTTTTGATATGTTCTGGCAATATTATTATAACAATATATATATATATATATATATATATATATATATATATATATATATATATTTAAAGAGAGTGAAAAAGAGAGAGAGAATGATGTAAAATAATCCAGTACAAACCACTTCACCGAGAAAAAGGTGTCAAGAGCTTATTTTGATTAAATAGAATTAGATACGATGTTTGTCGGGCAGCTAATATCTAATAGTATATATATGTGTGTGTGTGTGTGTGTGTGTGTGTGTGTGTGTGTGTGTGTGTGTGTGTGTGTTCGTGCGTGTGTGCGTGCGTGTGTGTGTGTGTGTGTAGTGAGTGTCTGAGTGCGTGTGTATGTATATGTATGTGTGTAGTGTGTGTGAGCGCGTATGTTTTTATATATAT
Organism: Eledone cirrhosa; assembly: GCA_964016885.1. NCBI lineage: Eukaryota > Metazoa > Mollusca > Cephalopoda > Octopoda > Eledonidae > Eledone > Eledone cirrhosa. The sequence continues at coordinate 277,936,268 of OZ024742.1, read as the reverse complement.
ATATATATATATATATGAGAGTGTGTGAATGCGTGTGGGTTATATATACACACAGTTTACAAAGGTCCCCCACTCAGTTGAATAATAGACTATGCAAGCTATTATTCAGTGTACACAATAGTTAATTAGTAAGATGACAGTACTTTTGGTAAGGATACTTCAATATCAAATTCATGAACGGATCTCATTCCTGCAAAGCATTCTGAGAATTGCTTATCTCGGCAGATACTATGCAATGGGGCTGCAGCGTGTCTTCAGCAGGAATGCCTCTCCAGGGATTTGGTGTTCCAAATAAACACAGCTACACAGAATCCTACCCTTGCTGATTCTAGCAGTTCGATGCTATCGTGATACGTGACGTCCAAAAAAAGAGGAAGGCCACTCTTGAGAAAAACACGTTTTAGTTGGTTGAATTTAAAAAAATGGAATTCCCACCCCTCAAAAGCACTCAACCAGTTTTAAGCATGTATACACGCAAGGGCCGAGCTGCAAACCAAACAGCCAATATAAAATAGAAATGTTCAAATTATACAGGAAGCAAGGCAGCTAAACTGGGAGTAAAATTGCAGTTTACGAAGTTCACCAAAATTTATTTCAGCGAGCTGCGGACCCTACTCAATCACAGGCTTACAAATGAGAAAATTCAAGCTATAATTCAGAGTGTACAATAGGAAAATTTGTAAGATAGCATATATATATATGTGTGTGTGTGTGTGTGTGTGTGTGTGTGTGTGTGTGTGTGTGTGTGTGTGTGTGTGTGTGTGTGTGTGTGTGTGTGTGTGTGTGTGTGTGTGTGTGTGTGTGTGTGTGTATGTGTGTGTGTGCGTGCGTGTGTGTGCGTGTGTGTGTGTGTTCAAAATATATACACGTCTATATATAGAGAGAGAGTGGGGGAGGGAGAATCAATAGAAGTGGATAGAACACTCATGTATTACCAAGTTCGTTAAAGCTCAATGTATCAGTCACGGAGCATAATAATTCAATTCAGAGTTAATAGGCAATTGCTATTAAGAGGGCAACCTTCAGTTGGAGTTAGCTATATGGTTACGTATATAAACAGTATTAAAGTTATTTTAAATGTTTTCACTTCGACAAGCGTAGATTTTACCCCTGGTGCTCCGTGCAGTTGTTCTGGTAGAGTTAGCTAAATTGTCGGATATAGTATTTTACTTAATCAGGTTTTTTGCTGTTGCTAGAGATTAAATAATCTGCTAAATTAAACGTCATTGAGAAGAAAAGTTTAATAACCTTTATATTTAGCAATTTGTGGTACTTAGTACTTATATGATTTCAGAAAGTTATAATCAAGAATACTAAAGAACCATTTAGGTATCTTTGAAGCTATATGCTTACGATAAGGTGGATTAAAATAAATGGTAGGACTTCTACAGTTTGTTTTACTGCCTGAAGTTGGGGTGTTACTATCAAATGGCTGGACCTTGACTGATGGAATGCGAGAGTCCAGTTCATCATTGTTGCAGATGACCACAATTGCATTTCAATAACTCGAAACGATCGTTGAAACGAATAACTGATTTGAGCTCTCTAAGACTTTAGTCATTCACCTATAATATATATATAAATTATGTCTACACACCGAACAGATGTAATGCTCCGACAGATTGTAGAAGCTACAAATATAAATGAGCTTCGACCAAAATTAAATAGAAAGCATTTGTGTAATAATAACAACCCCTTAGGACAATATAAAGATACACAGAACAAACTAATACGACACAAAAATAGACACCAAAATACACACCAAAAAAAGACAAATGCACACATCGAATACAAATATCAGAATAACAGACGAATACAAAAATCAGAATAACAACTAAATAATGTAGGAAAGAGAGAAGAGAGAAAAAACTCACATACCTGTATGTAACACTTTCGCAGTCTAGGCACAAGATGGCGTAAAACAGAACAAAGCGGAGACGCAAGGTAACAGAAGTAGTCATTGAAGATGGCACAGAATGTGTGACGATAGAGCTTCGCCAATTAATAACTAAACAACCATTTTCTATTAAACTAAGCGACGAAGAATTATCATAATAAATTGTAGTGAAACTCATCTAGTGCGTATTGTTATTGGCAGCATTGCCCTCCTAAAGTATAACAATATATATATATATTGGTAAACGGAATAGAAAATGATGACAAATTGTTCACAGTGAAAATAGTTTAATTAGGAATAAGTGATAATTAGTAATAGTATTGGTTAGTATTAAGTTTTGGTTTTAAGTTTTACCGGTTGCGCATTTCTAATGCTTTTCAAAAATAATTTTGAGATAGAGCGTCCGTGATGTTTGCTCTGATCAGAGCAAACATCACGGATGCTCTATCTCAAAATTATTTTTGAAAAGCATTAGAAATGCGCAACCGGTAAAACTTAAAACCAAAACTTAATACTAACCAATACTATTACTAATTATCACTTATTCCTAATTAAACTATTTTCACTGTGAACAATTTGTCAGCATTTTCTATTCCGTTTACCAATATATCATAACTTGTGTGTTACACCTCTATTCTTTTAAATATATATATATATATATATATATATATATATATATATATATATATATATATATATATATATATATATATATATATATATATATATATATATATAAATATATATATATATATATATAAGCAAAGTTTGTTGGTAATTCAACAAATATAAATGTTTATAACTGATTCAAAGCATTCGACAAGTTTTCTGGAGTATAATCAATGATATTAAATAAATGGAAACTGTATTTATAAAACCATATTTATTCTATTATGTATATTTCAAGGGTACCAAAACTTTGGTACGCCCTCATCAGATAAAATATAAAGTTTGTTTTATAAATATTGACATAACCAGAAAAAAATACCTTAACGGTTCAAGTTTTTCCTGGATAGTGAAGGAAAAGAGAAGACAAGTCAGATATTTCAAATTATTAAGATGAGTATGCAAATAAAGTTGAGGTATAGGGCTGAAAAAAACGTTATTTTTAGTAAGCACGGGTCTTTACTATCCATTCCATGAAATTAACGAAAATCTAAATTACGTAGGTTTCAATTCTAATCATCCTAGAAATATAAAAAAACACCATTGTCTATAGCGTTCAACAACCGATTTCACGCATCTCTGCTAATAAAAATATCTTTGATGATAAGGCATAATATTACAATCAGGCTTTGCATAGAGCAGGATACTCGAATAAAATTAAATTCATAGATAACAATAACACGACTAATCATCCTAGAATTCATTATAATAACAATAAACAATTCAACTTAAATAGTAAACCAAACAAAAAAACTAGAACTAGAAATATTATTTGGTACTCTCCCCCATTCTCATTAAGCGTTAAGACACCTTTAGCAAAGCTATTTTTAAAGCACTAGATAAGTGTTTTCCTAAAGCCCACAGATACCACTCTATTTTTAACAGACACACTATAAAACTATCCTACTCTACTACTATGAACATAGCTCAAAATATAAATAAAATTAATAATATAAACTTAAATTTAAACCCTAACCAAACAAACCAAGATAGCAATAATAATAATTCTAATACAATATTCATAATAATAGTACCGGTCCGAATAACAACTCCAGAAAATCTAACTGTAGAAATAAATCAAACTGCCCTTTACAATTAATTGCTTAGACAAAAACGGAATTTATAAATGCATAGTTAAAACTAGAGACAAAATATTTAACTATATTGGTGCCACTTCTACAAAGTTCAAAGAACGCTGGAATAACCATAAACATACATTTAATAGATCCGATAAAATATCTTCCACTTCACTTTCACATTTAATTTGGAATTTAAAAGACAACAAAATAGACTATTCAATATCTTGGGGAACGATTTCGAAAGCACCTGCATACCGAAATATGGCTTTCTCAAGATTCTGTAACTTGTGTATCGAGGAGATTTTTTATATAATTAACTGTCAAAATTCTATTACTCTTAAAACAGAATTATTTTCTAGTTGCAGACATCGCCAAAATTCCACTTTCAGAAGTATTTTTAATTTTAATATTTTAATATTTTTACCATTTGACATTATTTTCTTAATGATACTCCTCTAAATCTATTTTTTTAGATGTAGATTGATAATCTTTAATTGACATTCTGAAAGTTATCCTCTTTACGATAGTTCTTTGAAATGCACAATACTTTTTTCCTCTTCTTTGATCTTCAAACACATCTTTCGACTAAAATAATATATAATTGAAACTCTCATCCTTGAAAAATTGATCTCACACAAAATAATATATAATTTTCTCTATATATTTTCTGAGTAAATCATTCATCAAATTTAACGGTTAGCAAACAAGATTGGAGTTAACTTTTCCTTTTCCTTTTCCTTTCCTTTTCCTTTTCAATTGAGCAAACATAAACATTATAATATGTATGATAAACTATATAACTTCGTTAAATTAACAATATTCTGAAAACATTTTCAATGTTGGAACAAAATATTTGAATCTACAAATTGTTCTCCTCTTACAACTTGAACTACGTGTTTTTTATGTAAAATGCAAAATCAACTCCTTCGTAACTCATATGAGAAATGTAAACAACTAATAATTTTGACTTATTTCTATTTCTATAAAATCACCAATAATACTTATACATGCACAATTATTAATGTATATAGATATTTATATACTAACAACCTGTTGTAATGTAATAAGATAAAATGTACTTACAACCATAATTATTCATATAATCTAATTGATTATATAAACTATATTATAACTCATAATATAGCCAAATAATTTTTAAATTCTGGAATCATATCCCACTATTCCTACAAATTATTAATTCTTTTTAAATTAACGTAAATATAAGCTTTTCTTTCTTTCTTTTTCTTCTTCCTACTCATACATACATATATTTTAATTATTTAAATCTACATAGCGTCTAAAAATAACGTTTTTGCAGCCCTATACCTCAACCTCATTTGCATACTCATCTTAATAATTTGAAATATTGACTTTTCTTCTCTTTTCCTTCACTATCCAGGAAACCCTTGAACCGTTAAGGTATTTTTTTCTGGTTTTGTCAATATTTATAAAACAAAGTTTTATTTCATCTGACGAGAGCGTACCAAGGATTTGGTACCCTTGAAATATATATAATAGAATAAATATGGTTTTATAAATATAGTTTCCATTTATTTAATATCATTGAATATATATATATATATATATGAATAAAATTAGTCCGTCAGTGTTCTTCCAACCTATTGGTATTTCTTCGCATTAAAGATCATATACCTCTGGTTTGTGCGAGCAGTAACTAAAAAAAGTTATTGGGACACGTAAAATAGGGTGAAGCGAGCGAGACATGTAAACAAATCTCTGTTTGACGGACTAATTTTATTCATATGTATCTCATTTTACTCATATATATGTATATATATATATATATGTGTGTGTGTGTGTATATATGTATATATATATATATAAATATATGTGTGTGTGTATCCCAGGTTCAATCGGGGGTAACCACAGTAAGTAATGTACTCAACATATAGAGTATACATTTTTAATATAGAAATGGCTTCTACGGGATTAGAACTGTTTCATTCAGATATTTATTAATATTTATTAACTTTGTTAATATATTGTATTTTTACTCTAATAATTTGTTGAGTGCTTTATATCAGTTATAAAAATATTTGCTTGTTATATCCCAACAAATTAAATATAACTATATATATAAATATATATATATATATATATATATAAATATATATATATATATAAATATATAAATATATATAAATATATAGTGAAGGCGTGTGGCTGAGTAGTTAGAGAATTGGATTCACAATCTTGAGATTGTGAGTTCGATTCCTGGACCGGGCGATGCGTTATGACCTTGAGCAAGACACTTTATTTCACGTTGCTCCTTCTACCTGGAGTTGCGACCGATAGATAGTATTAGCAACTGGAAAGACCGAGGAAGCATTGTTTCCTCGGTCCGATTTGACGAAAGTCGATCGATTAAAAAAAAAAATTATATATATATCATATTATATGCGTATATATATATATATATATACGCATATAATATGATATATATATGTATATATATATATTTTTTTCTTTTTTAATCGATCGACTTTCGTCAAATCGGACCGAGGAAACAATGTTTCCTCGGTCTTTCCAGTTGCTAATACTATCTATCGGTCGCAACTCCAGGTAGAAGGAGCAACGTGAAATAAAGTGTCTTGCTCAAGGTCATAACGCATCGCCCGGTCCAGGAATCGAACTCACAATCTCAAGATTGTGAATCCAATTCTCTAACTACTCAGCCACACGCCTTCACTACTCAGCCACACGCCTTCACTATATATATATATAAATATATATATAAATATATATATATAAATATATATGTAGAAGTTATATTTAATTTGTTGGGATATAACAAGCAAATATTGTTATAACTGATATAAAGCACTCAACAAATTATTGAAGTAAAAATACAATATATTAACAAAGTTAATAAATATTAATAAATATATATATATATATATATATATATATATATATATATATATATATATATATATATATATATATATATATATATTCATTAGTTAAGCAAAACAAGACCACAAATTTCACAAGGAAGACATTATTAAAAGATTGTCAACATATTTTAGTTTGATGTAAGGAATGTAGAGAATAATAATATTAATATTAATAATAATAATAATAATAATAATGTCAGTTTAAAATTGTTTCGCTACTCCATATAATATTTCTGGATCAGATGACTATATATTATAACTGATCTGGTTCAGTTGAAAATAATTAACATATTTAAAGGCAGAGTGGCTCATCGGAAATTCAAAGGAATATAAATTAAAATAATGGGATAATGTTAAATAATATAATGTTCCATATATTGGTTTTTACTATGGTATCTTGGTTGCATCAGTTGTCAGCCATAATCAAGCAGTATTCATCTGTCGAGGCTGCATTGTGTGAAATGGGTACCAATCTCTCCTCTCATATCTCCTCTACTATCTCCATCTCTCTCTTTAAGATTGGTTACTCTTCAACTGTGTGTATATATATATATATATATATATATATATATATATATATATATACACATACATATAAAATTAAGAATATTAATAAATGGAAAATATCTTTTATTAATATTTGGTGTTAAGATAGTGGCATATCTTCATGTGAATTTAATGGTATAAGCCCAATAAAGATAGTGATTGAAAAATTCAAAAGTTAATGAGGATACGTTAAACCTGAGAAAATCCGTTAAATTTAGACGCTTGGTCATTTTTTAAAAATCCTTATCTCTATTGTTTATGGCTTTGTTATTATAGGGTGAAAAATTATTGTAGACTTATTTTAGAAATATTTATAGATATATACACCCAAAGATATATACATGAGTTTAGAAGAAATCACATAATTATACTTATTTATGTTTTAATATGTATTTTAAGAATATGGATGTATTTATAATATTTAGATGAGAATTATAATATATTGTAGTAAATTATAATCTATGATTACAATATAATATTTATGTGGTTATGTGATGGAATATACATCGTATTTACACCTATATATACGAGTGTATTTATTTTTCAGAATATATTTTAATACTATGAATGTAATTATAAAATATAATGTATTGTAGTATATTACTAGCAGAATGGCCCGGCGTTGCTCGGGTTTCTAAACATAGACTGGCATGTTTATCCCTCTTTTCTGAAACAGTACAGAGAAGTACGGAATACCTCGGCCTGAGGATGGTGTCTACTTTTTGTGCTTATAAAAGGAATTCGTCGAAGATTACCAGGGGTTTAACTTAATTGGGTTCCTGAGAGTAAAATGTTCAATCCACGAAAGCCAAGACGATAGGATTAAGTTAAAAGGCATTCGACAAACCGAACATGTATTTGTTGTGCTATGGTACAATGAAAGCAATAGTTACAGAGCAGTAAGCATGTGGGACTGCAGTGGTGGAGAGCATTAAGGAATTTAATTTGATACTTTTAAGGTTACAGGCCCTAACGTAACCAAAATGCTAAACAATGCGGTCCCCGGACAAAGATTTGAAATTTGTTTCAGTCAAGAACATTTGTGGAACATAAGTAATGCATATGCAAAGTTTTAAAAAATCGGTTGGGTACTTCTTGAGTTACAGGCCCTAACGCAACGAAAATGCTTCAAAAAATCTGTTTTTCGTCTAATGCGGTCATGTGGCAAAACATGAGAAAATCTATTTTGCTCAAAACACTTTAAACGTCATAAGTAACGCACATTCTGAAGAAATCACCTTTAAAGCCTAAAATGTGCGATCTTTCGCCTAATGCAGTCCCTAGGGCATTGAAAATTTGAAATATTGTTTTGCTCAAAACACTCACGCGACCATAAGTATTACATGTGTAAAGTTTGAAAAACATTGGTTGGGTGGTTCTCGAGTTTTAGGGAGACAGACAGACAGACATTCTCTGTTTTAGATATATAGATGACATTACTATATAACGTTAATTAAAATAATAAAGAATTATTTAGTACATAAATGATTATACGTGAATATACATCGTATTTAAGTATATATATGCACATAGATTTATAATTGAGCGTAGGTGAGATCAAGTAACTATAGATATGTATTTTATACATATATTTTAAGAATGTGAAACTAATTATATTTTTTTAAAGTATATGTAACATGTATGCTTACGATAAACATTTAACAATATATTGTTTCATCCAATGTTTACCTTAATTATTAATAAGTTTCCAATTAATAATTAATTGATAGAAAATTTTCCGAATATATTTATCGTATGTGTCACGCGCCAGCTCGACCAGCACCGCCTTGCTTGTTTTCGTGCGGCCTCCAAACCCCACAGTGGTGCTTGGCTCCATGCCCTGCCCTCCTTCTCCACTGGCACGCAGCTAGACAACCATAGCCTGCGAATCGGCGTTTCCCTGAGGCTTGGCTTCCCGATCTGCCAGCCACACCAATGTCGCTGCGGTTCCACCGTGGGCTCTTTCGGCATCCACCCGCTGTCCTGTCGCCACAGTGCCGGCCGCATTCCACGCCATGCTGTC
>OZ024742.1:277917139-277922139 GCA_964016885.1 Eledone cirrhosa | reverse complement strand
CTCTTTGTTGAACATCTTACATTGTATATCAGCAGCGGTACACACACACACACACGCGCGCGCGAATACATACACACATGTATGAATACACACATGTATGAATACACACTCGTATATATACGAATCCACATACATACATGCATACTGCATACATACAGACAGACACACAGACGTATGTGTTTATATGTATATCTTCGCATGTATGTATGCATGTATATATACATATATCTATGTATGTATGCCTGTATGTGTGCATTCATGTATGTATATCTGTATAATAAGAATTTACTATCATCATCCTTGCCCGAGAGCAAAACGAGTCGATAAATTTGAAATGACCCGATAAACACTCAATAATAATTGAAAATGATTGGTTATCTCAGAGAGGCAACTATTAATTCGATTTTAAAGGGCTTTGAATGCATAGACAACGTGTGTAAATCGGAGAGAGAATAAGAACAACAAAATAACCAGGAAAAATCCATTTACCTGGACCGACGGCGTTTTCGGCCACACCTGTCTATATATGTCGTTAAATGCATAACTCACATTTATAGCAATATCACATGCAAGTAGATCAGAGGGAGCTTCATCATCGTATATTTTTTACAGTTGTGTGGTGTTTGCGGTTCCTATGCAAATGACCGTTTCTGCCATGTGTGTTTATCCTTAACAATCATGTGGCTACAACGCATTAAGCTTACCAGCAAATTCAATAAATAATTTCTATGGGTTCAACAGTTGAAAATAGCTTCAAGTCTAGGTGCTCAACTAATTTCGAAAATTAGAGTTTATAATAGGAATTTACAGTTGCCATCATTGCCCGGGCACACACACACACACAGATATATACATATATATATATATGAGTCCCGTGTTCAATAGGGGCTAACCACACTAAGTTAGGTACTCAATACATTAGTAGAGTGTATACAACAAATTTAGAAATGGCTTCTACATGACTAAAACTGTTTCATTCGACAGATATCATCAGTTCCCTCGCAGGAAACAGTTCTAGTCCTGTAGAACCCATTTCTAGTTTAAATTTGTTATATATATATATATATATATATATATATATATATATATATATATATATATATATATTTAGTTTCTGAATTTGTTTAGCAAGATTGTTTATCTGAAAACGTGTGTTGAAGCCGATATTGTTATACTTTGGGAGGGTCATGTTGCCAATAATAAACACACGCACCAGCTGCTTTCACTTCAATTTATTATAATAAATTTATAAATTTAGGAATTTATAAATTTCCGGTTGGTTGGTTGGTTCTACAACCAGACGATTGTTTATATATTGTCAAATTTCTTTCGTCACACATTCTGTGACCTCTTCAGTGACTGGGGATTCTTTTCTTTGTTTTTGTGCCTCTCCTTTGTTCTGTCCTATGCCATCTTGTTTTTGTGTGTGTCAATATAAATATATATGTCAATATAAATATATATATATATATATATATTTATATATATAAAGAGACAGAAAAAGCGAGTTTTAGTATTTATTTCGCAAAGTCTTTTTTGTAATCTTCTTGGTTGTCCGTTTCGTCTTACATAACATGTCCTTCCTATTCACACTATCATACTATCTAAATACTATATTGATCTGTGTGTGCGTGTATGTGTGTGCTTACGACATAACGAAACCGCTAGTAATGTATAAGTCGGTTAATACGAACTACTTCAACTTCCTACCACATTATGTATTGATTACTGTGTTCAGTCGTTTCTAACTACACACGCACACACACATACATATATATATATATATATATATATATATATATATATATATATATGGGGGGGGGGAGAGACAGACAGACATATAGAGAGAAAAATATGTGTCTGTGTTTGTATGTACGTATGTATATATACAATATATACATATATAGAGATATATGCGTATGTGTATACGTATATATATATATATATATATACATAAGCATATAATATGATATATATATGTATATATATATATATATGTATATATGTATATATACATACATACATACATACATACATACATACATACATACATACATACATACATACATACATACATACATACATACATACATACATATGCATGCACATATATAGGTATGTATGAATGCGCATATATATGTATATGTATGTTTGTAAGTAGACACTGAAAAATTTATTCATTAATTCTTTAACGAGGTGAGATATTTAAATAGAGTCTATTTAAAGTGACAACGTTCCACAAAAGACGAAAGACAAAAGAAGAAAACAAACAAAAATCTGTAAAGAGAACTTTATTAATAGACCATAAAAATCATTTGTATCTAATTATCTCAATGAATTGGAAGAAGTTCTTTGACTTTAACTTAGGTATTAAAAGAAAAATAATAGAATTCCTATGTTATTTCCAATGCCTCTGGCGAATATCGTATTAGAGTAAATAAACACACATACGCATATAGACATATGTAAATATGTTTGTGTGTGTATGTATAATGTTTATGTATGTATATATATATATATATATATATATATATATATATGTATGTATGTATGTGTATATACAGATATGTATGTATATATATACATATATATATATGTATATATGTATATACATACGCATATATATATATATATATATATATATATATATATACATACAGACGCATATATATATACATACGCATATTTATATATATATATATATATATATATATATATATATATATATATATATATACATATATACGCATATATATATATATATACATACGCATATATATATATATATATATATATATATATATATATATATATATATATATATATACATACATACATACATACATACATACATACATACATACATATATATAGGCGCATGGTTTAGTTTATAAGATATTCCGCTAACGATCGTAAGATCGTGAGTTCGATTTCCGGCGGTACGTTGTATCCTTGAGTAAGACACTTTATTTCAGCTGGCAAATCACATTTACCTGAGAAGTGCATTAATTGTACACATTAAGCAGGCTGTACCTATAAAGACTAAACAACAGGCACAGTCCTCACTTAGATGAATCATGCTTGGTGGGCAGTCAAAGCAGCTGTTTTGCAAGCCGCTACTGACGAAAAGGTCTCAAGCGTCTCACAATGGTTAGAAGGCGGTGTCTGTTCCGGGGAACAGCGGGTCAAGTCTAATTCTATCTTCTGATGGTACAATCCTATACACAGAAAAAGTTGAGATACTCTCTCGATGGCAGGAACAATTCGAAATGGTCCTAAATACTGAGTCAAACGTTGAAGAAGATCTGTTATCATATATTCCACAAAGGCCGGAGATACCCGAATTAGAATTCAACCCAAGCTTGAATAAAGTACAAGCAAAGGTCAAGCAACTGTCATCCAAATAAAGTTCCTGGTAAAGATACCACCTGAAATTTGCAAATATGGTATGCAAAAACTGGTTCGCAAGCTTCTTCGGCTGTTTCTGGAAATCTGGTAGGTCGAATATGTCCCTCAAGATTTTAGAGATACACCTATAATCCATCTCTTCAACAACAGAGGTAAAATACCTATCTGTGACAACACTCGTGGTATCACCCTGCTGGGTCTTGCTGGCATGGTACTTGCCCGTGTCCTTCTTAATAGATGATGTTTACTGATGATGCTGTACTTGTATTAACATTCCTTGAAGATGCACAAAGGTGTAACCGAGACTGCACCAACGTATATAAATATATACACATATCTTTTATATAGGCATGTAAACATGCCAGAAAATAGAAATTTCCCTGTAAATTGAAAATATGATAAAAAAACTTTAATCGATTTTCGAAACTAATTGGATGCTCATGAAAAGACGTGTATAATATCTAATCAACCACAGGTATTCGATGTAACCTAATTTGAATGAGAGTCCAATTAGATCTGAAATTCGATTGAAGATGTTTATCATTTTTCAATTTACAAAGAAATTCTGGTATGCTTACATTCCTACATATTAGATATGTTTATATACTTAAACACTTTGGTGCAGGCTTGGATACACGCTCCGTATTTATACTGATATAAGTTAATTAATTACCAATATTAGTGCTAATTATATGTAAATTAGTACGTCTATTTCAAAATAATATTAAGAGTATTTCCTTATGGTTGATTGGATGATATACACGTCTTCTGATGAGGTTTCAATTAGATCTGAAACTTGATTAAATAGATATATCATTTTTTTTTTAATTTAAAGAGAAATTTATTTACATGTCTATATATTAGATATAAATATATATTTATGCACGTAGGCACAGTCTCGGTTATACACTCCGTATTTATGCAGATATAACTCTATTATATACTTCGACGGCTAGCGCACTTCTTACTATATTCTCTCTCTCTCTCTCTGTATATATATATATATATACATATAATATAAAACTAAAAATCAGTGATGCATCTAGACTCAGTTTATTGTGTGTTACAATTGTTTCGCCGGCAGACAGCTCGAGACACGATCATTGTATGGATCTGTCTGATTCTAGAACTGCAGGTTCTTCGGACGGACATATGCAATGCTTTCGCTCCAAAAGCATTGCATGTGACCGAAGACCTCGCAGAATCAAACAGATCCTCGCAGAATCAGACAGATCCATACGATGATCGTGTCTCGAGCCGTCTGCCGGCGAAACAATTGTAACACACAATAAATTGAGTCTAGATGAATCACTGATTTTTCGTTTTATATTATATCACACTCTGCTCTGTAAGAACATAGAGTGCTTAACTGGCATACCGCCTATGGATGCACCATAGCTACCATTAAACACACACACACACACACACACAGATATATATATATATATATATATATATATATAAAATAAAGTTAAATAAAAGTCAAATGACTAAAATTTAGCTTCGTTTATTACTGCTATATATATTTTTCAGTGACAGCCATCTTTGGCTGTGACCTCTTCAGGCAATTTGAATTAGTATGGTATAGCCAA
>OZ024742.1:277892139-277912139 GCA_964016885.1 Eledone cirrhosa | reverse complement strand
GATAGATAGATAGATAGATTTCTTTATTTACCATAAAGGCATAAAAAGAAGGGACAAATACAAGGGGGGAGTTTACATACAATCGAGTAAAAAGGGTATAAAATGAAAATAATTGGAAACAACCTCAAAAGGGAGGGGACGTGATGGGAGTTGCACCCCCCCCCCCCCCCCCGAAAAAGTGTGCAATCCTTTGCCCGGGGAGCACATGGAGAAGGTGCTCCCCTCACCTTCACTTCTTTACCTACAGGATGGTATACAGAGAAGGCCCATTTACACGAGCCATTCTCGCCACTATCACCCACCTTTCATAAAACTGCCTGTGGCCAAGCACCTCTCTCTCCATTCTTATCCTTCTTCCGAAGTGATATCGGAAGAAGTAGACCAGACTATGGCCAGAGAGGAAGTTGCCTGACCTCAGCCCTTTCAATCGTGTCCACCAAACAACCTCTTTCAACATGGCTATTACGCACAGAAAAACCGCCTTTGCTTCCTTTGTGAAGAGGGGAAGCGGCTTGATTGTCATCACGGACTCGGCGGTAAATCGAATCGGCGCCACCCGCGACAGCAGTCGTTCGGCGTAGCCCCACAGATCAGCCACGCCCGGACATTGCACCAATGCGTGCGCAACGGTTTCTTCGTGACGCACGCATCTAGGACAACTCTTTTTCGAGGGATCCCTGCCCGGGCGCCCGTGTCTGTAGAGCCTCTCTCGAACGGGTAGAGCCCCACGGTTGCACTGTCAGGCTAGTGACTTCTGGAAGTTGTCCATTGGTCCCGGGTCGAAAGTCCTACCGAACAGGCTGGCCAGTTCGTCCTCTTCCATGTCCAGCGACTCTCCAAGGGTGTCATCGCCCCTGCTACCCACCAGCCCTCTATAGAATGATAAGGTGGATTCTCCACCGATGGCCTGGCTCGATTGCCAGAGAGCCCTGAGCGCCTGGGCACACTCAGTGTGCCAGTCTCCCAGTTTTCCGGATCTTTGCTTGACCCAGGACTGCAGCTCGGTGAGCGAGACGAGTCTCGGAAAGGCTCGTTTCACGAACGGAGCCCACACCGGTTGACCAGTGAGGAATACCTGTAGGTGCCGTAGCCTTAATGCGTGCCTACGCATCATCAACCACGGCATCCCCAGCCCTCCTTTCGAAGGTTGTTGGCAGCAGATGGATCTTCTCACCATAGGAGGGCGCATCTTCCAAAGAAATTAGAAGAGCATGCGTTCCATGGTGGTGAGTTTTTCCTTAGGGCAAGGCACGACAGTCAGGCGGTAGTAAGTGACGGACGCTATGTAAATGTTCGCCACCTCCGCCCGATCTTTTAGGGACAGCTTACACTTGGCCCATTTCTGGGTTAGTGCAAACACCTTGTTCGTAACCTCGTCCCAGTTCTTTTCCACCTGGAGGTCCGGTCCAAACCAGACCCCAAGCAACTTCACCGGGCCCTCCGTCCAGTGTCCTACGACACCGTCGGGAGGCATCGGTCTGCCTCTTCACGTTCCGAGTTGCAGCCCGATGGATTTTTCACCGGTTCAGTTTCGCTCCTGACAACCTTTCGTAATCCTCTAGTAAGGTACCGATCGCCTCGATCTCCGAGTCGGTCGATACCATTACTGTTACGTCATCGGCGTAGGCCGACACCGCTTTGCTCAATCCTGGTTCCAGGGGGATACCCTGCAACAACTCCAACTTCCTCAGTAAAGGGTCGAGAGTCAATACGTACAGAAGGGAGGAGAGAGGGCACCCCTGTCGAATGGATCGTGTGATTTCGAACGGCTCCGAAAGGTAGCCGTTCACCTTGATCCTAGAACAGATGTGGTTGCTATGTAAGGCAGTGATCCAGCCTCTGAAAACAGGACCGAACCCAGCCGCCGTTAGCACCGAATCCAGGTAACCATGGTCGACCCTATCGAAGGCCTTAGACTGATCCAAGTTGATCAGGGCCCCACCGAAGCCGGGTTTGTTGCCAACCCTCTCTATGATGTATCGCATGAGGTGGAGGTTATCGTGAATGGACCTGGATGGGATAGCACATGTCTGCGCATCTCCCACCAGGCCACCCACGACAAGCGCCAACCTCTTTGCTAACACCTTGGCCAAAATCTTTAACTCTGTGTTTAGCAGGGTTATGGGCCGAAAATTATTTATATTATCCCCCTTGTTCTCGTCCTTCTTCAACAGCGAGACTACGCCCTTGGCTACAGAACAAGGAATTCTCCAGTTCTGCTGCGAATTGCAGTAGACCGCTTCGAGGAGTTCGGAGAAGAAGACCGGCATTGCTAAATAAAGTTCGTATGGTATACCATCGAGACCTGGAGATTTGCGTCTGCTGCATCAGCCGAGATTGGTCCCTCGCAGGACTCTGCCTCTTCGCTCGAGAGACGCGGCAGGCCGTCGAGGTATGGACCGAAATCCACGTCCCCGCCCGGACCCTCGCCTCCCCCGAATAATCGGGCAAAGTGCCTTTGAAAGGCCTCGCACATCTGCTTAGGCTCCCGGATCACCCGTCCATCCTCGTCTTGCAAAGACCGGATGGTGGATTGATTTCCACTCTTAGCTTCTGTCACGTGGGCCCAGCCAACGGCTTTGGCCCCCTCATTACCTAGAGCACGTATTTTACTTCGAATGACGCAGCCTTCGTGCTTTGCATCGAAAAACTGGTTGAAGGCCGTCCTCGATGCCAGCACTCTGGCTACACTTCGCTCTTGATTGCCTCTTCTAATTTACCTGTTAATTCTTTCTCGTTTCTATTCCTATCGGCAGCTAACATCTTGCTATAACTTATTGATTCTGTTCTAAGCTCTCTTTTGAGAGATCCTCAATATCGGTTGTTGACGATTGCACCCGTCAACCTCTCCTTAACTAATCTGCTAATCCGGTTTCTGTAAGTCTCTTTTGCCGGTAAAGACAAATTAAGTTTCCAGTAACCGGGACCCTGTTTATGTGTTTTCTCGAGATTGACTACGCAGGTCACTAATTTGTGATCTGTATAGCCAACCGTGAGCATTTCTGGACAGCTTAATATGTCCCTATCCTTACTTCTAACTAAGAATCTATCTAAGTACGATCTAGATTGACCACTGTGGTTCGTCCAAGCCCAGGTTGGCACAGTTGGAAAATCTAGTCGATATCTATCGACCAAGTTAAAACGGTCGAGCAACCCCTTGAGGCTGTTACACCCCCCTCTATTAGGACATGCACCTGCATAGTCCCAACGTGCATCTAGGATGTCATTCCAATCGCCCACTAGAATCAGGGAACGCGACGTTCCCAGAAATGTCTCCAAACGCTGGAAGAAGTCAGGCTGTTCAGCTCCGAAATGGGAGTAGACGGCGACCAGTCTCAAGGCCGCACCTTCACTACTGCCAACGTCTAGCACCAACAAACGACCCTCCGGGTCCGAGTGAACAACCTGTACGGCAAGACCCAGGTGTTTTTCCAGCAGTACGACAACCCCACCCCCACCTCCAGGTTGACAGAGAGATGCATGCACCTCAAAGTCATCGAAGGTAGGGGCCAGCTGCCGCACGCCGCTGATCCGAGTCTCACAGATAACCATTACATTTATACCACATGACCTGAGGTCATTTAGAAGCTTTGCTTGCTTCCAAGTTGAGCCCAGGCCACGTGCATTCAAACATCCTACTCTTAACACATCCATGTGGGCGGCAAAGCCAAAGGAGAGTGTAGAGACCTACCTTTCTGCTTCCCGGGGTTCGGGTCGCACGACTTCCATGGGGTCGGGGGTGTTGGGTGAAGGGGTGTCTTGTGGTGGTGTGGGGTCGTCAGTGTGTGGTGGGGTTGGGGTGTTTGGAGTTGTGTTGGGGAGGGGAGGGGGAGTGGGAAAGCTTTTTAGTAGGACGCGGTTTATGGGTTTGACAGAGGGTGGTCCTACATCCTCCTTAAAATCCCTTTTTTAGTATTTGGTAGAGGTTCATTGGGATCTTTATTAATTTTAAATGTGGGTAGTTTTCTGAAGAAACAAAGTTTACACCTTCGGTTTGTACCGAAGGATTATTGTTTATGAGTTCATTTAATTTATTATTGTTTCTGTTGATGTAAGTATAGTGTAATGTCTTTTTTTCGGATGGTGTGAGTGTTTCGAAGAGGGGAGGGGCAGGTTTGGTTTTGTTTGTTGCTGGAGGGGTGTTTTGTGTTTTGTTGGATTGTGTTGACATTTGGGTAGGGGTTGTTTGGCCTTGTGTGTTATGTACATGTTTTCTTTTTTTCCTTTTAATCTGTCTGAAGGACTCCGTTTCTTCCTCCGAATTTGTTGGGTTATCTTCAGTGTTGGAGGGAAGAGGTATGTTTGCTGGTAATGATTCCGTGTTGGTTTTCTTTGTGGGGGAGATGGATGTCACTATGTTAGACTGTGTTGGGTGTTGTGGCTGCGGTGGTTGTGTTATTTTATTGAGTGAGGGGTTGGGTGTGACTGTATTTTGTTTTGGGGTAATGTGTTGTTACTTTTTGTGTTATGGTGGTGGTGGTGTAGTTTTACTGAGGGACGGGTTGGGTGGGACTGAGTTTTGTTGTTTGTTTATCTGTTGTAGTGGTGGTGGAGCTGGTGTTGGTAGCAGGGTTTTCTTTTTGTTAATTTGGGGACAAGCCGCCTTCAGGTGCCCTCTGCCTGCACAGATATGACAGGACGGCCTTCTCCCCTCCACGCTAATGTTTATATACCCGTGGCCCTCTAATAGGATTCTGTAGGGTATTTGGGCGATGCGTTCAGGCTTCATTTGCACTACAAGTTCTATACCTGTTCCACTGAACGCATTGCCTGTGGTTTTCCCAATGGAAATCACGTTGTCATTCGCTGGATCGATGAAGCCAGCTATGAGCCAGCAGTAGTCCACATCTGGCATCATTGCATCCAGCCATATGCGCTGAGTTCTTTTACCCATATAAGATGGATAAAAGGTAAAATTTTTCGAACGAATCGGTGACAAAGCACATTTTTTTGCCGCCGATTCGGTCTTCATAATAATCGCTAGGCTTCCATACAGTCTGTCTTTTCTTATGAAAGTGGTTTCATTAAGTACTTCTGTAAGTACTGCTTTGATTTCTGTTTGTGTTGGCTGTTCAGGTTTTTTAGAAATGTTGTTGATGGTGCGGAAAACGACCGTCCGACTTTCAATGTCTTTGGTGAGTTCTTGAGGCATTTTTACCGATAAAATACCATTTTCTCCTTCAGTTATGTATTGTTTGGCGTCTGTAATTCTTTGTGCCACATCTGAAATATTTTCAGGTATATATGTCAAAGATTTCTTTGTTGTTTGTGCAAATGAAATATTATTGGTGTTGACTTTGTCGTCTGCTTTGCTTTCTGTTATGATGTTTTTTTCAAATGTTATTTTTGTGTTTGTTGTGTCTTTGTTTGTGGTATTAATATTGTCATGCAATTTTTCAAATTTTTTTTTTTCGTTGTTGGAATCGTCATTTTTCTCTGCAGATTCGTCTGTTTTTATTTTATTTTTTCTTTCCTTCTCTATGACGTTAGTTGGGAAGGAAGGGGGGACTAAAGCGTGCGAGCTTACAACTCTTACGGCTGTCCCCCCACCACTATTTTCGTTAGCTTCGTTTAACATTTCTGTCAGACGATTGAAATTTTTTATGCCACGAAATTTTTTAAAACAGGTTTTTCACCCCTGGGAGGGGCAAAGATGAGCTGACCCACCGCCTGACAGTTCAGACGGGGGGTCTAGCTACACAATAGTATCAAAATTAAAATTGAACTTACAAAATGTCCGCAATAAATTTGAACAAAACTTCTGCGCGAAGTGAAGTACATCTACGCTGTAGAACAGACGACAGCTAGATAATAGATAGATAGATAGATAGATAGATAGATAGATAGATAGATAGATAGATAGATAGATAGATTCAGAGATAGATAGTAGCAAACGTATATATATATATATATATATATGAATAAAGTTAGTCCTTCATCAGTGATCTTCCAACCATCATTGGTATTTCATCGCTTTAAAGACCATATACCTCCGGTTGGTGCGAGCAACAGCTAAAAAAAGTCGTTGGGACACGTAAATAAAGGGGACACGAGTGTAAACAAACACAGATGGTGAAGCAACGAAAAGAGAGGAAGAAGAAGTCAAGTCCCAAATTTCTATGAATATAAATTCGGTGAAATCGTGAACGAGAGAGAATAAAGACCATCAAAACTGGTTGAAATGTGAGCAAGGAAGGAATTCCGTACAGGTCTAACGGGTGGAAGAAGGGATCTAGTCTGTGAATTCGGTGAACGTAATTTCTGTGAAATCGTAGACGAGAGAGAGAAATATATATATATATATATATATTAAGCACTAGCTAATTACCAGTAAGAGAAAAGGCTCAATGTAAATTACTAAATGTATTACAGAGCCGAGATACAAAATATAAAGCAATCGAATCTTTTATATATATATATATATATATATATATTCATTATCTATTAAAATAATAAACAGGTTTATCCCGGGTTCAATCGGGGGTAACCACAGTAAGTAAGGTACTCAATACATAGCAGAGTATAAATATTTAATATAAAAATAGTTTCTACAGGACTAGAACTGTTTCATTAGAGAGAAATCATCATAGCTTAGTGATGATTTCTCCCCAATGAAGCAGTTCTAGTCCTGTAAAAGTCATTTCTATATCAAACACACAATAAATTGAGTTCAGATGCATCACTGATTTTTCGTTTTATATTATATATATATAATTGATCTGGTTCAGTTGAAAATAATTAACATATTTAAAAGACAGAGCGGCTCATCGGAACTTCAAAGGAATATTCCTTTGAAGCTCCGATGAGCCGCTCTGTCTTTTAAATGTGTTAATTATTTTCAACTGAACCAGATCAATTATGATATATAGTCATCTGATTCAGAAATATTATATGGAGTAGCGAAACAATTGTAAACGGACATTATTATTATAAATATTATATAGGGGCGGTGGATTGGCAGTATCGGTAGAGGGTCGGACGCCATGCTTTCCAGCATAGTTACGTCCCTTTACGATATGAGTTCAAATCCCGCCGAGGTTGACTTTGCCTTTCATCCTTACGGGGTCGATAAAATAAAGTACCAGTAATGCACTGGGTAATTGCTGGCCTTGTGCCTAAAGTAGAAACAATTATTATTAATATTATTATTATTATTCTCTACATTCCTTACATCAAACTAAAATATGTTGACAATCTTTTAATAATGTCTTCCTTGTGAAATTTGTGGTCTTGATTTGCTTAACTAATGAATATTTGCAGCTCTGCGCACCTAACTTCTGCATGAACCCAGCCACCTAGCTGCTTTCTACTGCATATTGCACATTGAGCACATGCCTTTACGCTTTGGCTTCTAACTAACTCACCAATCTCTCCCCTCATATCTCCTCCACTATCTCCATCTCTCTCTTTAAGATTGGTTACTCCTGAACTGTATATATATATATATATATATATATATATATATATATATATATATATATATATATATATATATAAGAGAGAGTATTGAAGTTTGCTTGAAGCATTGTGGAATAATAAGGTAAATTTCATTAAGTCGTTTGGAAGCCTCGACAATGCAGATGGGTAAATTTCCGGGTAACAAGATCTGGTGGTGGAGAGAGAATATGTAAGTGGGTGTACGCTGAGATGCGTGGCGTGTAGATGACTGTAGCGTGTAGAAGAATGTAGGAAAGAGCGTAAAGGATAAAAATAAAAATAATAACACGAGATAGAGTTACCTTGGGAGAGATTTAATTGTCCCTATATATTTCAGATTCACATCCATCAACTGGGGTTTTTTCTAGGCGGGGGATCTGTTGGAAAGGTGCGAAACGTGTCCTCCGCTGTTCGTTGTTTTGAATATATATATATATATATATATATATATATATATATATATATATATATAGATTTTGAGTTTATGTTGGTTGTATACCAATACCTTAGCGTCACTGAAGGACATCCCCCTACCTGATAAATGAGTATACACCAGTGATCTCATCAAGAGTACGGACTCCCTCATCCGTAGGATGAGATGGAAGGCGTTCCACTTCGAAAGAGGAACGCAGAAAACTACCAACACAGAAAACATGGAGTACCTTTTTCGATCAAGGAGAAATCCCCCCCCCCCCCCCCCCCCACAACAGACTAATGGAGGAGTTTGAAAACGAGATGATTAACATCATATTCAACCTCAAATTCTCCGGAAACCCAACCAGAAGTCAGGAGTACCCCAGACACCTGAGAAACCGGATTACAGAACTTAAAGGGACAACTGGAATACTTGTCCATGCTGACAAAACAAACAACCTCTACAATATGAACACTGAACTGTACAATAAGATAATCCTCAGGGAACTGAGGAAGTGCTACAAAAAAACACCTGGATTTACCCTGGATGAGATCAATGCCACAGCTTACAGGATTATATCCAGAATCGGCATAGAGGACAGGACGGCCCCATACCAACCAAGGGAGCCGCGGATTACCCTTAAAGACCACAAGTCAAACTTTGAGTCCGACCTCCCTGTCAGACTAATAGCCCCCTCCCGATCTGACCTAGGGATCGTCAGTAAAAGAATACTGGATAGGATTTTGCCCAAGCTTCGGAAGAAAACCAAATTACAGCAATGGTCATGCACGAGAGAAGTAATAGAATGGTTCAAAATACTGCATGAGAAAAGTAGGACCAGCTTTATACAACTGGACATCGCAAGCTACTACTCCTCAATCTCACCCATAGTACTTAATATGGCCCTATTTTTAGCGATGTCCAATACGGACCTAACCCGAGAGGAGGTGAGCATCATCCACGCCGCAAGAAAGACCTTAATCCGCTTCGATGGGGACCTTTGGACCAGGAGTGATTGGCCAAATAACTTTGACATCACGATGGGCTCCAGCGACTCAGCGCAGGTAACGGACCTGGTTGGGCTCTACCTGCTGAAGCAGATAACAGATGAAATCCCCTGCCTGGGCGGCGGATTATACCGTGACGATGCTCTATTCACAGTACATGACCACAGCACCAATATGTTGGAGGGTATGAGGAGGCGTATTCGCCATTTCTTTAAGAACCAGGGGCTCAGCATAGAAATAGACCCAAATAGGAAGGTATTTAACTTCCTAGACACCACCCTAAACCTGAACACCGAGCAATACTACCCCTACCACAAGCCCAACGAGAAACTCGTATATGTTAACGCCAAATCAAACCACCCTAGATCCATAACCAAGGCAGTGGTGAAGAGCGTCTCGGACAGGAACTCCAGCCTGTCCGCAAGTAAGGAAATATTCAACAACCACGCGGAATATTACAACGCAGCTCTAAAGAAGGCGGCACATGGACAAAATATAACATATAGTCCGAAAAGCCGGGAGGTGGATAGCCCAACAGACACCCACAACCGCGTTACCAGAGGGGGAAGGGCGAACCCTAACAATACAGGCAGAGCAGAATCAAATAGGCACCATGTACCAGACACCACCACACGGGCGGTGGGGACTTGTGCGCTTGACCACGAGATGGAGCACAATATGAGTAGCAGTCTCAGGCGTGACGCTAACTACACCAGGAAGGACGACCCCAACCGCAGGACACGTGGGGTGGGAGGAAACGGGCGACCACCCCACGATGGATCTCCCGGGGCGGACAACAACCAACCCTTAATCCGGGCCGCGAAGATAACAAAAAGTATAGAGCCCAAAAGGGAAGCAACAGTGCGGAAACCACCAGCAACCCAACAAATCTCCAACAAATCACGAAGCCCCCGACCCACACATATAGGAGGAGACACCGACAAATTACGTGGTACAACCCACCCTACTCAGCGGCCCTAAAGAAAAGCTTGGCCCGATTATTCTTTGGAGCACTTGACAAATGCTTCCCGAGGGACCACAGATACCACAGGATCTTCAACAGACACACTGTGAAGCTTTCGTATTCCACCACGAGAAATTTGGCCCAACACATTGTTAGCATCAACAGAAGTAGGCTTAAAAACCACACACAACCAGAAGATGACAATACAAACACTCAGCAGAACCATGTGAAAGGAGGGAAGGGGGGACCCAGAGCCCACCCAAGAAACACAAACAGACCCAAGGACCCCCCACCGAGCATGGGGGAGGACCAACATGTAACACATAATGAGAACCCTAATCTAGGCAGGCAGAGGCAGACCACCCTCTGCAACTGCAGAAACCACGAATCATACCCCCTTGGTAATGAATGTCTCAAGAAGAACCTAGTGTACGGTTGTAGGGTTAAAACCCCCAACTCCGAACACCTCTACATAGAAGCCACATCAACGAACTTTAAGGACCGCTGGTACAACCATCGCCATTCATTCAAGAAGGAGGCCAAAAGGAAAAGCACAGCTCTCTCCGACCTGATCTGGAAGCTTAAGCTGGACAGGACCCCATACTCTCTGGCCTGGTACATAATCAGGAAAGTACCACCCGATAAAGGGGGATCTTGCATATGCAAACTATGCCTGTACGAGACCCTCGAGATACTAAGAGGTGGAAGCGGCCTGATAACCCTCAGAACCGACTTCTTCGGGACATGCAGACACCTTAAAGCCGGGACCTTTCTCAAGATATATGGACAGTAGCAACACAAGAAGATGTGAACTCCCCTCAAGCTATATAGACTTCTACAGAACATGAAAACACCTCTCGGCCAGACCTCCCTCAAGCTATATGGGCTATAACAACACCCTAGGTTGTGAACTCCCCTCAAGCCACAGGGAACAACCCAGGCGGAGCAGACACCATGATAGCCTAAAGATAGAATCGGACACAGCCATAATAATTTGGCCAACATCTATAACACAAACACTTTTAATTTACCAGATTTCTGACTTTCAAGTTCCAATCTTAAATCTTGATTTCTCTTTATTAATTTGTTATTTGTTTTCTGCCCTCTTCACTGTATCACCTTATATTTATTTTAAGTTGAGATAGATTATAACACAAACACATTGAGTTTGAATATCTCATCTTAACATCTTGTCTCATACCAATCTATCCAACATATTCTGACCTTGAGATTGGTTATAGCACACACACACACACTTTATCCTACATTATTTCTCACTTCTCCATATGCATTTTCATTACTTTTTCACCAATCTCTCATTTATTCTTTATTCTTTATTCTCTATTTATTTATTTATTTTCAAATTACACAAATTATATTAATTATTTTATTATATTATTTATTTATTTTCTGTTTTCTTCATTTATTGCCTTATATTTCTTC
The DNA here is from genome assembly GCA_964016885.1 of Eledone cirrhosa. NCBI lineage: Eukaryota > Metazoa > Mollusca > Cephalopoda > Octopoda > Eledonidae > Eledone > Eledone cirrhosa. The sequence goes on along the minus strand of OZ024742.1, from coordinate 277,900,873 downwards.
ATATACATGGAAGAACCCCCCCCCCCCCCCACCACCACCACCACCACCACCACCACCACTACGATGGTGGCGGGAGGGATGAAGAAAAAACACAAACTGGATACTGCTAAATTGTTAGCAGCAGCAAGATATAAGCTGACCAATACACCAACAACAGTACCAAAATAATGGTAGAGGTCAAATGTACTGAACAATAGCAGGCAAAAACACTACAGGGAGCCTCACCCCAGAAAGAATTCTATAGACTTCTGACTGAGGAATGCTTTCAGAACTGACCAATGGGAAGTTTGACACTTTTTTTGTTATTTTGTTCCTTTAACACCTTGTCCCTTCTACTATTTTATCAATTTCTAAGCTAACTCCAACAATAACAACACTTAGAATAAGGAATGTTCTAATAACTGACCAATGACACTGAAATTCGTTTGTTTGAATTCATATGACTCCAGTTCCTCAGTGAATTAACAACCCAACAAGGAACTGGGCATATCAGAGTATTGACAATATTATACACCTCAACAACATATGTACTTGGCTATACCATACTAATTCAAACTGCCTGAAGAGGTCACAGCCAAAGATGGCTGTCACTGAAATATATATAGCAGTAATAAACGAAGCTAAATTTTAATCATTTGACTTTTATTTAACTTTATTTTATATATATATATATATATATTTATATATATATATATGTGTCTGTGTGTGCGTGTGCGTATCTGTGTGTCTATGTGCGTGAGTGTGTGTGTATATATATGTGTGTGTGTGTGATTATGTGTCTATGTGTCTGTGTGTGTGAAGACATGCACTAACAAACCCATTAGAAAATAATTTGATCATGGACATACATATAGTGCCACTAGTAAAATGAGAACTGCTGACTCTTCGATAGATTGGATAGTGTTTAATCGACTCGATCACAGCAACCAACAATATGGAAAGAATTTTATCTGGTGATCGAACTCAACCCTCTATCTCGTCTCACTCGCAGATTATCTCTTTATGCGCTCTGCTCATTCTAAAAATAATCAATATATTTAGCTGATATTATCAGGTATGTATACATATATATGTATCTATATATATATATATATATATATATATATATATATATATATATATATATATATATATATATATATAGATATAGATATATACATGTATATATGTTATATATATATATATATATATATATATATATATATATATATATATATACATACATATATAAAACATATATACATGTATATATATATATATACATATATATATATATATATACATATATATATATATATATATACACATATACATATATATATATATACATATATATATATACATATACATATATATACATATAGATAATGCATATATATGTATATATACATATATATATATACATATACATATATATAATACATATATATGTATATATATATATATATATATATATATATATATATATATATATATATATATATATATATATATATACATATGTATGTATGTATATATATATATATATGTATGTATACATATACATACATATATAGACGTGTGTATGTGTGTGTGTGTGTGTATATATGTATGGATCTATGTGTGTGTGTGTGTGTGTGCACATAAATATGTATGCATGTATTCTGTTTTTGTTTCTTACTCCATTATGTTTGTATTACTGGGGATTTTTCTATTTTCTTGAAGAGGTTGAGAGATCGATAGTATAAGAGTTTTGCTGTTTGTTGCCTTCTGTGTTTTTCTATTTTCTATATTTTTTTTATATATAAGCAGATCAGTAATATGTAGCTTTCAGTTTAAATTAGGTCAAAGACCTCTAAGACGTTTTGTCAGATAAGAATCGTAATGAAGATCTCAGAGTTAGAGATTCAGAACGAAGGAAATGTCAGAAATATAAGACAAGGGCTTAAAAAATATGAAATATAGGCTTTCAACTGTCAATAATCGACCACGCCTCGAACGGTTTCCATTGGCTTCGATATCTATCGCATCTAATGCGAAACATCATATGTTAAATATAACAGTGATATGTTTCGACTGGAACACGGCCAATTTTAGTAGAAAACAGAGTAAGTATATTGTATGATATTAAGGCTGGTTGAATCTATTCTGGAATATTGCTAGTACTTGTTCGAGTCAAGAAGGGGAGCTCTCTCTGTCGTAACTTAATATGCTAGAAATAGCAGCTAAATTTCTCTCAAATCACACTCTACACAGCCATGCTGTGTAGTTAAGGAGCTCACTTACCAGCCATGTGACATCTTGAGCAAGTGTCTTCTACTATATCCCCGAATTGTCCAAAGTTTTGTGAGTGAATATTTTTTAGATGACCTCTCTTTCTTCATCTGTTCAAAGTTTACAAATACCTAGAAATAGCAGCTAAAACTTCCTCACATCACACAAATTGTGATATCTTTCCAGTATATGGAATAAAGAGATAAAGACAAGAATATGTCTGACCTCATCTGCCAAGCCGAAAATGAGCGTCATATGGAAAAGTAGGTCTATCAGTTAGTTTCGAAACATCAATATTACTGATGCTATTATTGTGCCGCTGCTGTATTGTTGCTATTATTGTTATTTTGTTGCTGTTACTTATATTGTTGTTGTTGATGATGATGAGGAGGAGGATGTTGCTGTTGTTGGCATCACCACTGTTGGTGGTGGTGTTGTTGCTCTTGTTCCTGTTTCATCTAGAATCAGCCTAGATTGAGTTGAACTGGATCAGCTTTGATTGAAATACGGATCAAGCAGGTCGTTATCAGAGCAGTCTGGGCAGATCTGGGTAAACCTTAATTGATCTTATGTTAGTTATCACCGACTAAGCAGACCTTGCGATGTTTTCGGACAACTCTGATTAAATAGATATAGGTCAGTCATGATTGCGAAGATTTGGATCATTCCTCATTGAATAAGCCGGTTCAGTCGGGACCATTCCATCTTTATTCCGGCAGTGTGCATCCAGAATCAGATTAATATTTCTTCCGCTATTTTAGCAGATAGAAGTGGAGTTTGTCTGGCTACTATTTCTAGAAAATCTAGCTGCCATGTACAGGCACCTTCGTTGGCTCATATTGTTGTTATGGTATTTGTTGCTGGTTGTGATGAATCAGTATTGTGGGTGTGTAACCAGGCGTTCGCGGCAGGATTTACAACCAAGTGGCTTGAACGGTTTTTTTTAATAACTTGCCGTGTCAAAAGTGATTTCATCTTCCCACAGTAAACAGTGGGGCAATTAAATTATCATCGTTTTCTTTGCTTTTAGTTTCATTTCTTATTTACTCTCTCTCTCTCTCTCTCTCTCTCTCTCTCTCTCTCTCTCTCTCTCTCTCTACCAGCAATGTCAGTCAGCCTGGCGACAAAGAAAATAGCAAAGTACTCACCAGAGCAGACCCTGTTCATAATCTAATCAACTGTTAGAGTTCCTTTTTTTTTTCTTTTTGGTACTTTAATTTTCGAAAGAAAAAAAAATATATATATATATATATATAATAGAAGAAGAAGAAGAAGAAGAAGAAGAAGAAGAAGAAGAAGAAGAAGAAGAAGAAGAAGAAGAAGAAGAAGAAGAAGAATTTGGAAACATTTTTCGAACCACAATGATAGTAGTAGTAAGAGGAGGAGGAAGGGGACCCTATTTGGGAGGACTGTTTCGACGGCTGGGAAGACTACGAATGAGAGTAGTACTCTATGCATGAGTACCCTTGAAATGTTTGAGAAAACAAGCTGAAACCGCAATACCTCTTCAATATATACAGAAAAAAAGAAGAAAATGATATATTATATGGATATGTATATATATATATATATATATATATATATATATATGTGTGTGTGTGTGTGTGTGTGTGTATATATATAAATATATATATATATATATATATATATATATACATTCATTATATATATATATACCATTTTTTCTTCTTTTCCCTTCTCCAATCGTCTGATTTTCCATGTAAACGCCTTACATTCTATGCAATCTGTCATTGTAATATCCTCTTCATCTGGCACTCAGAAAATTAATGAAATCATTATTATTATTTTCTGACTTGGACATAAGGTGGCTTCTTCGGGTGTATGTTTTTATGCAATTCTGCTTATTTTCACCGACCATGGCAGGCTAAAATTCTTGCCATTGGCTTCCGCAGGTGACAAAAAAAAGTGCCATGGAGGTCATTTATATTTTTCTACGAGGAACGGACGCTTATTTCCCTTTCCTAATTTTTTTCTCAGCCAAAGTTTTGTAAGATTCAAAATGGCTTGTTCAGATTTGAGGAAAGAGCAAAAGTCAAAAGATTCAACATATCTGTCATTCCTCCTACTACACAGAGTAGTAGTAGCAACCGTAGTAGGATGGCATTGGTCATTCTCTTTTCTATGATTACAGCTTACAGCAGGTAGCTACGACAACGACAAAAACATCAAGAACTTCAAAATTAGCAACAATACAAAAGCAGCAACAACTTCAAAAGAACCAACAACAGCAACAAAACCACACCCATCAACAACAATACTAGCACAATGGCAAAATATAATCTCACTTTTTACCAAAGCAACCAGTAGGTGGACAGAAAAGCTGAGTTGATTAAGGAATGTAAAAACGATATTGTTCGGTCTGGAGTGATGGTGTTGTCCGCAAAAGAAATCAGTTACACCATAAAAAATGAATTCTGGTGCACCCAGAGGAGGCACTAGAAATTGCAATACTCCACTCCATTCGAGGTTCAGGCGAGTCTGAAAAAAAATACGGGATACAATATTTTACAAAGTGTGAAGAAAGAGTTATGGGACTGTGGGGCAGCCTGATACAGCGAACAGAAAGATCGCAGACTCTTCATCACTATCAGTACTCCACAGGAATATGTGATGGTCCCATTTTACTTCGGAAAGAGAACAGCAAAATTAATCGTTAATAAAGTAGCAGCCTACAGTGACCAACTCATAGTTATGGAGAGTTCAATGGGTGGAAGTCCAGCCAGCAACAAAATAGGTCAGTAATATCCCTGAAGTTCCTAGTTTCAATTACTCCGGCGACTCTTGAAAACATTCCCGAATGGTTCTGCTTTGAGGAGTGTAATAGAATGCAGGTACCAGTTGACGGTAGGAAACCCAGTTGAAAGCAGACTAGAAGCATTCTCAGTTGCGGGAGTCGGTGAATTGTCTAAATAAAGATAGTGTAATTATACTGAACACAGAGCTGAAGGCGTTTGCAAAATTGCTTGCCAAGAGATTGGAATTTTCATTGGTAGTGTAATTGAAGATGTTCATATTAGTGGCAGATCTATCTATGACAACCTCCACCTCATGAGATACATCATACAACAGGTCTGAAGTAGGACTGGCTTTGGTGGGCCACTGGTCAGTCTAGATCAGTCCGAAGCTTTCGACAAGATCGGCCATCGCTACCTGGAAATTGCCTTAAGAATTGTTGCTTCGGTTGCGTTTTCAGAATACCAGCATATTACTGGAGCTTGCTTAAACCGGGATAAGTTAGTGGACTTGCAACTGAGCACACGAAGAAGCAATCCAATGCGGTCCAGCGGCAATTTTAGCCGTTGGTCCGACGGCTCTGCTAAAGTGGTGCTTAAAGTCGGATTTGCATAGGACCTCCAGGTAAACAAGAACTGGAAGGTCATGAAGAAAGTAGCTAATGTCACTTACAAATGGTCAAAGAAAAAGCTGTCCCTCAAACGCATGGCGAAAGTGACCAGTCTTCATCGCTTCGGTGATAAACTACCACCTGGTTGTTGTGCCATGCCCCCCAAAAACACATGATCAGTCAAGAAAGCATGCTCTTTTTTTGTGGGGCGAAGAAGTCCCGCTGGCCAGAAAATCCATCTGTTATCAAGTAGTAGTAGTAGTAGTAGTAGTAGTAGTAGTAGTAGTAGTAGTAGTAGTAGTAGTAGTAGTAGTAGTAGTAGTTGTGGTGGTGTTGGTGGTGGTGGTGGCGGTGGCGGTGGTGGTGGTGGTGGTGGTGGTGGTGGCGGTGGTGGTGATAGCTGTTGTTCTTTTTGTTGTTATTGTGTGGAGAGGAAGAAGTGACAAGATAGAAAAATAGATGAAAGAGCTTTTCAATAAGGAAACTGCGCTGTAATCAATCAATAGAGGACACTATCTTATGTGTTAGAAGAAGAAGAAGAAGAAGAAGAAGAAGAAGAAGAAGAAGAAGAAGAAGAAGAAGAAGAAGAAGAAGAAGAAGAAGAAGAAGAAGAAGAAGAAGAAGAAGAAGAAGAAGAAGAAGTGAGAGAGAGAGAGAGAGAGAGAGTGGGGGAGGAGGAGGATATAGAGAAACAAATGATCGAATAGTTTTCTTCCTAAAAAGAACACAACACAAAAATTAAGATTGTGTAATGTGTTATTTTATTTTCATTTTATTTTCCGTTATATTTTCCTTGTAGTTTTTGGTGTTATTGTCGTTGTTCTTTCTGTTTTGTTAGGAAGAAGAAGAGATCTTTTTAAAGGCTTCTTCTTACTCCTTAACAAACGTGAAGATTCAATAGAGTGAAAATTAGTGTTAAAAGAATTATTGTGTTTGGCCAAAGGAAATAAAGCGTTTAGTAAGGCGCAATTGCATTTATTACGTTTTTTTCGTTAAAAGATCGCGAAATATCTTCACTGACATCAAAGAGAAAACATTTTTACCAAATGTACATTTTGTTTCCGTCTTTTCTCTGTCTTCTTCTTTCCATTCTTTTATTTATTTTATTCTTCCTTTATTCTTTCTCTTTCTTTTTTCTCTCTCTCTCTCTCACCCCTCTCTCACTCTCTCTCTCTATATATATATATATTTATATATATATATAAATATATATGAGTGACTGTAAGAAAGAAGAGAGAAGTGTGAGCGAGATAGTGTGTGTGTGTTTATATATATGTTTATATATATATATATATATTATATATATAAACATATATATAAACACACACACACTATCTCTCTCACACTTCTCTCTTCTTTCTTACAGTCACTCGCTCAGCTAATTCTTTTTAGTTTCTCCATCTCCACCAGCCTTAGGGATGACATGAAGCCCACATAGAAATATAGTGAATAGTTTGCTTTGGTGTGTTATACAATTTTAGTATTGAGGAAAAGACAGTGAAAAGTAGCGATCGATAACATGTGTGTTTCTGTCTATGAATAAGTGTATGTATATATGTATGAGTGTCGGTGTGTATGTGAATGAGACAGGGAGTATGTATGTGTATGTATGTGAAATAGAACGAAATGAGGCGCAAGAAAATGATTACAGATTAAACCGGACCAAATAGTATATTTCTACATCATTCACACAAACAAACACTGACACACACACACACACGCACACACACACACACATACATACACACACACACACACACATACACACACACTGAAACACATATACACACATTTATACTAGTATACAAGTAGTATACTAGTATAAATGTACGAGTTTACGAGTACTTTATTTGTTAGTAACAAAAAAAAAACAGTATTTTAAAGGAATAAAAAGTGAGTAGATGCGGGTTTCATTCTTTTTTTAAAAACAGTAAATATTTGTTTGTTTTTAATACAGATACAAATTTATTCAAATAATAAAGTCTTTCAATTTGCCATTATTTTAAACTGCTAACCAAGACAAATCAGCAATTCTCTGATAAATTGAGTGAACGAAGCCGCCTCTTCATAGTCAATTGACATGCTGGTCAGCCAAATCTCTCAAAATTACAATTTTATAACTTCTTTTTCCAAAATCAAATCAAAGGATGTATTTGATAACTTTGCCCACTTGTTACCAACATAAGGGTCCGTTAACCAAGTTCAAAATTTCAACTATTTTGGTAAAAACATACTATACACACATCATTAATTGTAGTGAGAATGGGTGTCAGTGGGAAATTCATTTGCCGTATTTCCCGGAGCCGAAGACGCTTCGTCCTCGAAGATGCACCCTAATTTTGACAACCAAAAATTTTAAAAAGAATGTTTTCTCATATAGGCACAAGGCCAGTAATTTTGGGGAGGGGAAAGTCGATTAAATCGACCCCAATGCGTGACTGGTGCTTTATTTTATCGACTCTGTAAGGATGAAAGGCAAAGTTAACCTCAGCGGGATTTGAATTCAGATCATAAAGGGCTGTAACTCTATGCTGAACCTTCGGCCTCCAGGACGCATGGTAGATTTTTGAGACCTATTTTATGAAAAAAGTAGCGTCTTCGACACCGGGAAATACGGTAAATAAAAAGAGTCCTTTGTAGTGAAAAGGCTGGGAACTTTATTTTATCGACCCTGTAAGGATGAAAGACAAAGTTAACCTCGGCGGGATTTGAACTCAGACCATAAAGGGCCGTAACTCTTTGCTGCAATGCATGGCGTCCGACCCTCTACCGATACTTAGCAGTATCGGTAGAGTGTCGAACAAAATATTTGTGGTATTTAGTTATAATTTTTTACGTTGAGTTCTTCTCCTGTTGTGATCAACTTTGCCTTTCAACCTTGTAGGATCGAGAAAATAAAGTAACAATTAAAAGCTGGCGTCAATAAAATCGACTTTCAATCGACTTCAATATATGAATTTGAGCGACTTCAGTCCATGTGACACAATGTGTGTGTGTGTGTGTGTGTGTGTGTGTGTGTGTGTGTGTGTGTGTGTGTGTGTGTGTGTGTGTGTGTGTGTGTGTGTGTGTGTGTGTGTGTGTGTGTGTGTGTGTGTGTGTGTGTGTGTGTGTCTGTGT
>OZ024742.1:277832139-277887139 GCA_964016885.1 Eledone cirrhosa | reverse complement strand
AGGAATGTTTCTTTTTACAAAGTAGATTCACAGTTTTATTAACGTGAGATGTATTCTAATCGGTGTTTAACAGATATTAATTATCTGTTTATTATATATTGAGATTTTAATGCATATGCTTCCTTCAAAAGGGTAAATTAAATTATTTATATCGAGCGTGTTTATGTATAACCAATCAACTCTCCGCATTGGGAACGTTTACATTTAGATGGATAATGTTGCTGCTACAGGTTTCGCCTGCCAACAATGAAGTTACATCTCATGGGAGATTTCTTGCGTGTTGTTATAACTGAGGGGTTCAGTCCTATCATGATACTAGCTTTATAATCACTGGAGTTGGAGCAGGAACTTAGAACGCTAAATAACATTATTTTCCTCGTAAAATTCTGTCTCAGTTTACGACATGCTTACGAGCACAGTTTTACCATGTAATGAAGTTGCACTGAATGAAACAGTGAACACCAGGAAATATATGATTAAAGTAAAGGGGATTTTACAGTGTATGTACGTGTTTGTGTGTGCATGATTGTGTGTATATATATATATATATATGTGTGCGTGTGTGTGTGTCTGATTAATGATTAAATATAATTATTTTAGTTTCAAAAGACTGTCTCCAATCGAGTCAATTTCCTAACAAATACAATTCCGAAATGTAATATAATATAATATATATATATATATATATATATATATATATATATATATATATATATATTATATATATTGTTATACTTGGGGAGGGTCATATTGTTGTAATAATATTGCCAGAAATAATAACAGAACACACTCACTGTTCGGTTGGTTTCGCTTCTGTAACTTTTATATCTTAGATATTTTATATCTTTTATATATATATCTTTTATATATATATCTTTTATGTCTTAGATAGTTTATATCTTTTATATATATATCTTTTATATCTTAGATATTTTAGAGATAAAATAAAAATGGCGTAGACATACAATACAACAGGAGGAAACATTATAGTACCACTGATGATGTTGCAGATGTGCAACGAAAGAACTCTGTTAGACTATATATATATGTATTTATATCTGTATTTTTGACCGTTGGTCAATCAATGATAAATATTGATTGCCGAATGAATTAATTATGGAGATATAAAAGATACAGACGCGAAACCAACCGAACAGTGAGTGTGTTCTGTTATTATTTCTGGCAATATTATTACAACAATATGACCCTCCCCAAGTATAACAATATCTGTTTCGACACAAGATTTTATATCAAAAACCTCGCAAAACAAATTTATCGCCGTTATATATATATATATATATATATATATATATATATATAGAGAGAGAGAGAGAGAGAGAGAGAGAGAGAGATTGATAGATAGATAGATAGATATACATATATACATATATATATTTATTTATTTATTTATAAATATGGATATAAGTAGATATGTATATATATATATATATATTGAATGCGTTAGCACACATGCCCGCATGCACGCATACACACACATACACACACACACACACACACACACACACATGTATGTATATATGTGCATACATGTATACATAAATAAATGAATAAATAAATAAACGAATAATATATATATATATATTTCTTTATTTGCCACAAGGGCGCACAAGAAAAGGGGACAACACATATATACGAGGTATGTCAGAAAAGTTCCAGGACTGATGTCACAAAAGATTTATTTCAAACCCAAACTTCACACTAAGAGTTTTCTCCTTCAAAGTAATCTCCCTGAAGTATGTAACTGTAATCTTAGCTCTCTGCAGCGATCAAACTTTTTTCTTCATAATTTTATATACATGTCCTCTGTTTCAGGTCGTCAAGCAATGAGCACAGAGCAACGAACATACTTGAAGTTTCTGGTACGGTTGGGGAAAAATCTGTCAGAGGAACTGGGATTGCTGCAGCAAGTGTATGGAGATGAGACGATGTCACGCTCATGTGTTTTTTGAGTGGTGCAAGATGACCCCCGGGAGCGGAAGGCTCTCAACAACCTGAGGTCAACGTTGAGGTCAACGTTGAGCGCGTCAGGCAGATGGTGCGTAGCGATCGTCGGCTGACTGTTCGACTGATGGCAAATGAGCTGGGCATGATTCGGGACAGCGTCTGGAAGATTCTCACTGAAGATGTGGACATGCGGAAAGTCTGCACGAAGATGGTGCCAAAACTGCTGAACGATGACCAGAAGGGTCGACGCATGCAAGTGTGCCAGGACATCCTCGAGCGTCTTGAAACTGAACCTGACTTGCTAGGGACAGTCGTCACCGGTGATGAGTCATGGATCTTCGAGTACGACCCGGAGGGGACCCGTTTTGAAGACGTGGACGACATCAAAAAGGCCGTGACGACGGAACTGCGGAGGATCCCGGAAGAATCCTTCCAGGCGTGCATGCAAGCGTGGCAGAAAATGATGGAAAAGTGCATTAGACTCCAGGGGGATTACTTTGAAGGAGAACACTCTTAGTGTGAAGTTTGGGTTTGAAATAAATCTTTTGTGACATCAGTCCTGGAACTTTTCTGACACACCTCGTATATATACACTATCCTATCTGTCTGAGAGAGTGAACATCTCGAAGCCAATCATTAAGAAAGTACCAAGATTGGAGATACAATATATTGACAAAGATCTGTCAACTATAAACAAAATAGTTTAATACATTGGAGTTACGAAGAGATTCAACGACTGAACCTTCTAGCTGCTTTACAGCTTCCCTTGCTTTCCATTTTTTCGTTATCCTTTTATGTGTTTATTTACCCCCCGTTGGCCTTCCCTATATAACGTTTTGTTTTATTTCTATGTTTATATTCACCTATCTCTGTATATCTAAAAACCAAACACACAACTAAAGGGAACAGAAAAGGGAGAAGAAAAAAGAAAATGAAAGGGGGAAAAGAAAGAAGTATCAAGCGGTGGTAAAAGGGAGTAGAGACAATTATTACACCCCAGTTTGTACGGTGCTTTAGCCGCACCCCAAGAGAAAAAACAAAGGAAATCAGCTGTGCAGAGACCAAGGACGCCAGAGGTCTCGACGGAGAGTAATTCAAAGAGGAATTGGTCGGTCATTTTTTGTTTCTCAACTACAAGATGTACTTGATTCTTTCCCTAGTCTGTCATGAGATGTCGTAGCCTGAGCGCGTGTCTGCGCATCATCAGCCACGGCATGCCCAGCCCTCAACGTAGTGGGTGTTGACAGCAGATGGACCGCCTGACCATTGGAACGCGTCTCTTTCACAAAAAGCGAAAGAGCAAACGCTCCAGCGCAGTCAGGCGAGGCTTAGGACAAGGTACGACGGTCAGGCGGTAGTAGATGACGGACGCGATGTACGCGTTCGCCACCTCCGCTCGACCTTTCAGGGATAGCTTCCTCTCCGCCCATTTCTGGCTGAGAGAAGCCACCCAGCTCGTCACCTCGTACCAGTTTTTGTCCGTCTGGAGGTCTGATCCGAACCAGACCCCTAGCAATTTAACCGGTCCGTCCGTCCAGCGTCCGACGACGCTGTTGGACGGCATGGACCTGTCTCTCCAGGTGCCGAGCTGCAGGCCCACTGACTTTTCCTGGTTGATCATTGCTTCTGTCACCGCTTCGTATTCTCTTAGTGTAGTGCCGATCGCCTCGATGCGTTTGGCGTTCGACACGACTACGGTGACATCGTCCGCATATGCTGACACGGATCTTCTTCATCCTAGTTCGGGCAGGACCCCCCTCAACGTCTCCAGTTTGTGCAGTAATGGTTCGAGAGTCAATACGTACAAGAGGGACGAGAGGGGACATCCTTGGCAGACCGAGCGCATGATGTTGAACGGTTCCGAAAGGTGACCGTTCACTCTCGCCACAGAGCAGATGTCGCTGTGCATGGCAGCGATCCAGCCTCTGAAGACGGGCCCAAAGCCAGCCGCCCTCAGGAGTGCCGCTAGGTAACGATGGTCGACCCTATCCAAAGCTTTCGACTGATCTAAATTGATCTAGGACCCACTCGTGCCAGGTTCCCTAGCTACCCTCTCCACGATGTATCGCATAAGGTGCAGGTTGTCGTGGATGGATCTGTCGGGAATGGCGCATGTCTGCCACTCTCCCACCAAATCACCAACGACAAGCGCCAACCTCTTTGCTAGCACCTTGGCCAAAATCTTGAACTCCTTGTTTAGCAGAGTTATGGGCCTGAATTTATCTATGTTATCCCCTTTGTTCGGATCCTTTCTCAGCAGCGCCACCGCTCCTCAGCTCACAGAGCTGGGAAATTCTCCCGTTCTGTTGCCAGTTGCAGTAGACGTCCGCCAAGAGGCCTCCCAACAAGTCTGACGTCTGCACATAACGTTCAAAGGTCAGACCATCCAAACCAGGCGATTTACCGCTTGTGCAGCCAGTCATAGCCTCCCGTACTTCAACGGCTGTTATCGGCTTTTCGCAACACTCCGCCGCAGTGGCCGAGAGCCGCAGCAGTCCGTCAAGGTAGATACTAAAGTCCATCCCTCGATCCGGCCCGCCGCTGCCCCCGAACAGCTGAGCGAAGTGTCGCTGAAAATCTTCACACATTTTCCCGGGATTGAGTAGCATGCGCCCGTCGTGGTCCACCAAAGACCGGACCGCGGCTTTGTTGCCACGACGCGCCTCCGCCACTCGGGCTCATTCAACGGCTTTCGTCCCCTCGTGTCTGAGAGCACCCACCCTAGCTCTGACAACGCAGCCTTCGTGCTTTGCATTGAAGAATTGGTCAAGGGCCAATTTCGCCGCAAGTACGTCGGTCGCGATGCCTTTGCTAAACGCCTCGTCTAATTTTCTAACTAGTTCTCCCTCTGCTCTATTTTTCTCTATGGCTAAAGCCTTACTAAACCTAATGGACTCTATTCTAATCGCCCTTTTCAGAGCAAACCACCACTTGTTGTTGACGATGGCCCCCGTCAACGCCCGCTTAACTAGTTCGCTAATCCGGTCTCTGTAGGTCTTGCGCGCTGGTAAGGACGCGTTTAACTTCCAGTAGCCGGGTCCTTGTCTATGAAGCCTATCTAAGTCAACCACACAGATCACGAATTAGTGGTCCGTGTAGCTGACTATCTTGAATTGTGGACAGCCTATGCTAGACCTATCTATTTCCCTACAAAATACTCTATCTAGATATGATCTGGATGACCCGATACTGTTTGTCCAAGTCCACATTGGCACATTCGGGAAATCCAATCAGTACCTGTCAGACAGTTCAAAACGCCTGAGCAGGTTGGTGAGGCTCTTGCACCCTCCTCCTCTATCCGCTAATTCCACACAGTCCTAGCGTGCATCTTAGATCCCGTTCCAGTCACCCACTAACACTAAAGAGAGGGACGTTCCAAAAAAGGTCTCTAGACGCCGGAAGAAATCAGGCCGCCCTGCTCCTGTCGGGGCATAGATGGCCACTAGCCTGAAAGCTTGCCCGTCTCCGCTGGTCACGTCCAGCACCACCAACTTACCTTCTGGGTCCAGGAAGATGGCCCGTATGGCGAGATCCAAACTTCTCCGAAAAAGCACAGCAACTCCTCCCCCGATCCAGGACGGCTGGGAGATGCGTACACAACGTAGCCGCCGAAGATCGGTACGAAGGCCCGTGCTTCAGAGATTCTGGTCTCGCTGATGGCCACTACATCTATGTTTAGTGACCTGATGTCGTTGAGCAGGTGGCCCTGCTTCCATGACGACCCCAAGCCATGCGCATTTATGCTGTCTATTCTGAGTGAGGTCATGTTGAAAAGGAGTGGAAAAGATGGGAAAGACCACTTACCTTACTTCTCGTAGACGAAAGATGGTTTCTCCATCCTTTTCACTGCTTGTGGCCTCCTCCGGAATGATGTCCTTATAAATCCGCCTGGAGAATGCTTGTCGGAAGTCTCCGATGTCTTTGGGGAATTTTTGTTTTAGTGTCGTGTACGTTTTCTTTGTGATGCGAGTGATTTGTATGTGTGGAGGTGGTGTGAACTTTTGGGTGTTGTGTAGTCTTTTTCTGTGATGCTGGTGTTGTGTTGGATGTAATGTAATAATTGCTTGTTGTTCAAATTTAATGCCGTGTAGTGTGTATCGTTTTGGTTGTTTTGTTTTGTTTGCGTTTGTTGTGGGTTTGTTTCTGTTTCGCTTTTTGGTGACTTTTGTGGTATTGGTGATGGTAGTGTTGGGGTTAATGATGGTGATGGTGTTGGTGTTTGTGGTGATGGGGTTGGTGATGCTGGTGGGGATGGTGGCATAGCTGTCCAAACTTTGTTGTTTGATAGTTTATTTGTTTCCCTCTGTATTTTGTTTTTGGAGGGGGAAGGAAGAGAATGTTTTTCTTTTTTGTCTTCTTTTTCTTTTTTTCTTTTTCCCTGATACAGTTTCCCACTCCTCGTCGTCACGATCTGTCTCCAGTTGCGATAGGTCGGGGAGTGGAAAATCCTCCACAGGCTTTGGTTTGTGGTGTGGTGGATGGTGGAGGTGCTGGTGCTAGTTCTGGCGCGGTGGGTGGTGGTGGTGTTGATTTTCCTACTGTTGCTGGGGTTGTTGCTGCTACAGTTGCTTCTGTTGTTGCTGCTACAGTTGTTGCTGCCATTTCTGCTGCTGGTGGTGTTGATGGTTGAGTCACTGGGGTGGGTAAGAGAGGTGGCCTCAACCTTTTAGCCTGAGGGCAGAAAGCCTTTAGGTGGGTTCCTTCATCACAAACGACACACCTAGGACTTCTGCCCTCGACGATTACTGTGAGGTGGCTGCCGTCAGTGAGGTCTATTACCTCTGGGATTTCCTCAATGCTTTTTTGGTCCGCTTGGATCAGGAGCTCCATCCCAGATCCGGACCAGTTCTCCTGCTTTTCTTTTGATTTTTCAATTATTTTGGTGTTGGCCTCGATGCCGGCGAGGACGGCCGCCATTAGCCAGAGAATTTCGATGGCCAGTGGAACGTGGGTCACCCTGATCTTCATGAGTCTCTGGCCACAATAGCTTGGGACGAGTGTGAAGTCGTCGCTTCTTAATGGAGACATGGGGTGCTCTCTGGCCTCTTGTGGTGTTCCAAAGAACACGTCCACGGTTCCATATTTCTGCCCACGTCTGATGTAGGTTTTTTTCGCCCACACATGTCCCAAAGCTTTTGGGATTTGGGACTCGGATACCCGTTCCACTGGGTGCGATTTTGTGTTAATCGTCCGATAAGACACGGTGCATAGGTGGGGGGTGAGGCTGACCCTGTACCCATCTATCTTTACCATTCTCTTGGCTTCATTTAATTCCTCCTGAGTTACCTCGATTGTTTCACATTTCTTGGCTGCTTTGGCAAACGACACATTTGCGGTGGTGTTGGTGTTTTTGTTGTTATTCTCATTGTTGTTATTGCTGTTGTTGTTATTGTTATTTTTGTTATTGTTATTTTTAGTTTCAGTTGTGGTGGTGGTGGCGTCAGTGGTGTTCGGTGTGGAAGAGTCGATTCTGGGTGAATCCATTTCGATGTCACGAGATAATAATTTATTTTTTTCTTTTGTTTCTGTTGTCGCTGTGGTGGTGGGGGGAGCGGCTTTAACACCTGCAGTTTTTGGTAATGGCGGGAAATGAATGTCTGCATGAGACAAATTTAAATTATTGCTACTGCTTATATTTTTAGTGTTGGCAAACGTAGTAATATTTACAATGGTGGTGTTCGCGTGAGGTGTTAGTTTGTGAGGAAGGCTGTCAGCCTGGTGTGGCTGTGAGTCGTCCATGATTTTTTCAAAGAAATTTTTTGTTTGATATTTATAAAAGTTTAAATTTTGGGCTCAAGGCCCCAATCTTTTTGAGTGTCCTTTCCGAAAGCAATATATGTGAACTTATAAACACTTAACAACAAAAATTTTCCATAAATGGCAATTTGAAACAACTGAAAATAACAAACCTTTGCGGAGCTCACGATAATACGATTTCCTACGTAGGTCGCCAATAATAATAATAATAATAATGATAATAATGATTTCTTTATTGGCCACAAGGGCTGATTTCAAGAAAAACATTACAGGTGGCACAGGACCGTACAGGACGGTACGATGTTGGTTTTGTGCGTGTAAAGATTTTTATTATTTATATAAGAAAGAAAAAGAAGACATAGAAACATATATATATATAAACAATAAAAATGAAAATTGAAACAATGAAAAATTCCCCAATATGGGGGGGGGGGGCCTCCGAGGGTTACTCGTGGCGAAAACCACACAAAAGACCACCGCCACCCTGACCACCAGGGCAAGCGCCCTCTCTCAACTTTTCCATTTCTCAAACTACAGACATATTCAGAGCGGTCCCGTTCACTTGGACCATTCTCGCTACATTCACCTACATTTCAACAAACTTGCTAGAAGGCAGCACTTCCCTCTCCACCCTGATTTTCCTCTTCAAGTGAAACTTGAAAAAGTTAATTAGGGATTCGCTGAAGAGGAAAGTGTCTGTCTTTAACCCTTTCAATCTTGTCCACCACACAATCTCTTTCGCCATGGCCACCAGGCAGATGAAAACCTCCTGCCCTTCCTCCTCGAAGGACAACGGCGAGAGCATCTGCACAATGGACTCAGTCGATAACCGGATCAGTCCTACACGCGACAGCAACTGTTCGACATAGCTCCACAAGTCAGCAATGCTCGAGCACTGAACGAGTGCGTGCACGACGGTTTCGTCGCCCTGCGCGCATCTCGGACAGGCTCGGCTGACGGCACTTCATGCCTGTAGAGCTTATCTCGAACCGGCAGAGCTCCCCGGTAGCACTACCAGGCCAGGGATTTTTGGAAGTTATCCATAGGCCCTGGGCTGAAAGTTCTCCTGAAGAGAGCAAACAGCTGATCTTCTTCGACGCCCAGGATCTCTCCGAGAACGTCGTCGCTCTTCCCCTCCACTAGTCCTCTATAGAATGCCGAGCTGGATGTTCCACCGATACTGGTGCCCAGCTGGCAGAGAGCAGTGAGCGCCTGGAGAATTCCAGTTTCCAAGCGCTATCTCTCGGTCTTTTCCTGACCCAGGAATGCAGCTCCGTCAAGGAGACGAGCTGTGGGAAAAGGTGCCTGGCGAACGGCGACCAGACCTGTTCACCATCAAGGTAGCACCAGAGATGTCGCAGCCCCAACGCATGTTTGCGCATCATCAGACATGGCATGCCCAGTCCTCCACCCAACGGGTGTTGACAGCAGAGGGATTATCTGACCATGGGAGCGCGTCCCTTCCACAAAAAGCGGAAGAAGAGATGCTCCATTTTAGTGACAGTTGAGCCGGGGCAAGAGACGACAGTGAGGCGGTAGCAGATGAGGGATGCGATTTACGCATTCGCCATCTCCGCCCGGCCTCTCAGGGACAGCTTCCTCTCGGCCCATTTCTGGGTGAGGTAGGCCACCTTGATCGTCACTTCGCTCCAGTTTTTGTCCATCTGGAGGTCCGGTCCGAACCAGACCCTGAGCAATTTAACCGTTGCGTCCCTCCAACGCCCCATGACGCTGTCAGACGGCATGGACTTGCCTATCCAGGTGCCGAGCTGCAAGCCCACCGACTTTTCCTGGTTTATTTTTGCTCCTGTCACCGCTTCGTATTCCTTGAGAGCGGTTCTGAGCTTCTGGACGTGTCTGATACCACCACGGTGACGTCGTCGGCGTAAGCCGACTCGGATTTCCCGCATCCTAGTTCGCGTGGGACGCCTCTCGTCGCCCCCAGTTTGTGCTGTAACGGCTCGAGAGCCAATACGTACAAGAGGGACGAGAGGGGACAACCCTGGCGGACCGAACGCATGATGCTGAACGGCTGCGACAGGTGACCGTTCACCCTCACAACTGAGCAGATGTCGCTGTACATCTCAGCAATCCAACCCCTGAAAACGGGCCCGAAACCGGCTACCTCGAGGACCGCCGCCAGGTACCGATGGTCGACCCTATAGAATGGTTTGGATTGATCCAAGTTGATCAAGGCCCCACCCGTGCCAGGTTCCTTAACAACCCTCTCTATCATATATCGCATGAGGTGGAGGTTGTCGTGTATGGATCTGTCCGGAATGTCGCATGTCTGCGCCTCTCCCACCAGACCCTTGAAGACACGCGCCAATCTCGTTGCTAACACCTTGGCAAAAATCATGAAATCTCTCCTCCCTTCTGTACCTATTGACTCTGATGATAACAACAACAAGAAAGAAAAACCAATCGCGTTTGCAGGTATCGCAAAGAAGCTGGAAACCATCCTTATAACAAATGAGGAATTACAGGAAGCAAGGAAGATGGTGACGAAAACCGGACAACGAGCAACTGCAAGGCAGCCGAAGAATTTTTCGAAACCCAACAGCACTGTACGGTCACGTACCGTACAGTAAGCACAAAATCACGTAGGGTTGAAAGAGCCACAGAGGCTCAAATACAAAAAGCCTTAGGGTCGGTGTGGCAGCGGAAAAAGCATATCACCCGAGGCAAGAAATATGCCACCGTGTACGTGCTTTTTTCTACACCCCAGAAGGCGAAGGCTCAATCCTTAGTAACCCTAAGGCACGAGGAAATGGCGTTGGTGCCCTCCGACTGAAGGCAAAAAATTGTGAGGGTCAAACTGACCCAAGTCACACCTCCCAGCACCCGGGATGGCCCCTTCTTGGCTGGCCGCGTCTGTCCTCGTTGGATTCGAGGACAAAACAACCGTACTGCAAGTACAGAAAAAAGTACGAGAAGATTGGGTCGGCGCCTCCATTGAGATGTTAATTCAAACCAACCAGGAGTGCATCGAAGCTATCTCGGATGTGATAGACTTCGATAACGGCACTCAACTTCCCATAAGTGTTGATGGCAAACGCCTGAAAAGATCGCTGTGGGTCGAAGACTCACCCCAGGGCCTTCTGCAATGAGAAGACCCCGAGAAAGGAGGACCCCCTCCTTCCGAAACCGGCTCCACTGCTACCAGGAACAGGACAGGCGGCAAGCAGGAAGAATAGGTCCGTGGCACCCATACCCACACCACGGAAATCAAGAACAGCAGCAGCAGTGGAAGTATTAACAACAACAACAGTAATACCAACTGCATCTGCAACAGAGACTCCACTGCAACCATCACCAACAAGAACAAGTGAAAAAGTGGGGCTGGTACCCCTCCCCGACCTCACAGAATCGGACATGGAGTGTGAGGTGGGAGAGGGATGGCAAAAGGTCGCAAGAAGGCACAAACGCAGAAGCAGCGCATCGTCGCCTTCGAAAAGGGAGGGAAGAAATGAAAAAAGGGTGAAGGCTACTGCAAAGAGACTTACAGCAGCAACACCACCAACACCATCACCATCCACACTAGCACTACCATCACCGCCGGCGGCAACCCCACCGCCAACAACGACAACTTTTCAACAACACCAGCACAAGCACCAACATCGCAAACACAACAATAAAACAACACACCCAGCAACAACGACAAGAAAATAGCAGAACCCCACATCACCCCCAGAAAAAGAAATACTCAGCAATAAATACACACAATAAGAAACTAATGACTTAAATAATTGAAAACATATTTCACAGCACGACTACATAATACCAGCACCAATCAAAACACGAACGAACATAAGACTGGTAAAAATATCACAGAAACAATATACAAACATTAAAATGAATTTCCTCAACGCAGTTGGTGATTTCAGAGACCTAGGAGGGACACTCAACCGGAGAGTATACTCGGATATACTCACAGAAGAGCCGACGACCAGCCAAAGGGACGATTCAACGGTCCCTTCACCAGACGATCAAGGTAAGTGATCCTTTCTCACTTGCCCCGTTCCTCTCCCAACATGGCCGTATTCAGGATCGGAAGTGTAAACGTGTGTGGCTTGAGCTCGGTTTGGAAGCAGGCTCACTTGTTTAACGACATCAGGTCACTAAACATGGATGTGGTGGCCACCAGCGAGACGAGAATCTCCGAAACACAAGCTTTCGCACCGATCTTCGACGGTTACGAGGTGTACGCATCTCTGAGCCGTCCGTGTTGTTTCGGAAAGGTTTGGGTCTCGCCATACGGACCATCTTCCTGGACCCAGAAGGTAAGTCGGTGGTGCTGGACGTAAGCGGCACCGAAGGCAACGCTTTCAGGCTAGTAGCCGTCTATGCCCCGACAGGGACAGGACGGCCAGATTTCTTCAGACGTCTAGAGACCTTTCTTGGAATGTCCCGCTCTTTAGTGTTAGTGGGCGACTGGAACGATATCTTGGACGCACGCTGGGATGTGTGTGGCTAGTGGATAGGGGAGGAGGGTGCAAGAGCCTCACCAACCTGCTCAGACGTTTTGAACTGTCTGACAGGTATCGACTGGATCACCCGAATGTGCCAATGTGGACATGGACAAACCGCATGGGGTCATCCAGATCGTATCTCGATAGGGTATTCTGCAGAGAACTAGATAAGGCTAGTATAAGTTGTCCACAATTTAAAATAGTCGACTACACAGACCACAAATTTGTGATCTTTGAGATCGACATAGACAGACTTCATAGACAAGGACCCGGTTACTGGAAGCTGAACGCGTCTTTCCCAGCGCTCAAAACCTACAGAGACCGGATTAGCGTATTAGTTAAGCGGGCGTTGACGGAGCGGTCGTCAACAATAGGTGGTGGTTCCCCTTGAAAAGGGCAATTAAAGTAGAGTCGATTAGGTTTAGCAAAGGACTAGTGATAGAGGGAAATAGAGTAGAGGGAGAGCTAGTCAGAAAGCTAGAAGAGGCGTTTAGGACAGGCATCGCAACCGACGTGCTTGCGGCGAGATTGGCACTCGACCAATTCTTCAACGGAAAACACGAGGCTGCGTTGTCAGAGCTAGAGCGCGTGCTCTGAAACACGAGGGGACAAAAGCCGTCCAATGGGCCCGGGTGGCAGAGGCGCGACGTGGCAACAAAGCCACAATTCGGTCTTTATCTGACCAAAACGGGCGCGTGTTACTCGAACTCGAGCAGATGTGTGATGCTTTTCAGCAGCTATTTGCTGAACTGTTCGGGAGCAGCGGCGGGCCGGATCGGGTATGGACTTCAGTGCATACCTCGACGGACTGCCTCGGCTCTCGACGACCGCAGCACAGTGTTGGGAAAAGCCAATAACAGCCGGTGAAATACGGGAAGCGATGGCTAATTGCACGAGGGGTAAATCGCCTGGTTTGGACGGTCCTTGATGGACCGGTCGGGAGACCTGAAACGGTTACGTGAGGTGGCCATTAATTTTGACCACCGAGCAGGTGCCGCAGTGCATTGCAGCGATCCAGCTTCAGAATACGGGGTAGAAGCCAGCCGCCTTGAGGACAGCCTCCAGGTACCGATGGTCGACCCTATCGAATGCTTTCGATTGATCTAAATTGATCAGAGCGCCACCGAAGCCAGGTTTACACCCTACCATCTCTATGACGTATCGCATCAGACGGAGGTTGTCGTATATGGACCTGGTTGGGATTGCGCAAGTTTGCGCCTCCCCAACCAAATCCCCGACGACAAGCGCCAACCTCTTCGCTAACACCCTGGCCAAAATCTTAAACTCTGTGTTGAGCAGAGTTATGTGCCTGAAATTGTCTAATGTGTCCCTCTTGATCTCGTCTTTCCTTATCAGCGTCACTACACCCCGGCTCACAGAACTGGGAATACTCCCGTTCTGCTGCCAGTTGCAGTAGAGCGCTTCTTGGAGATTGGAGAACAAGTCTGGCATATTTACGTAAAGCTCGTAGGGCAGACCATCCAAACCAGGTGACTTGCGCCTCATGCGGCCGACAAGGGCATCCTGAATCTCGGCTGAAGTAATCGGACTTTCGCAGCGCCCAGCGTCGGCCGTCGAGAGTTGCGGCAAGCCATCGAGGTAGGGACTGAATTCCGCCACCGTCTCTGACCCGCCACTTCCCCCGAATAACCGAACAAAATGTTGGCGAAAGGCCTCACACATCCGTTTGGAATCGTTCAGCTCGTGTCCATCTCGATCCGTCAAAGACCTAATCGTGGTTTTATTACCACGCTGCGCCTCTTCCACGCGGGCCCATCGAACAGCTTTGGTTTCCTCGTTTCTCAGAGCACGCGCCTTAGCTCTGACAATGCAACCTTCGTGTTTCGCATTGAAGAAATGGTCTAATGCCATTCTCGCCGCTAGCACATTAGTTGCAATGCCACTACAAATAGCCTCGTCTAACTTATCTACCAACTCCCCCTCCTTTCTATTTTTCTCTAACGCTACTTCTTTACTAAACTCTATCGACATTACTCTAATCTCTCTTTTGAGAGGCCCCCACCATCTATTGTTGACGACAACCCCTGTCAACGTTTTCTTAACTAAATTGTTGACCTGCTCCCTGTAAGCCTTACGTGCCGGAAATGACATGTTCAGCTTCCAGTAACCAGGTCCTAACCTACGCGTCTTATCTAGGTCGACCATACAGATCACAAACTTGTGATCTGAATAGACGACCGTTTTAAAACGTGGACAGCTTACACTATTTCTGTCTATTTTCCTAATGAATATCCTGTCTATATACGATCTAGATGACCCTATGCAGTTAGTCTAAGTCCACACTGGTGCATTGGGGAAATCTAGTCGGTACCTGTCAGACAGTTGGAACTGGTTGATCAGGTACTTGAGGCTTTTGCACCCCCCGCTCCTATCGGATACTCCCACACAGTCCCAGCGTGCGTCTAAGATGCCGTTCCAGTCCCACGCTAACAGTAAAGGGCGAGACGTACCAAGAAAGGCATCCAGGCGTCTAAAGAAGTCCGGCCGTCCTTCCCCGGTAAGGGCGTAGACGGCCACCAGTCTAAAGGCACCACCTTCGTTATTGTTCACGTCCAGGACCACCAACTTCCCGTCCGGGTCCCGGAAGATCGACCTTACCTCGATATCCAGGCCTTTTCTAAACAGCACTGCCACCCCACCTCCCATTCCTGGCCGACTAACAGATGCAAAGATCTGATAGTCGTCGAAAATGGGGGCTAGTACGCGCGTGTCGGAAATCCTGGTCTCGCTGGCGGCAATTACATCCATCTCTAGAGACCTGAGGTCGTTGAGCAGGTGACCCTGCTTCCAGGACGATCCCAGGCCTCGAACATTTAAACTTTCTACTCTTAATACGGCCATGTTGGCAGGCTAAAACAGAGAGAGGAAAGGTTTACTTACCTTCCGGGCTCTTGTGAAGGTCGGGTGGTTCGACCTCCATAGTTGGTGGGGTTTCTTTTGGGAAACCCTTTAAAAGTCTTGAAGTGGGTTTTACGTTCGGGGTTCCCACGTCCCGAGGAAAGCTGTCTCGTATCTCCGGTGCTGGTGTTGGTTGCAGTCCTCGCCCCGGCGTCGGCAGCAGTGGAGCCCTTCGACCTCTTACATCCTTCAAACGTTGAGGGCAGAAGGCTCGCAAATGGGTTTTTTCCCCACAAACAAAACAATGCAGCCTTTTGTCCTCGGTCATAATATGAATGACCGTCCCATTCTGAAGGCGGATGTGGTCCGGGATTGTCTTCACATTCACCGGCCTGATCTGGAGAAGTATCTCCAAGTCCACCCTGGACCAGTCCTCTCTGGCAGTTCTTGTCACTTCTATCGGGACGGTATCCATCACCTCCACTATCACACATCCCAGAAGCCACCACATGTCAAGTCCTGTTGGGATTCTGGGAATGCGGAGAGGGGCCGTTTTTTTTCCCATGTGGGAGGGGTAATTTATACCTTGCTGGTTGTGCAAGGTGTCATAGCGTGTTTCATAGCAGGGGCTTCTGACTTAAACAACACCGAAATGGTGCCGTATTGTCTGCCCCTCGCTATGTAGTCGGTGTCATCTCTGATGCACCTCAGCGCGACTTTGACATCTGTTTGTGGAATTAAAGCTGCCCTTTTGGTTTGTGCTGAGATGCATCTATAATGTACCGTTCTGCGCTCCACTGCCTCAATAGCTTCTACCGGGACAGTTAAGTTGGCCCAGGTTTGCTCTTGCTTGATGAGCTTCCAGGCCTGGGACAACTTTTCATCTTTATTTGAGAGGTCCATGTTGAAGCATGGCCCCTTTTTGGCTGCTGCCTTAGCGAAAGTGTTCTTCTTGTTGGTGGTGTTGTTGTTGTTGTTGTTCTTGTTGGTGTTGTTGCTGTTATCATTGTTTTCTTTGGTGCCGCCGTTGTTGTCGGTGCAGTTGGTATTGTTGCTGTTGTCGCTATTTGTTTCCATGTTAGTGGCGTTGATATTGTTGTTGCATTTGTTGTCATTTTTTCTGTTATCTGTATTTTGGTTGTCGCTGTTACTGTCATTTTATTCAAAATTAGAGTTCTCAGTGTTGTTATCATTTCTGTCTTTGTTCACGTTGTTTGTGGTGGTGTTTGTTGTATCAATTTCTGTTAATTTCGCCGTAGTAGCGCTTCTCTCAACTTCTACGTCGTTGTCGCCCGACAGCAGACATATCGCGGAGGGGGGGGGGGGGGGGGCTCAGCCATGTTTTTTTTTATTTTTTTTTCTCGATAATTCTTTTAAATGTATAAAAGTTCAAATATTTGGGCCAAAAGGCCCAAATATTATACTTTCCCCTTCACAGGGCAAAGTCCAAGGGCTTGTATGCCTTACACAACAACAACAAAATTCAATAAATAAGTTTTGACAGGTAAATAAATAAACTTACGAGAGCGAGCAAAAAGACGTCCGTTCAGACTCAATAATAATAATAATAATAATAATAATAATAATAATAATGGGACACTACAAAACATAGACACTAAAAATAGACTGGAAATAAAGTACAAAACTGGGAGGAAAAAGCTAAATATTATCATAGAGGAACTGAAGCAACGCATTGTAGCAAAGAGTGCAAAAATCAGGCGATACGAGAACAGAGTCAGTCAGTATAGACAGAACCGCATGTTTGACAACAACCAGAAGATGTTGTTTGGACAGCTTGAAGGGAAAGAAAGAGGCAACGACTTTATCCCTGAGGCGGAACAAACTCAGACATTCTGGAGAGGAATATGGGAGCAGAATGTTAAACATAATTATCAGGCAGTGTGGATTGAGACAGTACAAAAGGAGATTAGTGAACAGGCTCACCAACAAACTGATTTGAGTATCACAATTGAAACTCTTCAGGGGCAGGCCAGAAAACTAACCAACTGGAAATCACCAGGCCCAGATGGTGTGCAGGGGTATTGGATTAAAAATATAAGATCCCTCAACCCGAAACTGACAAACATGTTCAATGACTGCTTGATGTCAGGTGAGGTACCAGAGTGGTTGACAAAAGGTACCACAGTTCTGGTAATGAAAGACCGAACCAAGGGTTATGATGTTACCAACTATAGATCTATCACATGTCTGTCCGTAATGTGGAAACTGTTAACAAGCATTGTGCCTTAGGAAATCTACTATCACCTCCACATAAACAACTTGTTACCGGACGAACAGAAAGGATGCCGAAAGAAGTCCCGTGGTACAAAGGACCAGTTACTTATTGATAAGATGGTAATGAGGAATTGCAGGAGGAGACACACTGGTCTTGCCATGGGATGGATAGACTACAAAAAGGCATTCGACATGGTACCTCATTCTTGGATAACCAAAAGCCTAGAGATCTTCAGGGTGGCAGATAACATCAGACAGTTGTTGAGCAAAAGTATGAAGTCCTGGAAAACAGAGTTAACATCGGGCGGATGATTCTTGGGTTGCGTGAGGATCAAGAGAGGTATCTTCCAGGGAAATAGTTTGTCCCTTCTGTTGTTTGTCCTTGCCCTGATCCCCTGACCATTATACTGCGAAAAGTGAGAGCAGGATACAAGTTGGGAAAGGGAGAGCTTACCATCAACCACCTCCTCTTCATGGACGATCTTAAACTCTTTGGGAAGAGTGAGAAGGAGTTGGATGTGCTTGTTGACACTGTCCGTATTTTCAGCAA
Source organism: Eledone cirrhosa (assembly GCA_964016885.1). Lineage (NCBI taxonomy): Eukaryota > Metazoa > Mollusca > Cephalopoda > Octopoda > Eledonidae > Eledone > Eledone cirrhosa. The sequence goes on along the minus strand of OZ024742.1, from coordinate 277,869,301 downwards.
TGATATATGTATGCAATTTGGTATTAGTAAGTGTGGAGTCCTTGTGATGAAGAGGGGTAAATTGAGCAGAAGCAACGGAATCCAGGTACCAACAGGTGAGATGATAAAGGAAATTGATACTGAAGAAGGATACAAATATTTAGGTGTTCTGGAGGCTGATGACATCAAGAACAAAAAAATGAAGGAATTGATAAGATCTGAATACATTCGGAGAGTAAGGAGCGTATTAAAGTCACATCTGAACAGTAGGAATGCCATAAGTGCAGTAAATTCCCGAGCTGTGTCTATTATTAGGTACAGTGCGGGAATTCTTAGATGCAATGTTGCTGAACAAAAAGAAATGGATAGGAAGACTAGGAAGCTATTGACTATCTACAACATGTTCCACGAGAGGAGTGATGTCGATAGACTCTACTTAAGGAGATCTGGAGGTGGAAGAGGTCTTATCAGCATAGAGGACTGTGTTCAGATGGCGAAAAACAACCTACACAAATACGTGACTGATAGTAAGGAGCCAATGCTCAGAATTTTACTGAAGGAGAGGACAATAGACCAGCAGATGTCCAAGGAAGAAATATCAAGGAGAATGAGCAACCTTCATGAAAAATCCCTTCATAGTACCTTCTTTGAGAAAACTGAATTTAGATATCCACAGACATGGAACTGGTTGAATAGAGGAGACCTTAAAAAGGCTACAGAAGGAATGCTAATGGCTGCGCAAGAGCAGGCCCTCAAAACGAAGTGGCTGAAACACCATATTTACAAGGAGGAGGCTAGCCCACTGTGCAGGATCTGTGGAGAGAGAGAGAGGAGACTGTGGCTCACATTGTATCCGAGTGTAAACACCTAGCCAGACTCACTATAAGGGCTGGAGACATGATGTGATGGGCAGGGTGATCCACTGGCACCTATGAAAAGTAAACAATTTACCACATTTTGAAAAGTGGTATGAGCATAAGCCAGAGTCGGCAATGGAAAACGATCAGGTGAAGGTGCTGTGGGATTTTAGGATACAGACGGACAAGAAACTGGAACACAATAGACCTGACCTGGTAGTTTTGGACAAGTGAAAAAGATCGTGCCTGATTGTGGATGTAGCCTGCCCATTCGACACGAGAGTGCAAGAGAAGGAGATGGAGAAAATTAACCGATACCAGGACTTAAAGGTGGGAGGTGAAAAGGATTTGGAACTGCCATGGGGTCAAAGTGGTCCCGATTGTCATAGGCGCACTAGGTACTATCTCAAAGAGTTTCCAGGGATGGTTAAAGAAAATTGGTCTCGCCCCGCTTTTTGGAACACTTCAAAAGGCATGCTTGCTGGGAACAGCAAGAACCCTCCGATACGTCCTGAATATCTGAGGCTGCAGGTAGTGGCTTGATATTCATATCAACAAACTTTCCAGTTAACTAACATCAATGACTGAGACTCAAAGAACAATAATAATAATAATAATAATAATAATAATAATAATTTCTTTATCGGCCACAAGGGCTGACATCAAGAAAAACATTACAGACGGCACAGGACGGTACAGGACGATACAAAGTGGGTTTTGGCCGTGTAAACAGGTTATAACAAAATTGGGCTAGAAATCCCCAAAAAATTCAAACAACAAAAATTCACAAAAAAGGGGGAAACCTCCGAGGGTCACACAATTTCCACGGCCGCCCTGACTACCAGGGCAAGCGCCCTCTCTCACTTTTCCCACTCCTCAGTCTACTCAGAGCGGGCCCGTTCACTCGGACCAGACTCGCCACTTTCACCCACCTTTCAACAAACTTACTAGAAGACAACACTTGCCTCACCACCCTGATTTTCCTCTTCAAATGAACTTGAATAAGTTAATCTGGGATTGGCCGAAGAGGAAAGTGTCTTCAACCCTTTCAACCTTGTCCACCACACAATCTCTTTCGCCATGGCCACCAGACAGATGAAAACTGCCTGCCCTTCCTCCACTTTAAAGGAAGCGGGCGGGGCTATCTGCGCAATGGACTCAGTCGATAACCGGATCCGTCCTACACGCGACAGCAGCTGTTCGACATAGCTCCACAAGTCAGCAATCCTCGGGCACTGAACGAGTGCGTGCAGGACGGTTTCGTCACCCTGCGCGCATCTCGGACAGGCTTGGCTGACAGCACCTCCTTGCCTGTAGAACTTATCCAGAACCGGCAACGCTCCCCGGTAGCACTGCCAGGCCAGGGATTCTGGAAGTTGTCCATAGGTCCCGGTCTCAAAGTTCTCTTAAAGAGAGCGAACAGCTGGAATCTTCGACGCCCAGAGTCTCCCCGAGAACGTCGTCGCTCTTTCCCTCCACTAGCCCTCTATAGAACGCCGAGGTGCATGTCCCACCGATAGTAGTGCCCAGCTGGTAGAGGGTGGTGAGCGCTTGGAGACATTCCAGCTTCCAAGCGCTATCTCTCGGTCTCTTCCTGATCCAGGACTGCAGCTCCGTCAAGGAGACGAGCTGGGAAAACGCGCGTCTGGCAAACCGCGACCACACCTGTTCTCCGTCAAGGAAGCACCAGAGATATCGTAGCCTCAGCGCTTGTTTGCGCATCATCAGCCACGGCATGCCTAGTCCTCCACGCAACGGGTGTTGACAGCAAATGGATAGTCTGACCATGGGAGCCCGTCCCTTCCACAAAAAGCGATTTTGGTCAGAGTTGGGCGGGGGCAAGGTACGACGGTCAGGCGGTAGCAGATGACGGACGCTATGTACGCATTCACTACCTCCGCCCGACCTTTCAGAAACATCCTGCTCTCGGCCCATTTCTGGGTGAGAGAGGCTACCCTGCTCGTGACCTCGCTCCAGTTGTTCTCCATCTGGAGGTCCGGACCCAACCAGACCCCGAGTAATTTAACTGGTCCTTTCGTCCAGCGCGCCACGACGCTGTCGGACCGCATGGACTTTCCTCTCCAGGTGCCGAGCTGCAAGCCTACCGACTTTTCCTGGTTTATCTTTGCTCCTGTCACCGCTTCGTATTCCTTGAGAGCGGTGCCGAGCATCTGGACGTGTTTGGTGCTCGACACCACCACGGTGACGTGGTTGGCGTAAGCTGACACGGATCTTCCGCATCCCAGTTCGCGTGGGACCCCCGCATCTTCTCCAATTTGTGCAGTAACGGCTCGAGGGCCAGTACATACAAGAGGGATGAGAGGGAGCAACCCTGTCGGAACAAGCGCATGATGCTGAACGGCTGCCACAGGTGACCATTTACCCTCACAATCGAGCAGATGCCGCTGTGCATCGCAGCGATCCAGCCCCTAAAAACGGGCCCGAAGCCGGCCGCCTCGAGGACCGCAGCCAGGTACCGATGGTCGACCCTATCAAATGCTTTAGATTGATCCAAGTTGATCAGGGCCCCACCTGAGCCAGGTTCCTTAACCACCCTCTCTATGATGTATCGCATGAGATGGAGGTTGTCGTGGATGGATCAATCCGGAATGGTGCATATCTGCGCCTCTCCCACCAGATCACCGACGACAAGCGCCAAATCTTTGCTAACACCTTGGCCAAAATCTTAAACTCTGCGTTTAGCAGAGTTATGGGCCTGAAGTTGTCTATAACGTCCCCCTTGTTCGGGTCTTTTCTCAGCAGCGCCACCGCTCCCCGGCTCACAAAACTGGGAATGCTCCCCTCTGCTGCCAATTGCAGTAGACATCTGCCAAGAGGTCACCGAACATGTCTGGCATATACGCATAAAGCTCGTAGGGCAGACCATCCAAACCTGGCGATTTACAGTCCGTCGATGTATGCACCGAAGTCCATACTCCGATCCGGCCCGCCGCCGCTCCCGAACAATTGAGCAAAGTGCTGTTGAAAAGCCGCAAACATCTGCTCGGGTTCGAGCCACATGCGCCCGTTTTGATCAGAACAAAGACCGAATTGTGGACTTGTTGCCACGTCGCGCCTCCACCATGGGATTCTTTAGGATCTCTTCTTCTCTAAAAGATGTACCCTTACCTAAAAATAAGGAATATTTAAAACAACTCATTGAGATGGTTTTATAAATATAGTTTCCATTTATTTAATATCATTGAATATTATACTCCAGAAAAGCTGTCGAGTGCTCTGAATCAGCTATAAACATTTATATTTGTTGAATTACCAACAAATTGAATATCCGTTTTGCTTATATATATATATACATACATACATATATATATATATATATATATATATATATATATATATATATATATATATATATATATATATATATATATATATATATAAACGTTGAGATAACATGAAATATAAGGGGGAAGTGTACACTGCTCTGTTTTGTTGTTTTTCTTGCTTTTGTTTTCTTGTATTTCTGATTTCCATTGTACAGTCTTTTTGAAAACAACCAAAACGAGTTATCTCACAATGCTTCATATAAATGATATTAATTCATATATATATATATATATATATATATATATATACATATATATACATATATATATATATATATATATATATATATATATATATATATATATATATATATATATATATATATATATATAGGCGGGTATATAACGTCAACATTCACCTTTGGCAGCGAGTGAATAAAACAAAAATGTTGCCATGTATTATTGTCACTCATTTTGTATTATATGGTATTTTTATTATCAATGTTTATTTTCTTTTTTTATTTTATATTTATTTGATATTTGTTTTTTTCATATCAAATGAAATCATTAATCTCATATTAGAAACTGTTCAATTAAATATTTTATCGATATTTCTAAATTAATACCCGTTGTGTTTATTTATTGCTTGTTAAAATAGAATCACGATTTTATGGCTTTGACTTTAAATCAATTTCTAGCAACCACAACGGCAATTATACACACTACTACACGCTTATACACACATACGCACGCGCACACGCACACACACACACACACACACACACACACACACACACACACACACACACACACACACACACACACACACACACACACACACACACACACACACACACACACACACACACACACACACTAACCTAACATACACTGAATCACACATACGCATACACACACATTGACATACACATATGCACACACAGACAATATGTGTTCGTGTGAGTGGGTGTGTGTATGTGTGTGTCTGTTGTGTGTAGGTGGATGGGTGTCTGTGAGTTTATACAATAAATATAGATATACAGAATAACATATATATATATATATATATATATATATATATATATATATATATATATATATATATATATGTATATAACATATATATATATATGTATATATATATATATGTATATAACATATATATATATATGTATATATATATATATATATATATATGTATATAACATATATATATATGTATATATACATATATATATATATATGTATATATACATATATATATATATATGTATATATATATATATATGTATACATATATAAATATATAGAACAAAGCTATAAATAGACTGATAATAGTTTTGTAGCATTGGCACAAAATCACTATTTGTCATTGCTGCTGCTGCTGCTGCTGCTGTTGCTGTCGTCGTCGTCGTCGTTGTTGTTGTTGTTGTTGTTGTTGTTGTTTAGCCACAGGTAAGCTCTAATTGAACAGCCTATGATCACTTCGCTTTATTTTATCATGACGTGATGTGTGCTTAGTCGTGAATGTGTGGTTTAAGATTTGTCTTCACAACTAAGCTTTATTGTTCAATGCACGTCTTTTAGGTAGGCGTAGTGTATGTAATAAAATGAATACAGTCAAGAAACATGTTATTATTTTATTGGCAGTATCAGTAGAGGGTCGGACGCCATGATTTGCAACGGCCCTTTATGAACTGAGTTCAAATCCCGCAGAGGTTTACTTTGCCTTTCATCCTTACGAAGTCGATAAAATAAAGTACCAGTGATTCACTGAGATAATTGCTGGTCTTGCGCGAAAAGTAGAAACAATTATTTTGTTGTGATGGTTTTTTTTTGGGGGGGGGGGGGTTATCCCCACGTCAAAACTTCATTGAGCAGATCTATGATGAATGTTGTTCGAAGTTTGACCTGGATTGGCAGAATTGGAAGAGCGTCAAAATACATGCTCGCGGCATAGAGTTACGGCTCTTTACGTTCTGATTTTAAATCAAGCCGAGGTTATCTTTGCCTCTCATCCTTACGGGGTCGATAAAATAAAGTACCAGTTACGCACTAGGGTCGATTTATCGACTTTCCTTTCCTCCCAAAATTACTGGCCTTGTGTCTATATCAGAAACCATGGATTGGCAGTATCGGTAGAGGGTCGGACGCCATGCTTTGAAGCATAGGGTTACCTCCCTTTATGATCTGAGTTCAAATGCCGCCGAGGTTAACTTTGCCTTTCATCCTTACAGGGTCGATAAAATAAAGTACCAGTAATACACTGTGATAATTGCTGGCCTTGTGCCAAAAGTAGAAACAATTATTAATACTGGCTGTGAATTGGCAGTATCGGTAGAGGGTCGGACGTCATGTTCTGACGCATAGAGTTACGGCCCTTTCCATTCTGAGTTCAAATCTCGCCGAGGTCAACTTTGCCTTTCATCCTTACGGGGTCGATAAAATAAAGTACCAGTAATGTACTGGATATTTGATGGCCTTGTGCCAAAAGTAGAAACAATTATTATTACTGGCTGACCACGGTTTAATTAGAACAACAATCAAGCCTTAAACATCAATGTGACATTTTATTTACTCCACTGACAACGCTCTGGCTTGTGTCAGGCGCTGAGACCCGGGTGGACCAGCAGTACCCACAGTAAAGGTCTAAATTGCCAAAGTCCTTCAAGTTCTGAGTCTTTTGTTTGCGTTTATATTTTCAAAAACAATTGCTTTTCAGGATCCCCCATTAAAAATGTTTGTCTTTCGTTCTGCACTATTTTCGTTCATTGTTTTCTCTTTGTTAATTTTCCTAATTTTATATATAAATACTAGCAGAATGGCCCGGCGTTGCTCGGGATTTGCTCTAAGGTTTTTATATATTTGATACATATTTATCCTTATCGAGCCTTGTGAAATAAATACGTTTGTTTATATTTTGTTATTGTGTATGCAAAAATATCTGCACACGAATATATAATTACTAGCAGAGGTACGGTTGTTCGGGTATTAAATAGCAGTTATGTATACCATTTATGTCAATACTTCAGTGCTGCTTCGAAAACTATACTTTTACAAAATGATCGGCTTTTTCCAAAAGGGGGTTCCTGCCCCCAGGTGTCCCCTACTCAATATGTGCCAATTCTGAGTGTTCACATTCATCTGTAGAACAAACGTAGCCCATGTGTCAAGTTTTGTGAAAATCGGTTGCGAACCCCAGAAGCTATGACGTTTTGTTGCATTGCACTGCAGTGCTTCAGTCGACTCCAAGGAAGTGGTTAAAGGGGGTTATCTGCCGGGAGGCCCTATAATCAATATCTGGAAAAATGAAAGTGCCTATGACCATCCGGAGTACATAAGTAACTTATGTCTTAAGTTTGGTGAAAATACTGTAAAAATGCATAAGGTTTACACACACGCACGCGCGCGCGCGCGTGCGTGTGTGTGTGTGTATGTATTTGTGTGTGCGTATGTATATGTATGTGTATATCCGTCGGCGCATACGTATGTACTGGCCTAAATCTTCACTATTTACTTTTACTATTTTAAGGCAAATTTAAAATCCCATCGAGGTTAACTTTGCTTTCATCCTTACGGGATCGGTAAAATAATGTACCAGTAATGTACTGGATAATTGCTGGCCTTGTGCCAAAAGTAGAAACAACTATTTTAATAACCTCTGTCATTTTCGTTTACAATTTTATTTACATTATTCTTAAATTCCGGGGCTGGAAATCATTCGGTTATTTTAAATAGAATATTAGTCTAACGACTCTATTTACACCATAAACTTGGTCTTGTCTTTGCATGAAATTATTCTTCCCGGTCCACATAACGACGTATTATCCTCGCTTTTGTTCCGTTCATTACCAGGGAACGTCTTCCCGAACCAAAATGTCGTCTTCCTGTTTTCAACGTTTCCTGTTGCAACGTTTCTCAAAATATTTAATTCTGCGTTCACAGATTGAATTTTTTAGTTTCAGAAGATCCCGTTAATGTTGAAACTTTCTTTCTTTCTCAACCCCTCTTTCTCAACCCCTTTCTTTCTCAACCCCTCTCCTTTTTTTCTCATACCCTCTCTGTCTCTCTTTCTCTCTCTCTCTCTCACTCATACCCCCTCTTTCTCTCTCTTCCTCTACAGAACGGAGAACGCGCAGATCTCTCTCTCTCTCTCTCTCTGTCTTTATATATATATGTGTTTGTGTGTGTGTGTGTGTGAACCAGCGTTCGTCGCCATTCTCTATCTATCTATCTATCTATCTATCTGATTATCTTGTACCTCTCTCTGTATAACGACCTATCTCACTCTTTCTCTCTACATCTCCCTTTCTCTCTTTAGATGTATATGTATGTGTGTGATATATACATAGAGAGAGTGTTGCAACATGTATGTAGTTTCATAGATTGTTGATGGTAGTAGACAGAGTGAATAAGCGTGTAAGAAAGAGGCTTACAGCATGTATTTAGTTTTATCGATTTTTTTCATAGAAGCAGGAAATGTTTGGCAAAAGTTATTACGCGTTGACCATCGTTGGTAAATTTAGAGCACATTGGAAAAAACCCATCGAAATCGGATGGAAAAATGTAGAAATGCATAAAAATCATACACACACACAGACAGACATCTTCCGTTTTATATGCCGAAGCTCCTCTATACACTCCGCAGCGCTCCGTGCTACACCCAGACATCTCTCCTCGCTGACCTCGATACTTGTATCCGAGCACCAGCCGAGGGGGTATGCAACGTGAAGTTTGACGGCATAGGGTGGCAACAGGCCACTTTACCTGTCAGGAATGGCGGCCTTGGCCTCCGGTCCCCGATCTTACTAGCTTTGCCGGCGTATCTTTCGTCGGTAACCTCGTGCGGCATCCTCATCAGCGGGGTTCTTCAAAACACAACAGAACCCTCTGTGTTCAGAGAACATGAGGCCGCCTGTGAGACGTGGGACCGGCTGGGACTTAGCCCAGTAGACGTCCCTCCTCCTCCTCCTGTTGACGTCAAGTCCCCGAACGCAATTGGGATGCCATCCAGTGTAGCCTGGCCTCAGACAGGCTCACGCGCCAGCTCGACCAGCACCGCCTTGCTTTGTTTTCGTGCGGCCTCCAAACCCCACAGTGGTGCCTGGATCCATGACCTGCCCTCCTTCTCCACTGGCACGCAGCTAGACATCCATAGCCTGCGAATTGGCGTTTCCCTGAGGCTCAGCCTCCGGATCTGCCAACCACACCAATGTCGCTGCGGTTCCACCGTCGACTCTTTCGGCCTCCACCCGCTTTCATGTCGCCACAGTGCCGGCCGCATTCCACGCCATACTGCCCTCAACGAAGTCATTAAGCAGGGCTTGGATGCTGCAGGCTTCCCTTCCCAGCTCGAGTCGGTGGGGCTGGATCGAGGGGACGGTAAAAGGCCAGATGACATGACCATCTTCCCGTTCCGCGGTGGCAAACCCCTCGTCTGGGATGCCACTTGCACCGACACTTTCTGCAGCCGCAACCTGGTGCAGTCTGCGACTGACCCAGGTTCTGCTGCACGTCCGGCTGAGGGGGATAAACTCCTCAAATACCGGTCGCTCTCCGACAGGTTTGCGGTCGTACCCCTGGCATTGGAGATCTCTGGTGTCCTCGGCCCCAAGGCTACCTCCTTACTCACCACCATAGGCGCTGAGCTGGCCAGCCGCAGGTGTGAGCCCCGCGAGTTGGAGTGGCTTTTCCAGCGCGTCTCCCTTGCCGTCCTCCGGGGAAAGGCCTTCTCCATTCTGTCCGCCGGGGCTGTGGGTGGGCCCCATCGCGTACCGCTGTAGTTGTTGTATACAGATATTAACTCATCAATCCCATTGTCCTAATCCATATGGGAAGAAACATTTTACTTTTATATATATATATATATATATATATATATATATGAGTGTGTGTGTTTCTTTTTAATGGCTAATAATACCTTACCGATGCCACTCGAGTAAGGTAATTACACCGTGTAACAAAAAAAAATGTTTCTCTGTTCTTGGCTTGTAATCACTTTTTTCGTGTTGCTTAGGTCCCAAATAAATAAATAAAAAAGTGCTATTAGACGTTATATCTATATATCTATCTAAAAAGAGAAAGACTAAGAGAGAGAGAGAGAGAGTGAGAGAGAGAGAGAGAGAGAGAGAGAGAGAGAGAGAGAGAGAGAGAGAGAGAGAGAATTGCCTAATGCGGTCCCTAGAGCATTGAAAATTTGAAATTGCTTTTGCTCAAAACACTCACAGGACCATAAGCATTACATGTGTAAAGTTTGCAAACAATCGGTTGGGTGGTTCTCGAGTTTTAGTGATCGGACAGACAGACAGCCAGAAAGACATTCTCTGTTTTAGATATATAGATATAAAGAGAGAGAGAGAGAGAGAGAGAGAGAGAGAGAGAGAGAGAGAGAGAGAGAAATAATATAAACATCCTTGGTTTTAAAAAGCACTCGTTCAGATTCTTTCATAAAGACTTATTACAACGTGAGATTACAAAATCACCACCTTCACTCTCTTTCTCTCTCTCTGTCTCTCTCTCTCTCTCTCTCTCTCTCACACACACACACACACACACACACACACAGACACACAACACACACACATATACACACACACACTTACCATCCACTTCTTCCCAGCGTTATTGACCGTTCTACACGAAATATACACCAGCTTTAAAGCAATGAATATTTGACTTCATTATCCATTGTGTCGATTTTTAAAGCGGTAGTATTCTAATTTAAGGGAATTGGCTGCTATTTCTAACTAATCTCTTGATAACAAGGATGCCCCTTGTCGGCTCGTAGACTATTTCGAATTATGTGTGAGATAAGATGGTGACTAAAGTATTGGTTTACTTACTCATAGGTCACGGTATCAAATATACCGAAAGCGTTAATTGTTTTTTTCGATATTTGCGATATTTATCAGAGTATATTATTCTAAATTGCCTCAGTTCGATACAATTGAGAAAGGCATGAATGACGTTACACGCTTAACTTATTCCATGCTTTTAAATCTAATAGAAAAATTAGAATGTATTTTAAGAAACAATACGTTTAAGTTTACCAGCAGGAGAATGGTGTATATATGTATCAGTGTATGTACATATATATGTATATATATATATATATATATATATATATATATATATAGTTTTAATATAGATGAGATTCTACAGGACTAGAACTGTTTCATTCTTTAGAAATCATCAGGAATCTCTCTCTCTCTCTCTCTCTATATATATATATATATATATATATATAGAGAGAGAGAGAGAGAGAGAGAGAGAGAGAGAGAGAGAGAGAGAGAGAGAGATATGTATATACATCTATCCTCTTATTCTATTATTCTATTGCAGTAGACTGCGCCTATGCGGAGGCACCACCTATATATATATATATATATATATATATACACACGTGTATATATATAAAGAGAGAGATATTTATGGATTTATATATATATATATATATATATATATATATATATATATATATATATATATATATATACATACATATGGGTTTATGTATGTATGTACACACATATATATGCATACACATAAATGAAACTAAAACTGCATTAGAAGTCAGCCGATCAGAACAATGTCACCAGTGAGGCGCGCAATTTTAATCTACGACTTTGCCAAAATATCTTAATATCTTCAGGAAAGAGAGAGAGAGTTAGTCAGAGTATGAGAGAGTGTGTGTGAGAGCGAGAGGGGGAGAGGGATAGAGAGTAAGTGAGAGAGAGAAAGTAAGTGGGAGAGTGTTGTTAAACGAAATGATTAAACGATTACATTTGAACAAAGTTTTCTGAATATCAAATATATCAAATACTGCTACTATCATCCGAGCGTATATATCAGATGAGATCAGATAAGACGAGATGCAGATTCGCGCGCTTGCAAAAGTTGGCAAAGGAAAATGATATTGGAATTGTTCCCATTATTATTATCTTGGAAAATATTAATCATTGTTTATAAAGGCATTATGCTATTTGTATCTCTTTTGTTCATTTTCTTTATTTTTAATAATTTACCTACGGCTACACAAAGGAAAAATCAGAATTTTTTTTTAAAATCAGATTCATCTTTTGCTTTATCAATAAACCTAAAGACAAATTAGATTGTTATCGAAAAATATTCAATTCCATTATTCAAAGTCTCCGTCAAGAAATTTAATTGAAAACAATAAAATTAATTCCAAAATTATTCCAACAGACTCCAAACAAACAAATAAGCAACGAACTAATTTAATTTCTATGGCGAGATCGTGACTTTGGCGGGAAATACGACATATGACGTTTTCTGACTACCAAAAATTTGTGATCGTTTTTATACTGTTTTATTATTATTTCATAATAAACTCTCTACAGAAACACACTTGTCTTTGGTTTTCATTGTCACACAATATTTGCCATAGTACTTCTAGAAATTTCCTCTATGTTCGAGACATTTTTTTATTCATTTTATACCTGTTTTGTGGTCGAATGTAATCTTCTGTTTATTTATCTTAAAGCTCAATAAGTTCTAATGAAGTTGTACTGCATTCTATAGAACTTTAATTAATAACACTATCAAGGAAATTCACCCAAGGATTGAAAAAAAGAAACCACCGTGAGGCTATAAGAGGAAATCCGTTCTATATGTTTAGTTCAATTATCCAATCAGATATCTCCATTTAAGCTAAAGTAAAAATAAAAAGATTTGTTGATGAATCTGGAAGGAATTAAGGAATAATTACGTTTGCCAACTTTAAAAGTTAGGGAGTTGGGTAATATTTACAATAAACAATATCTCTCTCTCTCCTCTCTCTCTCTATAAATATATATATACATCTTTCTCTCTCTCACTTTATATATATATATATATATATATATATATATATATATCTTCTTCTCGTATTTAAACTCTGATTATTGTTATACGTTCGTTTAATAACCTTCTCGTTAACTTCCCTATATCCCTCCCCCAGACCCACTCGCCACCATTATTATATGGTCCAATCATAATTCAGCGGCTTATATGTTTCTCTTACCAATCTCTTTCACAAAACCACCGCTTCGGCTATCACTCCTTAAGTCTAAACCTGGTTGCCTTTGATATGCTAGATGAACTATAGAATTCTGGAGAGTATGAAGAATCTGGACACTCAAATGACAATGTCAAAGATAAAGAGAAATTCACTCATGTTGCCGGACGAAAATGTAACGATTCCTCTTTATTTCAGACGCGGATGGCTAACATAACCCATCTCCCTCACCCCTGTCTGCACCACCAACCCATCCCTTCCACCCACCAAACGAAATCCAAAACTTCAGAGTTGGTACCATGAATGTAGACACTTTAAAAGGTCGCTCTAATGAGGTTGTAGAAATGCTTGAACGTAAGGAAGTTGATGCTTGTTGCGTCCAACAGACTAGGTGGAGGGTCTGCTAGATTCATTGTGGGTAAAAAACGATGCTATAAACTTTTCTGGGTGGGAAATGTAAATGGGCTGGGTGTAGTAGGAATTATATTAGCAGAAAAATGGGTAGATAAGGTAATTGTCGTAAATAGAGTGAACGACAGAATAATCAAAATAAGACTAGTCCTAAATAGAACTACTGTGACAATAATATCCGCTTATGCACCCCAATCTGGCCTACCTGGCGTTATAAAAGACAGATTCTATGAGTCGCTAATGCTCACTATCTCCCAAATAACTGACAGTGACTGCATAATTATTGCTGGCGACCTAAATGGTCACGTTGGACAACACTGACGGCTATGACGGAATCCATGGAGGCTACGGGTTTGGTACCAGAAATGAGGAAGGCTTCAGAATCCTGGAATTCTGTGACGCTAATAACCTAACTATCTGTAACACAAACTTCAAAAAACGAGACAATCACTTGATCACCTATAGATCAGGGGAACACACCAGTCAGATAGATTATATCCTTACCAGAAGACGAGACAAAGTCTGTTGTAAACACTAAATCCCTCCCCGTGAAGAATGCACCTCCCAACATAGACTTATAGTTAGTGACCCCATAGTCAGTACGAGACGTACTCGACAACAGAGGAGGACTACCCTGAGAAGAATAATATGGAAGTTAAAGGACCCCACAACCAGTAACAAATTTAAAAGCATATTACTTGATGCTTTTGACAGTAAGGAAGAGCAATTAGAGACGTACAGTATAGAGGAACAGTGGGAATTCCTGTAAGTTAACCTGCTTAAGGCGAGCGACAGATGAAATCTGTGGCTGGAACAGACCTATAGGCAGGAAGAGAGTAACATGGTGGTGGAACAGTAAGGTGGAGGAGTTAATTAAGGCCAAAAAGCAAGCTTGGAAAGTATGGTGGGATGGGGGAAGTAGAGAACACTATCAAGTGGCCAGGAGGGAAGCTAGGATACAAGTGTACTTTGCAAGAAGGTAAGCAGAGGAAAGAAAGTTCAAGCATGTTCTACAACGCGAGGACCAAAAATGTGAGGTGTTCAGGATTGCTAGACAATGTGTCAAGGAAAACCGTGATATTGTCGGGGAAAAGTGTGTCCGTAATGATGATGGTATACTTGCCATCACTGATACTGATAAGAAGGTAGCTTGGAAGTGTCACTACGAGAGGCTACTAAATGAGGTGAATAAGTCGGAAAAAGATAGTCTGCCCCAAATCGATCCAATAGAGGGACCAGCAGTGCAAGTTGAAGGTAGTATAATAAGTAAGGCAATCAAAGACATGAAGTCAGGCAAAGCAGCTGGGCCTTCGAAGATAGTTGCTGAAATGCTGAAAGCATCTGGATCGGTGGGACACACTATGGTCACCCGGATAGTAAGCCAAGTCATACAGAATGGGGTCATACCAAATCACTGGCGTAGCAACATCATCATTAACTGCTACAAGGGTAAAGGAGATGCCCTAGATAGGGGAAACTATAGAGGCATTAAATTAATTGACCAGGTCATGAAGGTCACAGAAAGAGTTATAGCGCAACTAATCAGAGTGCGAATTGATCTAGATGAAATGCAGTTTGGGTTTGTGTCAGGTAAAAGGTACCACAGACGCTCTTTTCCTTGTACAACTACAGAAGTACATAGCTAAAAGTAAACCCCTATACTTAGCTTTTGTTGACTTGGAGAAAGCCTTTGAAAGAGTCCCCCGCTCCATTATCTGGTGGGCTCTTAGAAAACTAGGTGTTGATGAATGGCTTGTGAGAGCTCTACAAGTCATGTATAAAGAAATAGTCAGCAAGGTTAGAATTAACAACGAATATAGTGAAGAATTTAGCGTAAAAGTTGGTGTTCATTAGGGCTCTGTCCTTAGCCCCCTCCTATTTATTATTGCCCTTCAGGCTATAACAGAGGAGTTCAAGACCGGCTGCCCATGGGAACTTCTATATGCAGGTGATCTAACGCTCATAGCTGAATCAATGGCTGAACTAGAGAAGAAATTCCAAATATGGAAGCATGGCCTAGAATCAAAAGGCCTTAAAATTAGCTAGTCTAAGACTGAAGTTCTAGTATGTAGGAAGGAAAATAGGGCACTGGGAAATGGCCATGCTCAGTGTGTAGGAAAGGAGTAGGCAGAAATTCCATTTTATGTCCCAAATGCAAAGTATGGGTGCATAAAATATGTAGTGGGATCACAGGTAAGCTAACTAAGAACATAGATTTTATATGTGGCCGGTGCTCAGGTGCAATAAGTAGTAGCAAGTGCCCACAGGATACTAGCTCCTTCCATAGCCCAGATGGTTCTATAGAAATAGTGGAGACCTTCCGTTACCTGGGTGACAAAATCAGCAGTGGTGGAGGGTGCTCTGAAAGTACA
This sequence comes from Eledone cirrhosa, assembly GCA_964016885.1. Lineage (NCBI taxonomy): Eukaryota > Metazoa > Mollusca > Cephalopoda > Octopoda > Eledonidae > Eledone > Eledone cirrhosa. Next base: position 277,853,379 of record OZ024742.1, on the reverse strand, counting down.
GTAGCCAGAGCCAGAACGGGATAGAAAAAGTTCAGAGAGCTTATACTACTATTAGTCGCTAAAGGTTTCTCTCTAAAAATGAAAGGCAGACTGTATGATGCCTGCACACGAACAGCAATGTTACATAGCAGTGATACATGGGCATTGTGTGCAGAGGATCTTCACAGACTGGAGAGGAACGAAGCTTCCATGCTCCATTGGATGTGTAATAGTAATATACGCAAACGGCAAAGCATAAATGAACTAAGTGAGAAATTAGGAATAAGAGGGATCAGGTGATGTTTACTCGAGAGAAGACTACGTTGGTATGGTCACATGATGCGCATGAAAGACGACAGCTGTATAAAAAAGTGCAGGGCGATCAAAATTGGTGGAAGCTACGGAGTAGGCAGACCCAGAAAAACCTGGGACGATTTGATAAATTCCGACCTTACACACTTACACCTCTCCAAGACAATGTCACTGGACCGAGATCTTTGGCGCTACGCAGTAATACAGAAGACTCACCTTGTCTAAGTACAAAGCGAAACCTACAGTCAGTAGGCACCTCGTAACCAAAAATTCACCCCCATCCCTCTACCCCTACCCCACCCCCATCTACACCACCCCTTTCTCTGTAAAGTTATGTTGGTACCACAACATCCAGTCCTAAATGAATGAGGTCGTGTAGGTGTCACGACAAAAAAACACACCGTCCACGCCGTAATATGGCCGTGTAGGTAACACGGTAAAAACCTCCCAGTCAACACTGTAAACGTGGTTGGTGTTAGGAAAGGTATCCAGCCGTAGAAAACCTGCCATACAGTCCTATACGAGCAAAACAGCCAATCTTGCCTCTAGTGGGACAATTCCCGTCTAAACCCATGCTAACGTGGAAGATAGACGTTAAACGATGATGATGATGATGATATATATATATATATATAATTGTTTCTACTTTTGGCACAAGGCCAGCAATTAACCAGTACATTACTGGTACTTTATTTTATCGACCCCGTAAGGATGAAAGGCAAATTTAACCTCGGTGGGATTTGAACACAGAATGGCAAGGGCCGTAACTCTATGCGTCAAAGCATGACGTCCGACCTTCTACCTATACTGCCAATCCATATAATGAGAGATAGATAGCTAGATAAATAATAGATAGACAGATAGATAGATAGATAGATTTATAACTTTCTATTTATTTGCCACCAGGGCATCAAAGATTGGGAAAAATACAAGAGGGGAGTTTACATACATTTCAAGGGACGTGTAAAAATATATAACAAATCAAATTCAACAATCGAAGTCCTCAATAGGGAGGGGGCGTTGGGGTGGGTCGCAACCCTCCTCCTCAGGAGCACAAAAAGCGAGTGTCCCTTCTCCTCTCTCACCTACAGGCTGATATAGAGAGAAGACCCATTCACTCGGGCCATTCTCGCCACTTTCACCCACCTTTCATAAAACTTGCTGGGGTAGAGCACCTGACCCTCCATTCTGATCCTTCTTCTAAAATGATACTTGAAAAAAAGGACCAGTTGTTGGCCGGAGAGAAAGGTGTCTGACCTCAGCCCTTTCAACGTCGTCCAGCATACAACCTCTTTCGACATAGCTATCACACAGAGGAAAACAGCCTCTCCTTCGTTTTTGAAGGGGGGAGGCGGTTTCATCGTGACAATGTACTCGGTGGTCAACCGGATTGGTCCCACCCACGACAGTAGTCGTTCCACACAGCCCCACATGTCAGCAACGCCCGGGCAGTGTGGGAATGCGTGCGCGACTGTTTCCTCGTCACACACGCATCTCTGACAGATCTTCTTCGAAGGGTCCCTACCCTGGCGCCCGTGTCTGTAGAGCTTGTCCCGAACGGGTAGAGCTCCTCGGTAGCACTGCCAAGCCAGGGAATTTTGGAAGTTGTCCATCGGTCCCGGGCCAAACGTCCTTCCGAACAGACTGGCTAGCTCGTTTTCCTCCATGCCCAGAGCCTCTCCGAGAGCGTCGTCGCACTTGCTGCGCACCAACCCTCTATAGAATGTTGAGGTTGAGTCTCCACTGATTGCCGGATCCGCTTTCCAGAGGGCCGTGAGCACCTGGGCACATTCAATGTGCCAGTCGCCCACTTTTCTCGGTCTTTGCTTGACCCAGGATTGCAGCTCGGTGAGTGAGACGAGTCTCGGAAAGGCTCGCCTCACCAAAGGGGCCCACACCGGCTCTACCGGTGAGGAATACCTGGAGGTGCCGTAGCCTTAATGCGTATCTACGCATCCCCAGCCCTCCGTTCGAAGGGTTCGATAGCAGATGGAACTCCTCACCAGAGGGGCCCGCTACTTCCAAAGGAATCGGAAGAGCGCGCGCTCCATTTTGGCGAGCGTTTTCGCTGGGCAAGGCACGACGGTCAAGCGGTAGTAGATGACGGACGCTATATAAGTATTCGCCACGTCCGCTTGACCTTTCAGGGATAGTTTGCACTCGGCCCACTTCTGGGTGAGTGCAAACACTCTGTCCGTTACCTCATCCCAGTTCTTCTCCACCTGGAGGTCCGGTCCGAACCAGACTCCGAGCAGCTTCACCGGTCCCTCCGTCCAGTGTCCGACGACGCCGTCGGAGGGAATCGGTTTTCCTTTCCGCGTTCCGAGTTGCAAACCGACGGACTTGTCCCGGTTCAGCTTGGCTCCTGTAAACCTTTCGTATTCCTCCAGTAAGGTGCCGACCTGCTCGATTTCCGAGGCGCATGACACCATTACTGTCACGTCATCGGCTTAGTCTGACACCGCTTTCCGAAATCCTGGTTCCAAAGGGATTCCCTGCAACAGCTCCAACTTCCGCAGTAGTGGCTTGAGAGCCAGCACATACAGAAGGAAGGGAGGAGAGAGGGCATCCCTGTCTGATGGATCGCGCGATTTGGAACGGCTCCGAGAGGTAGCCGTTCACCTTGACCCTCGAGCAGGTGTTGCTGCTGTGCATTGCAGCAATCCAGCCCCTGAAAACGGGTCCAAAGCCTGCCGCTGCGAGCACCGCATCCAGCTACCGATGGTCAACCCTATCGAACGCCTTAGATTGATCCAAGTTGATCAGGGCCCCACCAAAGCCGGGTTCGTTCCCTACCCTCTCTACGATGTATCGCACGAGGTGGAGGTTGTCGTGTATGGACCTGGACGGGATTGCGCATGTCTGCGCTTTTCCCACCAGGTTCCCGACGACAAGCGCCAACCTCTTTGCTAACACCTTGGCCAAAATCTTTAACTCTGTGTTTAGCAGTGTTATGGGCCTGAAGTTATCTATGTCATCCCCCTTGTTCTCGTCCTTCCTCACCAGCGTGACTATGCCCTTGGTCACAGAACTGGCAATTCTTCCGTTCTGTTGCCAGTTGCAGTAGACCGCCTCGAGGATATGGGAGAACAAGTCCGGCATCGCTACATAAAGTTGGTATGGTAGACCATCGAGACCGGGAGATTTGCGTTTGCCGCATAGGCTCAGCGCTTCCCCTATTTCAGCGGCTGAAATCGGCCTTTCGCAGGACTTAGCCTCCCCGTTCGAGAGCCGCGGCAGACCGTCGAGGTATGGACCGAAATCCATGGCCTCACCGGGCCCGCTGCTCCTCCCGAACAGTCGTGCAAAGCGCCGTTGAAAGGCATCGCACATCCGCTCAGGTCTAAGGATCACGTGTCCATCCTGGTCCTTCAAAGACCGAATCTTGGACTTGTTTCCACTTTTTGCCTCTGTCACTCGGGCCCAGCTAACAGCTTTGACTCTCTCGTTACCCAGAGCACGTATTTTACTCCTGACAACACAGCCCTCGTGCTTCGCATCAAAGAACTGGTCTAGGGCCGTTCTTGACGCCAGCACGCCGGCCACGTTTCCCATCCTAATCGCCTCTTCTACTCTATCTATCAATTGCCTTTCAGTTCTAGTCCTATATTATGCTAATTCCTGATTAAAACCTATCAATTCTATTCTAATTTCTCTCTTGAGAGAGCCCCTCCACCTGCTGTTGACAATTGCCCCCGTCAACCGCTGCTTAACTAGAGTGCTAATCCGCTTACTGTAAGCTTTGTTTGTCGGTAAGGACAAGTTTAGCTTCCAGTAACCAGGTCCTTGTCTATGGATTCTATCAAGGTTGATCATTCCGGTCACCAACTTGTGATCCGAATAGTCAACCATGAACATTCGTGGACAGCTTAATATGTCCCTATCCTTATTTCTAACTAGGAACCTATCTAGGTACAACCTAGATGTTCCGCTATGATTAGTCCACGTCCACAGTAGCACAGTCAGAAAATCTATTTCAAAAACATTTCAAGAGGACGCGGTTGGTAGGTCTAGTACAGGGGTTCCCCACGTCCTCGGGAAAGTTCTGTTTGAGCATTGCGTAGGTGTCCCTTGGGACCCTAACCATTTTTAAATGCGGTTTAGTCGCCGCGTTGGTTAACATATTCCCTTCGGTTTCCACCGAAGGGTCTTTGTCTATTGTTTGCACAAGTGTTTTGTTGTTTGTGTTGGTGTATGTATACTGTTTTTGTTGTGTTGTGTTTGTTTTTGTTTGTTGTTCTTGTTTGTGTTTGCGTTTTGTAGTATGTGTTATGTTTTCGGGAGGCGTGGGTATTTTTGTTTGCGATGTTTGTTCTGTTTGTGCTGGTGGTTGTGTGTTTGTTGCATTTTTGTTAATGTGGTGCCTTCTTTTCTTTCTTTTTACAGGCTGAAAGGGTTCTCCCTCGTCGTCACTGGCTGACGTTGATAAGGGGTCCTCGTAGGTGTTGTTGGGGAGGGGTATATTGGTGTTTTTGTTGTGGTTACTTTTGTATTTGTTTTAGGTGGGGAGGGGTTGGGTGAGACAGTGTCTTGTGTTGTTGTTGTTGTGGTGTTGTTGTGGTGGTGGTGATGGTGGTGGTGGTGGTTGTGTTTTTCTGTGTGGGGTGGGCGGAAGCATCTTTTGGGGAGCGTGGCATTTAAAAGAGGACAGGAAGCCCTCAGGTCACCACTTCTTGAGCAGTGGTAGCATGAAGGCCGCCTGCCCTCAACAGAAATGTTTATGAAGGCGACTCCATCCAGGGACACACGCTGCGGTATTCTTGCTATCCGTTCTGGTCTCATTTTGACCAGAACTTCAAGGTTATTGCCGCCGAATACGGCCCCGGTGGATTCGCCTATCGAAAGTATTGTGTCCTTATCTTCTAAGAATCCCGTTAGCACCCAAGTGCTCGCATTTGGCTTGATGCCCGAGATTCTTATCTTTTGAGTTCTTTTCCCCAAATATGTGAGGAAAAAGGTGTATGCTTTGGATACAATTGGCGACACAGAATATTTCCGTGGCGCCAATTCATCTTGCATTAAAACAGATATGCTTCCATACAGTTTCCCTTTCTGTATGAAAGCGATATCCTTCCAGGCACTACTTAGGACCAGCTCAATTTCGCTTTGGGACAAATGAGCCGGTTTCCTAGTCGTGTTCGAAACTGTCCTAAAAATTACAGTCCTGAGGACCGACCGTGTCCCTTCTGATTTCTTCGGGGGAGGTAATTGTGAATTCCCCACCTTCCCCGAAAGTAACACAATTCCTTGCTTCTTTCAGCAATTTCTTGGCATTCAAGATGTCCAGTGCCTTGTATGTCTGCGTTTCTCGGACCGCTTGTGCGAAGGAGACTGCAGCTGTGGGTCCGTTTTCTTTCGTGTTGTTATCATTGTTGTTGTTGTTATTCGTGTTGGCCTGCTTTTTTCCTTTGTTGGTGTTGTCATTATTGCTGTTGTTGGTTGTATTGTTATTGTCATTGTTGTTCTTATTTGTGTAAATTGTTACTTTTGGGGTTTTCACCCATTTCCACAATTTTTTCTTTTGATTCCGTGGTGTCCTTTGCGGGACTGAGGAGGGAAGGCTTACAGCGTTGTGCTGTTACCTTCTCTCTATCACTTTCCTTGGGGGGCGTGGCATGCGTCGTATTAATGGCGTCCATTGTCACCAAACGTTTTTTTATCGACAACTTCTAACTATTAAATTTCGCCCCAGAAAGGGGCGAAATTTATTTTACCCAACGTCTGCAGGCCCAGGCGAGCGGTTAAACACAACAAATAACGAATTACTTAAACAGACCTACCGCTTCTCGTAATAAATTCCGACAAAATGCAGGAGCGAAACAAAATCACGTCTATATTCTCCGAGATAGATAGATAGATAGATAGATAGATAGATAGATAGATAGATAGATAGATAGATAGATAGATAGATAGATAGATAGATAGATAGATATGTTTCTTTATAAGCCACAGGGCCACAAAAGAAGAGGACAAATACAAAGGGGGAAGTTTACATACAATAAAAACGAGTAAAATATTATCACAAATTCAATTTAAAAGTTAATCGATTTTCCCCAATAGGGGGAGACATTTCATATGGGTAACAAATACCCCCGAAAAAATGTGCAAACCTCATCTCCAGGAGTACGAAGAGTTTGTACCCCTTTCCTCTCTTCCTCTTTTTCCTCAACCAACAGGCTGATATAGAGAGAAGGCCCATTCACTCGGGCCATTCTCGCCACTTTCACCCACCTTTCATAAAACTTGTTGGGGTACAGCACCTCTCTCTCCATCCTGATTCTTCTTCCAAAGTGGTATTTGAAAAAAAGAATCAGTTGTTGGCCGGAGAGAAAGGTGTCTGACCTCAGCCATTTTAACCTTGTCCAGCATACAACCTCTTTCGCCATAGCTATCACACAAAGGAAAACCGCCTCTCCTTCGTTTTTGAAGGTGGGTGGCGGTTTGATCATGAGAATGGACTCGGTGGTCAACGGGATTGGTCTCACCTGCGAAAATAGTCGTTCTACATAGCCCCACAAGTCGGTAACGCCCGGGCAGTGTATGAATGCGTGCCCGACGGTTTCTTCGTCTCACACGCATCTCGGACAGATCTTTTTCGAAGGGTCCCTTCCCGGGCGACCATGTCTGTAGAGCTTGTCTCGAACTGGTAGAGCTCCTCGGTAAAACTGCCAGGCCAGGGACTTTTGGAAGTTGTCCATCGGTCCCGGGCGAAAGGTCCTACCGAACAGACTGGCCAGTTCGTCTTCCTCTACGCCTAGAGCTTCTCCGAGCGCGTGGTCGCACTTGCTGCGGATCAACCCTCTATAGAATGACGAATTGGAGTCTCCACTGATCGCCGGGTCCGCCTGCCAGAGGGCTGTGAGCTCCTGAGCACATTCGATGTGCCAGTCGCCCATTTTCCTCGGTCTTTACTTGACCCAGGACTGTAGCTCGGTCAGCGAGACGAGTCGTGAGAAGGCTCGCCTCACGAACGGGGCTCACACCGGTTGTCCGGTGAGGAATACGTAGAGATGCCGCAGCCTGAGCGCGTGTTTGCGCATCGTCAGCCACGGCATCCCCAGCCCTCCGTTGGAAGGGTGGTGGCAGCAGATGGATCTTCTCACCAAAGGAGCCCGCTTCTTCCAAAGGAATTGGAAGAGCTCGCGCTCCATTTTGGTGAGCATTTTGGCAAGACAAGGCACGACAGTCAATCGGTAGTAGATGACGTACGCTATAAAAGTGTTCGCCACCTCCGCTCGACCTTTCAAGGATAGTTTGCACTCGGCCCACTTCTGGGTGAATGCAAACACCTTGTCCGTCACCTCGTTCCAGTTCTTCTCCACCTGGAGGTCCGGACCAAACCAGACCCCGAGCACTTTACCGGTCCTTCCGTCCAACGACCGACGACGCCATCGGAAGGCATCGGTTTGCCTCTCCACAATCCGAGTTGAAAACCGATGGACTTGTCCCGGTTCAGCTTCGCTCCTGTGAACCTTTCGTATTACTGTCACGTCGTCAGCGTATGCCGACGCCACTTTCCGCAGTCCCAGTTCCAGAAGGATGCCCTGTAATAGCTCCAACTTCCGCAGTAGTGGCTCGAGAGTCAGTACGTTCAGAAGGGAGGAGAGAGGGCATCCCTGTCGAATGGATCGCGTGATATGGAACGGCTCCGAGAGGTAGCCGTTCACCTTGACACTTGAGCAGATGTTGCTGTTGTGCATTGCAGCAATCCAGCCCCTGAGCACGGGTCCGAAGCCTGTTGCCTCGAGCACCTCATCCAGGTAACGATGGTCAACGCTATCGAATGTCTTAGACTGATCCAAGTTGATCAGGTCCCAACCGAAGCCGGGTTTACACCCTACCCTCTCTATAGTGTATCGCATGACGTGGAGGTTGTCGTGTATGGACCTGGTCGAGATTGCGCATGTCTGCGCTTCTCCCACCAGGTTTTTTACGACAAACGCCAGCCTCTTTGCCAACTCCTTGGCCAAAATCTTTAACTCTGTGTTTAGCAGAGTTATGGGCCGGAAGGTACATATGTCATCCCCCTTATTCAAGTCCTTCCTGACTAGTGTTACTACGCCCCTGCTCACAGAACTGGAAATTCTCCCGTTATGCTGCCAGTTGCAGTAGACCGCTTCCAGGAGACCGGAGAACAAGTCCGGCATTGCTACGTAAAATCCGTGGGGTAGACCTTCGTGACGTGGAGATTTGCGTTTGCCGCATTGGCTCAGCGCGTCCCCTATCTCAGCGGCTGAAATGGGCCTTTCGCAGGACTTGGCCTCGCTGTCGGAGAGTCGCGGTAGGCCGTCGAGGTATGGACTGAAATCCATAGCCACTCACGGCGCGCCGCCCTGCTCGAACAGCTGAGCAAAGTGCCGCTGAAAGATAGATAGATAGATACGATACGATGCGTGGAACAGTTCAAGACCAGAAAGACAATGAATAAGTATAGAACTCAATACATGTTTAGTGCAGAGTAGACACAGAAATATTGTAAAATCCCACGTTTCAGTTAGCGCGAAAGGCCATCGAATTGTGACGAATTATAGGCCTGTGCGTCCTCAGCGGCAAGAGATTGACCAGAATCGAAGGAATGGGGCTTGCCCCCATCGACAGTGGTCAATCTCTTGGCGTTGAGGACGCATATTTTTATGTGTATATTTATATATATGTATATATATATGTGTGTGTGTGTGTGTGTGTGTGTGTGTGTGTGTGTGTGTGTGTGTGTGTGTGTGTGTGTGTGTGTGTGTGTGTGTGTATATACATGCATACATACTTACATTTAAGTAACTGCCGTACTAAGAGTGAGAAATCAAATTTCGTTTCATTCTATTCCATTTATCGTTTTCGGTGCGCCCGGCCGACTAAACTCACTCGATATGCAAATTAGGCTGCTCAGCCGTTAATATGCATAAGGAAAGTATATACTTGCAGACGTTGAATCATCTGGCAGGAAGGTATACGATGCTAACTATAGCTAATAAGCTTGAAACTAGTACATCGTTCCTGTGTCAGTGTTGAACAAAAAGGTGACGTGGTTGCCTAAACACTGTACGGCGTAATTCGGGATGTTTGTTTACAAACAAACAAACCGAGCATTATAATAAATGTTCGGTAAACCGATACGTGCATATATATATATGTGTGCATGTATGTATATATATACATACTACTGTACGTCTGTATACATATATGTATATACGTATACATGCATACATACTTACATTTAAGTAACTGCCGTACTAAGAGTGAGAAATGAAATTTCGTTTCATTCTATTCCATTTTTATATATATATATATATATATATATATATGTGTGTGTGTGTGTGTGTGTGTGTGTGTGTGTGTGTGTGTGTGTGTGTGTGTGTGTGTGTGTGTGTGTGTATATGTGTGTGTGTATATGTATATATGTGTATATATATATATGTGTGTGTGTGTATATAAGTATATATGTATATATATGTGTGTGTGTGAATGTAGCGAAGATAATACGTCAGCAATGACGTGTTCGTCAGAATGTCGTTATGCAGACAACCAGACATACAGACAGATATTATAAGGGCTCGACGAAGATCGATGACCGGCGCCTAACACCCCTTTAACAACAGAAAATTGAAAAATATCCCTAGACCGCAAGGAATATATAAATGCAAGTTTGAAGTCAATCGGGGTAGATGTGTGGAATTGTATAGACTTTGCAAAAATGAGGACACACACACAGACAACAACACTTTTGAACCTTTGTTCCTACTGCCTCCGTTTTGTTCCCGTTCCATTTGTCAGTATATATATATATATATATATATATATATATATATATTATATATATATATATATATATTAGCTGCACACCGAAACTGCATTCTTATATCTAGTTGAGAAACGTTGAGTAACTTAATTGATATACATTATGTATTTATAGATTTAACCTAAGTATATTATATATATATATATATGTACACATATATACATACATAATGGAAATTTCTAATTTAGGCACAAGGCCACCAATTTGGGGGATGGGCAAAGTTGATTAAATCAACATCAGTACATGATTGGTACATTATTTTATCCATTCCGGAAAGGCAAAGTTGATCTCGGTGGGATTTGAACTCAAAATGAAAAGAAGCAGAACAAATACCACAATGGCATTTTATTTAACACTCTACAAATTGTGCCAATCCAACACTTTAACACACACATGTAATATTGATGAGACAATACGAACCAACGTACATTCTGTTAGCTGCTACACTTTTTATCTCCTCCATCCGTCCGAAAGTATATATACATATGCGTGTGTGTATGTGTGTGTGTGTGGGTGGGGGTCTGTGTGTGTTAGGTTATTCAGTAGATTTGTGGTTTACTGAGGAAGGTAACAATATTAACACTCTATGCTACAGTAGAGTGTATATACCGAGAAGAACAAAACGAGGTTTCACATTGAGGTTTTTATTGATTAGGCTCAATTATAAACGTTTCACAGATTGGTGGCTCAGGATCCATATTCATGTTATAGACCCGACTCCAGTCCCAGTCAACTCATGAGAGATTTTAATCCAGCAAAACAAGAATCTCATCTCAATAATAACCTTAATGTGAAACCCCGTTTTGTCCTTCTATCACTATTTTTCCCTTTGTATCCATCTACCTATCTTTTACCCCCTCTCCCTCAGTCCTTAATTATTGCCCTACTCTTCAATGGCTTTGTCCCAGTTTGGGGGGATTTGACACCGAACTGGCCAGACATATTCACCATTCTCCTATTAATATTAGTTCTAGGGCTTACTACTCGAACTAGCGTTAATCTAATTCATGCCTTCATTTCTACTACGGTTACCTAGCCTTTATTTGTATTGCTTTTGATTGTAGCAGTTTTCCTGTTCCATAGCGGTATATTGTTATTTCTTCTTGTTTTGTTTTGTGCGAGGTTTTCTTTTACAACGTCTGTTGTGTTTTCATCCTGTATAGCTATCCATGTATAACTCTGTAGTTTCTATTGATACACTGGTGGTGAATAGTCCAGTCTCATAAAGTATCCGAACCTATAATGATTCCCAGAAAGATGGCTGATGAGCGAGAATTGTCCATTGTCCATGTGCTTGTCTCTTCGGCGTTTCCTGTTTCATATATTTCTCCCGCGTGTTTTTTAATGATATTTTCATTGTAACCACACAACTTAATTCGTATGACCTGTTTATATATATCGATGTTATATTATCGTGTCAACATGCTACTGGTCGCTTTATTCTTGGTGTCACATTTCCTTAACTTTTCGTGTTCATTCTGGCTCGAAATATATCAATTCCTCACTCATTGAGTGCTTCGTGACAACCTCTTATAATTCGATTGAAATCTGCTACAGTGCAGCTGCAACTCCGGTGTAATACTCATTATATATATATATATATATATACACACATACATGCATATAAATATTTGTGTAGGTGTGTGGGTGTAAATGGTAAACAGAAATAACAACACAATCGGTACAGTATATGGAAGGAATATATTACGTTAATGCTTGAAATAGCAAGAAGAGGGTCTTAACCTTTCGGAAGCTAGGAATGAATGATAAATTAGAAAGTATGAAGGGACGGGCGGGGTGGAATTGGAAAAACGTTTTTAGAGAAAAATAGCAGGTCCATACATGTTGCCATCTCTTGGAAAACTGTTGATGCTGACGTTCTGTGTATGATATACTTTTTTTAAAACGTGGATGATAGAGCGCGTCTATATGAAATAGAAAAAAAAAACGTTTTGTATAAAGTGGTATACTTGTACGCGTGCGTATGCGCGCGCGCGCGTGTGAGTATATATATATAAAGAGAGAGAGGGGGGAGATGTTTTTTGTTGGGTTGTAGATTTAAAAGAATAAAACTAACAAGAAACATTTTTCTGGTGGTATATATAGCAAAGTCGTATTTATTATGTTATATCTATCTTAGTTGACTCGTATCAGAGTTTGCTGATCTAACGGATAATTCATATAGTATATAGGGATGTATGGATATATACATAGATATGCGTATCTTTGTGTATATATATGCATATATATATATATATATATATATATATATATATATGGCTCGAATGTCTGTATGTATGCTTGTATGTATGTATATCTACGCATGCAATATATGTATGGATGAATGTATGTATATTTGTATGTGTATATATATATGTATGTATGTATGTATGTATGTATGTATGTATGTATGTATGTATGTATATACAGGCATGCATTAAGTCCATAATTCTAATACGATTAGAACCGAACGTGAAACGAGACATAGTCTCGCCGTCTGCGAAAGAGGAAGAGGATTGCAAAAGTTCATGCAAAACTCCAGCCTAAAGCACCGAAATGTCTACACCACTCCCCACTCTCCCTCTTTCATATATATATATATATATATATATGTATGTATGTGTGTGTGTGTGTGTGTGTATATATATATATTATATCATATATCATATATAACATATATGTATGTGTATATATATATATATATATATATATATATACAGAGAGGGGGAATGAGAGGGAGAGGCGGTGAGAAGGAGAGTTTATATATATTATATGTGTGTGCGTGTGTACATATGAAGGTGTGGGCACTGTGTGTGAGTGAGTTGTATCTGTACACAACTTGCTGGAAATAGATTGCAGATTTATTTGTTTGTTTCGTGTTTCCAATCAAATTTATATTCAAGATACTAGAGTAGCCGGAGTTATTATTATTTATATACGTGTATGCCTATATGTATGTATATGTATCTATATATAAATATATCTATATAAATATAAATATATATCTATATATGTATGTAGGAATGTATGTGTCTATGCATGTATGTATGTATGCGTGTATATATATATATATATGTGTGTGTGTGTGAGTACTTGAGAGTGGCACTAACATAGTGTTGTATATAATAGAGGTAAATATCAATGCATATGCATTTAGCACAAATGCATATAGTTTAAATAAAACATCATGTAGAGATGCTAATTTGCTATGAATATTTTAAGCTGTAATGAAGTCACTCAGTAACCCATGTTTTATTTGCACGATATGTAAATGAACATCTTTAGCCAATGTTGCTTGCGGACAAAGGCATATATACATATAGCTTATTCTTGACTTAGTATGGAGTAGGTAAACGTCACTGATGACGGATAAAAATCTAGAAACACGTGTCTAGCATCCTTTCATGGCAACTGAGAGCTGGGACATGAACACAGCTTACTATTTTCATAGTGAGACTAATGCATGTTTCTGATACATACACACCATAGATGCCTCTCCATATACCTCTCTTTTATACACATATACATATATACATTCACACGACGCACCCACACCCACACACATATATATATATATATATATATATATATATATATATATATTAGAAAGTGAGGTTTTTTTTTTAAATTGAAAAATAACCGAGGTGTCCTACACGAGTGAAAGTATAAAGAAAAAGAGATGAAATCGAAAATGCAACTGGAGTCTTATTTTTTTTTTAAATATATATATTTATTTGGTTCCTTTACCGGTTTCGCAGTTCTTCTGCTTTTCAAAAGTAGAGTTGAGATGGAGGGTCTGTGTTTTTTCTAAAAACCACAGACCCTCCATCTCAACTCTACTTTTGAAAAGCAGAAGAACTGCGAAACCGGTAAAGGAACCAAATAAATATATATATTTTTTTTAAAAATAAGACTCCAGTTTCATTTTCGATTTCATCTCTTTTTATATATATATATGTGTGTGTGTGTGTGTGTGTGTGTATGTATGTATGTATGTATGTATGTATGTATGTATGTATGTATGTATGTATGTATGTATGTATGTAAAAGGTAAACAGAAATAACAACACAATCGGTACAGTATATGGAAGGCATATATTAAGTTAACGCTTGATATAGCAGGAAGAGGGTCTTAACGTTTCGGACGCTAGTCCTTCATCAGAAGAAAGAATGAGAAATAAAATAGATTGGGGGGACGGGCGGGATGGAATTGGAAAAAATGTCTTTTGATAAAAATAACAGGTTCATTCATGTTGACATCTCTTGGAAAACTGTTGGAGCTGGCGTTTTGTGTATGATTTATTTTTTAGAAAAGTGGATGATGGAGCGCGTCTACCTGAAATGGGAAAAAAAATGTTTTGTAAAAAGGGCTATACTTGAGCACGTCTGTAAGCATGTGTTGTGTGTGTGTGTGTGTGTGTGTGTGTGTGTGTGTGTGTGTGTGTGTGTGTGTGTGTGTGTGTGTGTGTGTGTGTGTGTGTGTGTTATTATAGGTCCGTACGAAGCTAAGAAGAAATGTGTGTGTATATGTGAGTAAAAGAGTGTGTGTGCATGTAAGTACGAAGCTATGAGCAAAAGTATGTTAAAATAAGGGTGTGTCTCGGCATGTGTTAGTTGTAAGAGAAGCTGCTAACGATCAAGAGAAAGCGATAGGAATCTAGGGGTGTGATAATGGACGGGGTATTAGAGAAATTGGGGAGAGGTGTTGAGTCCAAGAGGGGAATAGGACCCAAGGCGGTGAATCAGACTTTGTTCAGTCGTGGTGCGCCAGGCCTCTGATCCACGATGTAAAAGGACACCCAGGACTGAAACATGTAGGGAAGAATGACCAGGAGAACAATATATATATATATATATATATATATATATATATATATATATATATATATATAACCTGTATAAATCATTTATATGTGTGTGAGTGAAAGAATGTGTGTTTGTGTGTGGAATTTTGGTCGAGATTGGAGAATGGTTTATTTTTAGGTGTTTGTCCATGTGAGCGTATGAAGGTGTATGAGATTGAATTGAGGTGGTAGCTGAATTTTTTTTAACATAGACATTGTTGCACCTATAGTTAAATAAGATTAATTTGTCAGCCATTGGATGATATTTAGTTGAGTAATGTCTAAGAACCCTTCCAGTCAATGTTGACCACATGTTTCAGACCTGCCAACCTCTAAAAGCACAAACGGAGCGTACCATGGAAAAAAGTGCCCCAAAACGGGGAGAAATCAGGCAAATTTGAGACATTTTACATAATGAAAGCTATACCCATTTTCTCAAGAGAAGACATCTCTCATCCACACCAAAGTGGGTAGAACATCTTCCCGTCGGACGAGGAGAGTTGACTGGTCTGATGTTTGCACTTGAAAAGATCCTCTTCAACGTGAATGCCTAGGCAAAATGCTTTGTGGAAGTCTCCCCTTTCCAAAAGCAAACTCAGATACAACTTGATACCGGTGACTAAAGAGATACCGCAAGGCCTCGTGTGCAACGTTTTAACAATTTCGCCAGCCATACAAGTCCGCCATTCTCAACTGCAACTTTTATAAACTCTGACCAAAAAAGATGAAAGGCAAAGTTGACCTCGGCAAGATTTGAACTCAGAGCGTAGAAATCCTAAACAAATACCACAAAGCATTTTAATATGACGCTCTTACGGTTTTCTTCACTCACCGCCTAGTTGAGTAATTTAGTGTAGTGATAAAATAAAACCTTACACTTATTTATTTGTGAGTTGAGATCATTTAATAGGAAAGAGTACTGTTTATTGATACGGGTCGGTTTGAATGCATTATGATGAGTAAATATGAAAATTTGGCGAAGTAAAGTGATCCTGCAAAGTGAAAGCGTGCCAAATTGCAAGAAAAATCTGTCAGAAAGTGCAAACCAGTCATTGACTCCCTGACCAGATATTCTCAAAGTAACCATACTGACCTTAATAACCAGATTGTTGAACTTTAACCAGCTACAGATACTTTGTTATCGATGGTATTTCCCGCCTGGCTTAGTAGTTAGATTGCTTACGATCGTAAGGCCGTGAATTCAATTCCTCAACCGGGCGATGCATTTTTGCCTTGAGCCACACGTTATTTCCCGATGCATTCAACTGGAAAGAATGACTTGCGACGACACTGGTACAAAGTTGTATCAGCTTTTGTTTTTCAATTTCCCTTGGATAACATTGATGCCGTGGTGATGGCAAACTTGCATGCATGAACTACTGCTTGTCTCTTACAAATCAACGTCCCCAGACCGATGCTTCGGAGAAGGAGACAAACACATGGTCAATCAGAGGCATGACCAGTCATAAACGAATTTGGCCCCTTCCTTTCCTTTTCACGTAAATTTCCTACAATCAGGGACATTTGTGAAGTGTTTGATGCTTTGTGGAAATGTAAGCAGTTAGAGGAGAATTGGTATTACAGAAAATTAATCAGTTTCAACTGCTATAATTCAAATGATATTCAGAATACAATACTTTTTAAAATAATTTTTTGTTCGAATTTAAAGGTCGTTTCTGTGTTACCGAGGAAACGTGTATCGTAGAGGCCTGCAAGTAAGAAAGAACTCAATGTTAGAATTATTGTATAAAAGTAGTTATTCCTATTCGAACAAACTGGACATCTCTAATAAAGAAATATTTCCCTTGTGAAAGATTGACAGTTTATTGAAACAACTTATCATGCCCATACAAAGAATATATATTCGGCGAAACTGCAGTTGGGACTTTGAAGAAAAAATAGGCATATTTTTGTCTATTATTTCCTCGTATTTTTAATTTGATAAATAGTTCTGGTTATTGAGTTATTTTAATTATTTTGTTTATTTTAACTCTTTCGGTCACCGAGCAAAACTTGTTAAGGCGGACGCCACACACACACACATATGAATATGTATAAATGTGTGTATTTCATTATTATATTGTCCCAAACTCCCCTATGGTCGAGTTAACCAACTACAACAGTGATAACAGCAACAACACCAACAACACCGTTTGTAGCAATAGCAACAGCAACAGCACCAATAACAAGACCAGTAGCAGCAGTAGCGGCAGCAATAATGGTGCCGCCGAAAAAGGGGCCACTTCTTTCGCAGGTGTGGCCCGAAATATACAGACAGTGCTTCTTACGGGGGAGGAGATGGCAATAGCAAGAGCCATGGTGTCGAAATACGACAATAGAGTTTCCCTGAAACCTCCACCCGATTTCTTCAAAGACCAGCAGCTGCGCACGGTGACTTACCGCAAAATGTCACATCGAATGGAGAGACCCACGGAGGTTCAAATCCAAAAGGCCTTGGGGTGCGTCTGGACGCGCAAAACCCGCATCATCCGAGGCAAAAAGTACGCCACAGTAGACGTACTTTTCGCCACCATCCAAGAGGCGAAGTCTCACACTTTTGAAACCCTAAAGAGTGAGGAGATAATCTTGGTGCCCTCCTACTGCGGGCAGAAAATTGTGAAGGTTAAAGTGACCAAGGTCCCGCCCGACATGCCCATGCCTTGGCTGGCCGTGTCTGTACTGGCTAGAATTGAGGAGAAGACCACCATACTGCAAATACAGAGAATGGGAAGAGAGAACTGGTCAGGAATAGGTATGCAAATGCTAAAACAGACTGACCAGGAGTGCATCGAGGCCATCCTAGACATCATAGACCTCGAAGAAGGGCTCCAACTCCCTGTAAGTGTGGAAGGAAGGCGCCCAAAGTGCTATCTCTGTGGGCAGAAGGGTCACCTCAAGGCCTTCTGCCCGCAGAAGTCAGTCAAGAAGAGGGCCCCCCTCCTTCCGACACCTGATCCGCTGCTACCAAGAGCAGGGCAGGCAACAGAGGCAGAAGACCCTTCCATGGGGAGTAGGAGGGAAACGTCCGTTTCACACATACCAAGGCCACAGACAACTAAAGTAGCGGCAGCAGTGGTGGTAACACCAACAGTCGCAGTATCCACACCTTGTACATATTAACGGCTGAGCAGCCTAATTTGCATATCGAGTGAGTTAGTCGGCCGGGCGTACCGAAAACGTTAGATGGAAAACATTTTCATTTTAATATGCATAAGGAAAGTATATACTTTCAAACGTTCAATCAACTGACAGGAAGATATACGGTGCTGATGACAGCTAATAAACTAGAAACTAGTTCATCGTTCCTTGATCAGTGTAGAACAAATAGGGCACCGATGGTTGCTGAACACTGTACGGCTAATAATTCGGGCTGTTTGTTTACAAACAAACCGAGCATTATAATAAATGTTCGGTAAACCCATACGTACATATATATATGTGTGCATGTATGTATGTATGTATGTATGTATGTATGTATGTATGTATATACAAGCTACTGTACGTCTGTATACATATATGTATGTACCTATACATACCTACATATATATACATATATGTATACATTATGTTTGAAGGATAGAACTTTAAAAATAGATAGATGGTGAGAGGTGAGACAAAGGGAACAACAGCAACGCGACCAGATTAGGAAGACAATGAGATGTGCTAGAGAAGGTACATGCAAAAAGAATCGTTTGCTTGTTGTTGAAGTGAGAGACATTGGCAGGGGGGAGAACTGATATTTTCGCTCGGTTGCTTCACAGGATGCCTGGCGCTTTCAAATGAAACTCGAATGTTGATCTGGGAAATTAAGTTAAATAAAATATATTATGGCATTTCAAGTAAGACTAGTGCAGCTATATCTCCATCTCTCTATCTATGTCGCTTTTTCTCTCTATTTATTTATCTCTATCTCTTACTCTCTCCTTTTCTACTCCTCTTCTTCCTCTCCTCCCCACATAGACGCGCTCTCATACAGACACTCACACACTCACATCGTGCCGATATCCATACATAGTCATGCATTCTAATATTTGTTTCTACTTTAGGCACAAGGCCAGCATTTACCCAGTACATTACTGGTACTTTATTTTATCGACCCCGTAAGGATGAAAGGCAAAGTTAACCTTGGCGGGATTTGAACTGGGACTGTAAAGGGACGTAACTATGCTAGAAAGCATGGCGTCCAACCCTCTACCGATACTGCTAATTCACCGCCCCATGCATTCTAATATTGGTATACATACATATACGTATATGTATACACACATTTACACACACATACACATATACACACAAATACACATCTGTTTCCATATATCCATATATACATACCCATACATGCGCATACACAATTTTTGCACACACACACATACACACATATAAACACACCCATAAACACGTATACATAAATGGCCCACGGACACATATACACACATATATACACAAATTCCCCCACGCATAAGCACATACGCTGATGCACATACACCAACACCATTGCTTCACCAGCATCACCACCCGCGTCATTTTCCCACCTCCGCCACCAACATACTATCAACCACGTCTGTTATCTTCATCACCACCAACACCTTCGCTTCACCACTGCCACCATTAACACCATCACTTCACTCCAGTTAAAACTACCATCACCACCACCTCAACTTCCATTGCTACCACTACCACCACCACAACGCTACCCGCTACTGTTCCCAACACCACCATCACTACCATCACGACCGCCATCCCCATCACCACCATCCCGGCAGCCAACCCCATCACCACCATCACCACCAGAATCACCATCACCACCATCAACACCACCATGACCGCCATCCCCATCACCACCATCACCACCAGAATCACCATCACCACCATCACCACCATCACCACCAGAATCACCATCACCACCATCACCACCATCACCACCATCACCACCATCACCACCAGAATCACCATCACCACCATCACCACCATCACCACCATCACCACCATCACCACCATCACCACCATCACTACCATCACCACCATCACCACCATCACCACCAGAATCACCATCACCACCATCACCATCACCACCATCACCACCATCACCACCATCACCACCATCACCACCATCACCACCATCACCACCATCACCACCATCACCACCATCACCACCATCACCACCATCACCACCATCACCACCAGAATCACTATCACCACCACTATCTCCACTAACACTATTACACCCATTACTACCAAAACACATTACTACCCAATCACTACCAACCAATCAGCACCACTCAATTATCACTAACCAATCACTGCTTCCGACACTACCACCCTGCCTATCATCACAATGCCTTTACAACCAGCCTATCACTGATCACAATATCACTGAACGTAAATAGTTAAGTTCGTGCTAGTTTAGTTTAATGTGAAGAAACAACTGTTAATCAATTACAATTAAAATAGTGTAGAGAAAAATAAAACTCAGCTGAATGATTAATTCTGGTCGAGAAATACAAGGGAAACAAACCTCCAATTAAAATTAATTAAAATTAATGGAATTTAATGAGGAAATGCAGTTGCTAGTGAGCTTGGTCTTCACAAGTAGTGACAACTCGGTATATATTTTGGTCTTGCTAGACTAAAGGCGGGTGACTTTGTGATTAGCGTGTTGAAAAACAGCGATTGTAAGGTAATGAGTTCGATTCCTGGGCCGGGTGGTATATCGTTTCTTTGAGCAAGACACTGTATTTCCTGTTGTTATTCTTCGCCCAGCTAGAAGAATTTTGTTGCAATGACACTGGTGCTAAGCTATATCAGCCTTTCCCTATTGAACATCTGCTACTTGCCTTCCACAAATCAACTTGCCAGGTGCAAGAAACTTTCCAGGTGCAAGCTCTTGGTTAGTCTTGACCAAAGACCAGGCGTCATCTTCTATTAGACCAAATTAATAATTATGCTGAGGACATATCTCCTCACTAAGGGTTAATGTCAATTCATAAAAAGTATCTTCGTTCACAACATTATGTTAGCACCCACTTTGCTAACAGAAGTTATTCCTTGATAAATTCTACCATCCATGAAAGTACCAGTTGAGTGTTGCACATCGCAGTATTGCTGATTTCAAGAATCAGTCGAGCAAAGTTGTTCTTTTGCAGCTTGTTTTTTTTTTTGTTTTGTTTTTTATTTGTTTTGTTTGTTTTTTGTTTTTTCATATATCTTCATCGCATTATTTCATCTCATCTCATGGTATTTTATCGTTGTCCTCTTCTGTTTCTATAAGGGAAAGTTTTCAACGTAAAAGATACGAAGATAATTTTGCAAACT
>OZ024742.1:277817139-277827139 GCA_964016885.1 Eledone cirrhosa | reverse complement strand
GTGACAATTATTGACACATAGTGCTGGGCCCATGGTACCATGTGACGACTAGTGCAGAGAGATCTCCAGATATAAAGCAATGCCTGTGCCGTGAAGCATTTATAGTGAGCAAAGGCACTGCACAAAGCCAGTCCCACTCTCTTAACCAAGAAGATATTTACCAAAAAGAAGAACAAGTCAACATCATTGGATACCATCAGGGTTGCAGGTGTTATATCAGAGTTTTCCTTCTCCTAGAATTCTGCCTTGACAAAGGCTAAGGGGTCATACATACATACATACATACATACATACATACATACATACATACATACATACATACATACATATAAACTGGCACTCCGTCGGTTACGACGACGAGTGTTCCAGTACATATGATCAACAGAACTACCTGCACGTGAAATTAACAAGCAAATAGCTGAGTCTTCCACAGACACGTGTAGCTTTGTTCTCAGGAGAGATTTAGAATGACACATAATATAACAAAGCCACCTTCTCCTTCGAATTACAGATACAACTCTTTTTTGGCAGCTTAGTGGATTAGAGAAACGTTAACTAAAGTGTCACCCTACGATCTTGAGCTGAATACCCTAACCACTAAGCCATGCGCTTTCGCATATATATAAATAAATATATACATATGTGTGTGTGTGTGTGTGTGTGTGTGTGTATACATATTTTTCCAGTTCCTATTCATCGGCAAAGGTTGAACAAGCTGGTCCTCAGGGCTAACGAAACGTACGTACCTGGTATGGTACCGTTATAGTAACTGGCCTTAATAATTATATTCAAACTCGCCCTACGGTCTTGAGGCGCTCTATACCTTGAATATTTTTACCTATCAAATACTACTATATATATGTATGTGTGTGTGTGTGTGTGTGTCTGTGTGTGTGTGTGTGTGTGTGTCTCTGTGTGTGTCTGTGTGTGTGTGTGTGTGTGTGTGTGTGTATCTATGTATGTGTGTATGTTTAGGCATATATATGTGTTTAGATATGTTTCAACATTTATTTGTTCGTGTGTGTATATATATGTGTGTGGGGGTGTAAGCACGTGTGATTTATAATACGGTGATTGAACATTTTGAAAATAGAATTAAAACCTTTCACCGTATTTTGACTACAGAAAGTAGTCAAATAACAGAATATATTAACCCCATAACGGAGGAAAAGAGCATTAATACGCGTATTATTACGCATTTCTTTCCGTTATGGTATTCATATGCCCTTTAAGACTATTTTCTGTTGTCAAAAATAAGTTTCTTTTTCTATTTTCATTATATAAGAAGTGTATATGGAAACATATATAATACATTTATATGCAATAAAAATATGGGTGGCTTCGCAGCCGGAGAAAAGTGTTTTTTCCCTAACGAAACAAAAAAAAAATGTTTTTCTATTTTCCTCTACGAATATAACATAGAGTTGCCAGTATATTCTGAGAGTGTCAGACATCGCTGTTTCAAGACTCGTTAATATTTCATCATTGAATCTCACTCAGAACATACCGGCAAAGAAAAGACTATACCGCCAATTAAATATATATATATACGCACGCGCGTGTGTGTGTATGTGTATATATATATATAACGGGATGCTATGTGTGTATGTTTGTATGTATGTGTGTATAGGCATGCCATAATTGGAAGAGACGCGGGTTGTGGGCTGGGTGTTAAGGAAGAGTAAATCTCCTCTCTCCACCAGCCTGAGGGTCTGTGAATTATTTATTGCAATTATATTAACATGATTACACGTTTTCTCATATGAAAGCAGTTCCTAGCAAGTGCTGATTTAGTACGTGTGAGCTGACAATAGTACAATTTGTCTTTATCACTTAGAAGCTTGAGAGCCGGACTGAGGGACAGAAAGAGAAATTGTACAAAGCAGCTATTCTTTACATGACAGTATATGCATGTAAAATATTGTCAATAACAGTTACATTTAAAAATAAATTAAACTAAACAAGTTTTTATTGCTAAGTAATATTTTATTCAATCATCAGTATTTTAATATTTTTCACTCGAAACTACTTTACGATGAAATTCCTTGTCATTTTTAATTTTGTCATAAAGTTATGAGTAGCTTAGTAGAATGTTTATTTTAGTTACCAGAAGCTCCCTGACTGTAGTTTCTATCGTATTGTTCTTCTCATCAGACCACACAGTTTTTTAAATATAGAAAGGACCCGTTCAACTGGAGCGGAAGCATTTTTTTTTGTACTAATATGTGTTTTTCTTTGCATTGAGCGAATAATTTATCATTTTTCTTCCTAATTACATGTTCTTTACAATAACAATCTCATCAAATAATTGACCAATAGTTACTACTTGCTTTCTAAACCTTAACTGGTGGCTGCTCAACACTGAGTCAAGATATGTCTACACAAAGTCTTCCGCCTATTCAAAAGTCTCATTCCAAAGAACTAAGTATGTACGACATCTTTCATAAAATCTTTTTAATTCTTTCTTTACCTTTTGTTGTTTATTTTTTTCAGTTTTTCCGTTGTTCTATATTTATAATCAGATTTTGCATCTCTATTTTAATGTCTGCTCAGTTGGAATTGCCCTTCCCCTTAGTTAAAATCGCTAAAGGTTAAGCTGTCCATTTACAAACCATAAAATATAATGTGGGAAGACTAAACAATGGAAAATGGACGGTAATATGAAGCTAACCAAAAAGTTAGTTTCCTGGTAATCTTTGTTTTGTTTTCTTTGTTGCTGTTGTTTCTTTCGTCCTAATATTTCGGGACTTAGAATTCCCTTCTTCAGAGTATAAGGAACTCTCGGAGAAAAATGTTCTGGTTTCTTCTCTTTGGAATTAAATTTAGATTTAAATTTCATAAAGCGCTTTCAAGCGTTGTTTGATGTTTGCCTTGTTATTCACGCGAAGCTGGAGGATGACGTTAATTGCCGATGTAATAAAATGTTCAAAGATCATTTAATAAAAAATTGTTTTATTAGTCCTGGACAGTGTTCTTGGTAACAAAAGTAGGATTTCAAGACAGCAAAAATATTAAGATTTATTTAAAGTGCTAGCAGCATTGACAAAAATAAAGTATTACCATGTAGTAATAGCTTTTTTGTATTACACTTCCATAAAGTCGCAAAATTCTATTAGCCATTTTATACGAACTGTCTATATGTGAAAATATTTGAAACTTTTCACATGTCATTCGATATCAATTAGTAATAGATCAACAGCTGTTTGAAGAAAGGTGTGTACAATGTCTGCAGCATGTTCTTCCTTTCACATTTGGCATTTAATCGGCTAAATTTGTTGTTCTTGAGAGGTGTACATATCCAAAAATTCGCTCTGATTCAGAAAAATGTTTCTATCACTGAGTAGACTGTGACTGTAACTACACGATCTTTGGTGTGCCGGGGCATTGCAGTATCGTCAGATTTCGAAAACATTATTATATTTCTACACCTAGAAACTAAGCCTTTACATATTCTAGTTGAGTGCTTCTGGTGCACTTTATTCCCACCGTAATGTATCTAATATCTTACTACATAAGGCCACTGATGACACACACACTGCTACTACCAACCGATTAGTGGTGTGGGTATCTGTGAGGCATGGTGCCGAATTATCCTGAGTTGGAAAATTGGACAACTCACTGAGGATATTTATCGACTCCAGGGTCACTTTTGTAATTAACTGTAAAATGTGCACATGCAATGCATCTTCAATTATTAGATTCACTAAATAGAAACCACGTCATCTGAGTAATTACTGATATTATTAACTTTTAATTGTTATTAACCCATGATTTTGTTTATATATCACCATTTCCTTCCTATATCTAAGGAGTTCGCTATGACTTAGGGAAAAAAATCCTGATATCATTAAGCGACTAGAGAATAGCCGTAATCACGTGATCTGTGATGCCTCAAAACATCACAGTATTGTCTTGTTTCGAAGCACGCACACACACACACACACACACACACACACACACACACACACACACACACACACACACACACACCACACACCACACACACACATACACAAAGAGAGTCACGCACACTTGTACGTAAACACGTATCTAATGAAATTACAAAAGGATCCAGATCTGTAAAGGTATATTGCAGAAACCAAACACAAACAATACTTGTAATTTATTGAACCGTTACGCTCATGTATGCAGTAAATAGTAGTAAATGATTTGATTGGTTGAAAGAAATTTAGAAAGTTGTACATCGAGTAAGCCGTGTAATTTCAATTTATTTTTTTTTTTCCTGTCACATTACATTGAAATATATTTTATATGCCAGTATAATATGAATTTTATTACCCGATTTCAGTCCCTGGATGGAACTAGTTTAACTTCTGCACATGCGCTGTACAAAAGGAAGAAAGTCGAGACAAATGGAGAATAATTTAAAATATTATTCAGATATATGTGTGAATATGTCTATGTGTGAGTGTGAGTGTGAGTGTGTGTGTGTGTGCGCGCGTGTGTGTGTGTGTGTGTGTGTGTGTGTGTGTGTGTGTGTGTGTGTGTGTGTGTGTGTGTGTGTGTGTGCATGTATGCGTGTTTGAGAGAAATTGTGTGTACATCAGCATGCATACACACATGCACACTACATAAATAAATAGACAGATATATACGCGCGTACACGCATGAACCTACACAAACGCATACTCATCTATGCAAATACTTACCAGGACGTAAGCATACAAACGTGCAAACATACAGATACGTATACAAATAGAAACACATACTAACGCAAATACACAAACATATATTCACATATGCAAATGCTCACACATATGAACATCCACATATATGCGTACATAGGAATACACTTTTGCATACACCCATACATATACGCATACATGCATGCATATATAGCTTCATACATACATGAACTCAGACACCCTCAGATATACACACACAGGGATTTTATTGTTCGACATTCTGAGTCGACTATGACCAAGACTCATACACCCATATATACATATATACATACATACTTATACACATACATACATACAATCAAACATACATATATACATACACACATACATACATACATACATACATACATACATACATACATACATACATACATACAAGCATACGTACATACATACGTACGTACATACACACATGCATATACTGTCAAGAATGCGCAGCTGTAGAACCGTGAACAGCAGAAATGATGCCAGATCCAATATTAAAACTAAATATTTAATCCCGAAACTTAATATTTACCATTCTTATCAACTTTGGAATTAATCAATTCTAGCTTGGCTTCCAACTCCTTCTTCGGCCTTCTCCTTTATCTATCTCTCCCTCATATATATGTATGTATGCATGTATGTATATATATATATATATATATATATATATATATATATATATATATATATGAGGTGCTAGATGACTTAAAGATCATTGGGAAATTTTGAAATTTGTAATGTAGTTGTCATAACCAGAATGACTATAATAATTGTTTCTTCTTTTGGCACAAGGCCAGCAATGATCCCAGTCTTTTACAGGTACTTTATTTTATCGACCCCGTAAGGATGAAAGGCAAAGTTAATCTCGGTGGGATTTGAACTTAGACCGTAAAGGGCCGACCCTCTCCCTATTCTGCTAATTCACCGCCCTGTGAATGACTATAATAATAGTCGATCACTATATATAAAAGTTGAGAAAATCTGGTAAAGTAACCCACGAGACGGGATACGGGTTTAACATTTTCGAAAAGACGGCATTTAGCAAGAGATCCCTTAGCGTAATGTTTGACGGATTCACCCAGCATACAGCATCGTTTAAATCGGAAGACCTTATTTCAAACTTCACACACACACTCACATACCGATAACTGATGATATAACAGAATTTTGAAAAACAATCGTAACGAAATTGCACTGCAGTTGGAGAGGTTCTTTATTTTATAAAAAAAACAATCATATGACTGGATTGATGAGAACGATAAAGAAATATCACACCTAATCGAACAAAAAAGGTTAGAGCGTCGTGCGTTCGATAACCACCCGTCATGAGAGAATAGAAAGCACCTCCAAGAAGCTTCAAAGCTATGTCAGAAATGTTTACGAGATCTCAAATATAGTTGCTGTCAAACAAAGAATGAAGAACTTCAACACTATGCTGATGAACAAGATATGCGTCGCTTCTATGCTGTTACTGAGGAGATCTTTAGCTCTATCCGGTTATCTGTGAGAAGTCTCAAGGACATAGATCATACAATCATTCTCACTGACCCAAGAGATACTCTTCGGCGTTTTCTATCGCACTTCCAAAATCTCTTAAACGATCACTGTTCGACTCAAGAATATTGGAAGCTCTCCCCATCTTCCCATTTGGGAGTGGATGGCCCTGACACAATTTCAAAATGAGTTTGCAGAAGCTGGTGTTATTCCTTTAGATCCCTTTAATTATGGTGGTTTGGAGCTTCAGTAGTTTCTCAAACTCTGCTTAGCCTGATCTGGTAAACAGAAGATATCCCAGGATATTGCAAAAAAGCTAACATTGTTTATATACAAGAAAGTTGATAAAACTACGGAAATTATCGCAGCATCTTTGTTGAGCTCTGCTGACATGATCTTCGCTTGCTCCTCTTGGATAGACTGCTCACACTGACAGAGGTTGTTATTGTTGAATCTCAATGAGGTTTTCGACCCTCCAGAGATACAGTTGACATTGTTTACTATGCACCAAGTCTTCAGAAGAAAAGCCGAGAACAACAACATCGACATGTTTATTTTCCAGGACTTAAAAAGGGACCTTTGACAGTAAAGTGGGCCACTTTTGCCCGTTTTTATATCCCTAAAAATGAGTCTCTCTTGTTCACTCTTTACATGACGGTATGCTCATAATGGTGCCTTATCAGACTCCTTCCTTATTACTAATGGTTTGAAACAATGTTGTGTACTGGCACAAATACTATTTTCTTTATATTTCGTTGATACTTCTGGTGAGGATGACCAGTATATGTTAGACAGTGCCTTGTTCTACTGTCAATAGATTTTGTGAGCTACAATATGTAGATGTCAATGCAACCTAAAATAGTGAAGCTGATCTTCAAATGACAGCAGACCCATACACGAAAGTATATTAGCGTTTTTTTTAATCCAATCAAAACCCGAATAAATTCCACTTGGTATTGATATCAACATGGGAGGACGCTTTGTAAAAACTGTTGATCAATTTGTTTATCTTAGTTCCATCTTTTGAAACAAAGGTACCTCTAAAAGCGACGTCTATAATAGATTTAAGACTGCTCAGAGTGAATATGGAAGACTTGTACACCGATTCTTTGAGAATCACAGGCTCACTCAAAAAATGAAAGTCATGGTCTTTAAAGTAGTTGTCCCTCCAGCTCTGCTTTATGCTTGTGAGCCTTGGACCTTATACTGCCGAGATATAAGACTGTTAAAATGATTCCAGCAAACAAAGCTGCACTGCATCCTCCATGTTTACTGGAAAAATCATTGATATGTTAATACACAACTAACATATATATATATATATGGTATATATATATATATATATATATATATATATATATATATATATATATATATATATATATATATATACCATATCTTCTATATATATATATATATATATATAGTATATATGGTATATATATATATATATATATATATATATATATATATATATATAGTATATAAGGTATATATATATATATATATATATATATATATATATATATATAGTATATAAGGTATATATATATATATATATATATATATATAATATATATATATATATATATATAGTATATATGGTATATATATATATATATATATATAACGAAGGAAATGTGGTAAGGAACCAGGTGGACCATAACGCACCAAAGTACTCAATACTTGAGGTAGTAGAGTGGGTAATAGGAACCAGTAAGACCCCGACAGCTGAGCTCAAGCCGTTTCGACGGCTAATTCTGGACTAAATGAACATTTATCCTGGTATTTAAATAGCCGATCTTCTCAAGGGGTAATTCCATATATGGTCAAAGTGATTGTCAAAAATCAGTAGTAATTCTGTGGTTGCAAATTAGTAGGGGAGATGGTGGCTAAACCTGCCAGTAGGAGAAAGAGGGGAGGGGGTGGAGTAGACCCAATCAAGCGTTGGTAGTGCCAGCTACAGCTGGGCATGAGGTCAAAGAAGATACAGGGGAGGGGGAGGGGGAGGAAGTCGGAACGGTAGGTAGAACAATGGGGGGTAGAAATAGGAAAGAAAAAATACTGAGAGTGAAGGAAAGCAAATAAGTGTAAAGAAAAAATTAAATTCTACGACCTAGGTGTCAGGCTATTGTTAGGCGAGAATAAAATAAAGAAAGAAAGAAAGAAGTAAATAAATAAATAAATAAATAAATAAGGAAATAAGTATAGAACTAGGTGGGACGAATTAGGCAAGGACCCTTTTAAGAGGTATAAGTACGTAAATGATACGGTGACTGGTCAACAAAAGGGGCCAAAATACTAAAGAGACTACCACGAAATAAACAATAAAGGTTTACTCCTAAACAAGAAAGATGAACTGGTTACTGCATGTAAACATAGATTGCGTAGGACTTACCTCGCCCTCAAACCCCATAATGACCCGGGGGGGTAGACTAGGGCTATAACACCCCAGTTGCCGATTTTGCAATGGGTAACCCCTGCTTGCCAAGGAAGACGTAAGATCTTCTTTGTATTCATTTATCGCATCCTTTATTTCCTTCCCCCCTCTCTCCTTTGTCCTTCTACCCCAGCTCTTCTCCTTTGTCGGCGTCTTTTCTCGCCCACCCGAGGCTGCCCTTTGGCCCCATGTAGCCTTAGTACCCCCACTCCCCCCTCCCCTAGTCTTTGATAGATTTGGCGGACTCCGCCCTTTATAGCAGTTGGCTTAGACCCCGGATACTTGCCCCCCTTTTCCGACCGCTCCCACTATTCTCTGTGCCCTCTATATTTCTTAGTGGCACTTATGCCTTATTTTTTTCGTTTCAGTATTTCTTGCTTCGCTTTTCTTCTGGGCGGGGTGGATTCTGAACTTATTTCTCCGTATTCTACCTTTATTTCGTACGAACTTTCATGTAGCTTGTTTTAGATCTTTTAGAGTTAGCATTAGTATATATTTTTCTCGGGACTCAGAATTATTATGTCGTACAAGTTCACTTTGCTGCACTGGGTCGTTGCTGGCCCGGGATGGAAACCTTTATTGTTTATTTCGTGGTAGTCTCTTTAGTATTTTGGCCCCTTTTGTTGACCAGTCACCGTATCATTTACGTACTTATACCTCTTAAAAGGGTCCTTGCCTAATTCGTCCCACCTAGTTCTATACTTATTTCCTTATTTATTTATTTATTTATTTATTTACTTCTTTCTTTCTTTCTTTATTTTATTCTCGCCTAACAATAGCCTGACACCTAGGTCGTAGAATTTAATTTTTTCTTTACACTTATTTGCTTTCCTTCACTCTCAGTATTTTTTCTTTCCTATTTCTACCCCCCATTGTTCTACCTACCGTTCCGACTTCCTCCCCCTCCCCCTCCCCTGTATCTTCTTTGACCTCATGCCCAGCTGTAGCTGGCACTACCAACGCTTGATTGGGTCTACTCCACCCCCTCCCCTCTTTCTCCTACTGGCAGGTTTAGCCACCATCTCCCCTACTAATTTGCAACCACAGAATTACTACTGATTTTTGACAATCACTTTGACCATATATGGAATTACCCCTTGAGAAGATCGGCTATTTAAATACCAGGATAAATGTTCATTTAGTCCAGAATTAGCCGTCGAAACGGCTTGAGCTCAGCTGTCGGGGTCTTACTGGTTCCTATATATATATATATATATATATATAGTATATATGGTATATATATATATATATATATAAATATATATAGTATATATGGTATATATATATATATATATATAGAGAGAGAGAGAGATAGTGGTAGAACACTGGAAGGTAATATCCATAGTGGTAGAGCACTCAGTCCATGGGACGAGTT
>OZ024742.1:277807139-277812139 GCA_964016885.1 Eledone cirrhosa | reverse complement strand
GATGTGGTAAGATACCAGGTGGACCATAACACACCAGAGTACTCAATACTGAGGGTAGTAGAGTGGGTAATAGAAAAAGAGACAGGATCTAACTGTCGAAACTACCGGGGCTCAGCTGTCGGGGTCCTGACTCTTTATATGTATATATATATATGTGTGTGTGTGTGTGTGTGTGTGTGTGTGTGTGTGTGTGTGTGTGTGTGTGTGTGTGTGTGTGTGTGTGTGTGTGTGTGTACAGAAGGCAAACAGAAATAACAAAGCAAACGGCACAGTACATTGAAGAAATATATTATTAGTTTTACGCTTGATATAGTAGATAAGGAGCCTTAATGTTTCAGATGCTAGTCCTTCATCAGAAGATAGACTAAGAAATTAAAGAAGTAGAATATATGTATGACCCCTTAGCCTTTGTCAAGGCAGAATTCTTGGAGAAGGAAAACTCTGATATAACACCTGCAACCCTGATGGTATCCAATGATGTTGACTTGTTCTTCTTTTTGGTAAATATCATCTTGGTTCGGAGAGTGGGACTCGCTTTGTGCAGTGCCTTTGCTCACTATAAAAGCTTCATGGCACAGGCATTGCTTTATATCTGGAGATCTCTCTGCACTTGTCGTCACATGGTACCATGGGCCCAGCACTGTCAATAATCGTCACAAGTGTAGTGTTTGTACCAGAGTTTTCAAGTCGCTGGCTGGACTAAAAAGTCACACTCGTTCAGCGCATCGGTAGGGGTTCTCCTAAATGGATATAAAGTAGTGGCCTTACTCGAAAACGAGTTGGCAGCCACCATATATATATATATATATAGTTTTTTTTCAAATCCATATTTAATAAAATTAACATGTTATTTATTCACTCTGACGACTGAAGACAGACATAACATCTTGAAACCACTGGTAACTGAAATAATTATCTTATGTTGTTTATTACATAACTAAATATATATATATATATATATATATATATATATATATATATATATTCTATTTGCCACACCTTTAACGTATGATTATTACTATGAGCTATAATACATCCCATTGAGTGATTGTGCCAGCTTCTGAGAATTGTATTCCAAAGATGTTAGTCGCAGCTGCCAACTTCGATTTTACTCACTATCATTGTTATATATATATAACAAAGAAGGTATGGTAAGATACCAGGTGGACCACAACGCACTCGATACTTAGGGTAGTAGAGTAGGTAATAGGGAAAGAGTCAGGACCCGACGGCTGAGCTCCGGTCGATTCGGTGCAAGATCCTGTTCTAGCTGTCGAAACGGCCGGATCTCAGGCATCGGGGGTCCTGACTCTTTTCCTATACATATATATATATATATATACATATATATATATATATATATATATATATATATATATATATATATATATATATATATATATATATATATATATATAGATAGATAGATAGATAGATAGATAGATAGATAGATAGATAGATAGATAGATAGATAGATAGATAGATAGATAGATAGATAGAAAAGGCAAACAGAAATAACAAAGCAAACGACGCAGTACAAAGAAGAAATATATCATTAATGTGACGCTTGATATAGTAGGAAAAGTATCTTAACGGTGGTCTTTCATCTGAAGACTGAGAAATTAAAAAAGAAATAGAAGATGTATATACGTTCGGAATACAGGCACGTCACAGAGATAACAGCACAAGGTGTTCACTACAAACAATACATAAGCGGGAAACATTTATTACAAACACATTAGTGTTAGATTAGACAATCGTCGCATTCTATGACAGATTAACAAGTGGAGAGTCGATGGTAAAGTGTTTCATCGAATATGGAAAGTTAGTCACAATCACGGCTTTCACTGAGCGTATATCCGAGCTACAGAGGAAAATTAGCGTTGGAAATAAAGGGCATTCTCTTCCTATACCGACATACACATGCATACATACCTACACACACATATACACACGTACCCATACATACACATACACACGCATACGCATACATACACACACATACGCATACATACATGCATAAACATGCATGCCTACACATACATACACACAGAACATACGCAAACATACATACAGACACATACATATGCGCATACACACATATGTAGACATGAAGTCACACATACTCATACATACGCATGCACACGCACACACAGATACATACAAACATGCATACATACATATATATATATACATAGATACTTACATACATACATATACATGCATACATATATGCGTACAAACATACATAAATACATATGTACATAAAGACATACATACATACATAATGTATATATACCAACATGGTGGCTGCCAACTCGTTTTCGAGTACGGCCACTACTTTATATCCATGTAGGAGAACCCCTACCGATGCGCTGAACGAGTGTGACTTTTTAGTCCAGCCAGCGACTTGAAAACTCTGGTACAAACACTACACTTGTGACAATTATTGACACAGTGCTGGGCCCATGGTACCATGTGACGACAAGTGCAGAGAGATCTCCAGATATAAAGCAATGCCTGTGCCGTGAAGCTTTTATAGTGAGAAAAGGCACTGCACAAAGCCAGTCCCACTCTCTTAATCAAGATGATATTTACCAAAAAGAAGAACAAGTCAACATCATTGGATACCATCAGGGTTGCAGGTGTTATATCAGAGTTTTCCTTCTCCTAGAATTCTGCCTTGACAAAGGCTAAGGGGTCATCTCTCCCGGTGATTTTGGATGGCCATTGACTCTTAAGAACTCCTTTGCCGTTTGACAGGTTTTGTTTTTAGTCCTGGAGGATGTCCAAAGTCACCTTCCTCACCAAGAAACCTTGGTGGGGTTGCCAGTTTAGTCGCCAACGACCCGACCATGAGACAGGTTGTACTGGGATACATGTTACCAGTAGCACCAACTGGGGACCTGACTTATATACATACGTACATACATACATATATAATGCATATATACCAACATACATACATACTTATGTACATACTTACATGCATACATACACACATACATACATATATCCATACTTACGTACATACATACATGCTTACATACATGCATGCATACATACATACATACATACATACATACATACATACATACATACATACATACATACATACATACATACATACAAGTCCCACAACCATTGGTAGCTGCTGTTGAACGCCTGACCAAGAACTGGTACACCAATTTGATCCTTAGAGGTGAGAAGGAGCAGGTTAAGACTGATAAGATACATTACCAGAAGGGCATCTTTCAGGGTGATAGCTTGTCAGTGCTACTCTTCGTTCTCTCAC
Source organism: Eledone cirrhosa (assembly GCA_964016885.1). Classification (NCBI taxonomy): domain Eukaryota; kingdom Metazoa; phylum Mollusca; class Cephalopoda; order Octopoda; family Eledonidae; genus Eledone; species Eledone cirrhosa. Next base: position 277,808,844 of record OZ024742.1, on the reverse strand, counting down.
TGAATCCACTATCTTACCTACTCAGGAAACAAGGTGGACAAAGAAGTGGGCCCAGAAGTATCTCCCATCTTTTCTTTGTTGATGACCTGAAGTTGTATGGGCCAAATATCAATGACATCAAGAAACAATTGGACCTCATTACACAATTTTCAACCGACATCAAAATGAAATTTGGTGAGTCCAAGTGTGCATATTTGGCAGTAAAACGTGGAAGAGCTGTGCTCTCCTCCAGAAATCTAGAGATGAACGGCCTGACAATACAACCTCTGCAGTCAGGTGACAACTACAGATATCTTGGACAGGATGAGAATGTCAGATATGATGGACCCATAAATAAGGAGAGAACCAGAACTGAATACCTCAGAAGAGTAAAGAAAATATGGTCATCAGAACTGTCAGCATACAACAAATACATTGCCCACAATACTTATGCTGTGCCAATTCTAACGCCAACATTTGGCCTGCTGAACTGGTCGTTGCAAGAACTAAGTGAGATGGATGTTAGAACTCGAAAACTTCTCAGTGTTACTGGTAACTTTAACATCAATGGTGATGTGGATAGGCTATACTTCTCACGCAAGGAAGGTGGCCGGGGTCTAAAATCAATATTAACAACATATGAGACCCGGATAGTAACACTGAAGCAACACCTTCAACAGAGGAAAAAGGTTGGCAACCATCTTGCCCAGGTTTATGAGCATGAAAAAAGAAATATCATTAGAATAGCGACTGATCTGGAGGAGAGATATGGAATAAAGCCTGATATAAATCTCTCACCCAGAGAAATCGGAAGATCCTATTCAATGTTCAAACAAGATAAGAAAATTGACCAATTTACAGAAAAAGTTGTGCATGGATACTTGAGGCGTAAAACACAGACCATAGAGGGGATAAACCACTCAAAAAGCCTGGCATGGAGTTCCGACAAGTTTATGACATCACACCTTGAGGGATATCTCTATGCAATACAGGAACAAGAACTCCCTACCAAATATCTGCTGCACAAAAGAGGAGGGCCAGCAGCTGACAATAAATGTAGGCTATGTAAAACAAAGATCGAGGATGTAAGCCACATTGTTGCCAGCTGCGAAAGAATGTCATCTCGCTACTACCTCCCCATGAGACACGATGGGATAGCTAGAACCATCTGGAACGCACTTCGGAAAACAAAATTAACAACAAACGTGGAAGAATATATTGAGACAGATGGCACTAAGGAATACTGGTGGAACCTGAAAATAAAAACTGCCACCAAATTAAAGCACAACCGGCCTGATATTGTTGTTTGGGACCACACATTGAAAACGTGTTCTGTTGTGGAGATCAGCTGCCCACTTGATGTAAACGTTGTCAGAAAAATACAGGAGAAGGAGGACATCTACGGACCATTGATGAGGAGTTTACAAATCCAGTATCCAAGATACACCTTTAGCTTCATACCCATCATTATTGGTGCTACGGGTTATATACCAACCCGCTTGGACCAAAGTATGACTGAACTTGGATTTGCGGACAAAAAGCGCAGCTCCCTAATTCATAGTCTGCAAATGGCTGCGATAGCTGGCACCTTCAAAATTTGCAAAACATTCTTGCGATTCAAGGGATGACAATTTCCTTTCTTTTACAACCTTGCCACCAGGAAGGTGGCCGGTCAAAAAAATATACTCGAAATTAAGAGAAAGAGAAAACGTACATACATACATAC
>OZ024742.1:277787139-277799639 GCA_964016885.1 Eledone cirrhosa | reverse complement strand
TTTTTGAAAACTGGGACAACAGACTGGGATAGAAGGTTTTCTGGCACATATCCAGCATCCAGTGAGTTCCGCCACAGATTGGCAAGAGGAGATGCAAGTTGGTGTTGACACGCCTTCAAGACACAAGCAGGGAACCTATCGGGACCTACTGCTGAATTATGCTTGATTTCCTTTATTGCCGCCAAGACATCAGGGGCGCCAAACGTTACATCTATATATATATAGATGTATGTATATATATTTATTTATTTATATATATATTTATATTTATTTATTTATTTATTTATTTATTTATTTATTTATATATATACAAACGTATAGATATACATATGCATCTATATATACAAGCATACATATAAACATATGTATATACATATATGTAAAGATATTTATATGCATATATGTAGGGGGGTTGAGCGTGTGTCTGTGTGCGTTCTGTCTGTGTGTATATTGTGGTGGGGTGTATTATTCATAATGCAGTGTACCAGTGTAATGAAGGCTGGGGTTGGTGAGGTGTATGCAGCGATATGAAATGAAGCGATGAAAATTTGCTCAAATGTCTTACGTCGTTTCGAATAATACAAGGATCAGATATTATTCCTGGACAGCCTTCTGTTTGTATATATAGATACATACATACATATATATATATATATATATATGTGTGTGTGTGTGTGTATATATATATATATGTATATATATATATATATGTATATATATATATATATATATATATATATATATATATATATATATATACAGACATACATATATACATTCAAACACACATGCTTACATACATACATACATACATACATACATACATACATACATACATACATACATACATACATACATACGATCTAATAATACTTCAGTATTAGAACATTATAATTAAAATGAAGTTATGCAAATATTTTCGGCCACAATAATATATAATGTAATTGTCTTTGGAGATATTCTCTTACAGGCCATCAGAGCGTGATAATGCATTCAGGTCAGTCAACTGTTTTAGGGATTTTCTCTTGTGGCTCGTTTGATTACATCAATCTAACGCTAATTATGATTACATTATTCAAATATTCACTGATGAGAGAGAGAGAAAGAGCAGCTTAGTTTAGAAGCCCTCAGACTTTATCTAAAGCCGCAAACTCAATGCTTACAGCAACCAGCATCAGGCTGTGGATGTAATGCCGATCAGACAGATATTAATACATGCTGTACAGAAAGTTATTCAATATACAACCAATATATGTCTATAAGATAGAATTAACGCGTGTAAACAAAGTTCGTGGATGGAATGAAGCATGGGATGGAATGAGTCTCAGTTGGTTTCGAATGTTATAGTTGTTCGATCAACGGAACAGCCTGCTCGTGAAATTAACGCACATGTAACTGAATATTCCACAGGCACGTGTGCCCTTAGAGTAATTCTCAGGGTTATTCAGCATGACACTGTATATGAGGGAGCTGACCATTTGAATTACAGATACAGTCAATCTTGTCAAATAATGTAAGTAGTTAAGTATTCCACAGATATGTGAATTCTCCATGTAATTTTCAGTGACATTCAACATAGCACAGTGTGTGACATGGTTGGCCCCTTGAATTATAGGTATTGTTCATTCGATGGTCTTCCAAACAGTTTCCGTAGACCAAATTTCAATCACATGGTTTAGGTCGAGCCAAGGATGTGATAAAAGGCACTTTCTCAAGATACCACGCAATACAATTGAACCTATAACCTAGTGATTGCGAAGCAAACTTAGCCATTCGGCTATACTGCGCCCATGGCTGTGTGGATGAAGCATTCATCTATGACCGAAAGAACGACAGGTAATCTGTATCTCTCCACCATCATTCCTCTGTAGTCAAGCCAATAAGCCGATTAGGGCGATCTGCAAAAAAGAAAATCCTCAAATTACAAAACACCGTCTGTAAGAAAGGAACTACCCGCTTAGCAATGCACTCCAAGATATAAAACATATGTAATACAGAATATTCAAGCCTGAATTAAAGTTACAGTCTATTCGAGAGGCTTTCAAACAGTTTTCCTCTATACAATTTCACTCACAATACATGGGGTACACCAGAGCTGTAATAGATAACGCCTACATAAGATTCCACACAGTAAGATCGAGCCGGGACCTGAAAATTGCGAAGCGAACTTCTTAACCATTCGGCTATGCTGTGTCCTCAGTTCATATGTATTTACTAAATAAACATAATTATTTTCTATCATCATGTCCGGGAAGGGTTGTAGATAATAGCTGAGAGACTAAGCAGTGGACAATCATACTATTTATGGGTTGTAGGTATGGCTGTATGGTTAAGAAGTTCGTTTAGTGAACACATGGTTCGTGATCGATCCTTACTGCGCGGCATTTTGGAGAAATGTCTTCTACGACTGCCTCAGCTCGATCAAGGCCTTGTGGTTGAAATTCATGACGGAAACTGCAATCAATTTGATTTACACTACTACTATTACTAATACTACTGCAGCTTTCTATTTTGTTGTGTGTCTATACATGATATATATTGAAATTGGATCTCTTCTTTCTTTTCTGTTAGATTTTATTTCTGTCTGATTGTTTGCTTTACTGGTGTGTTGTTGTTACTGATATTATGGCTGTTGTTGCGGTTGTTGTTGTTGTTGTTTATTGCTGTTGTTACTGCTGCTGTGTGGTTAGTGAGGTAGTAGTGGTGTGGCGACTGACATTTACATGAAAATATCAAAAGCGGTGACGTCTTTCAAGATGTTCCTGATTATTTTTGGTGACAGTTTTGGTGAGAGAGCGAAAGCAGTCTTCGACAATAGTAAAAGTTTGAACTACGTCATTGCATTGTATTGCATTACATAGCATTACACTGCATTGCGCTGTGTTGCTTTTCATTGTATTACATTAACTCTAGATTGCATGTGATTAATTCTTTTTTATTTATTTAGCTTGAGTGGATCAAAGTCAAATATCAATAAATTTCAACATGTTTCCAGCGATGCACAGCTTTATGTATTCAATCAACAACGTCGACAGCGACAGCCACGGTAACCACGAAACTAAAAATGACCGATGTATTATGTTCCTATCCTCTGGTCATCGTATCGACGTACCGAGTGTTGACGAAAATTATATGAAGAGGCCACAAAGTGCTATTTAAACTAGTCCCTGATCACTGACCACTAACTTCTAATCCCTTAATTCCTAATGGAGACGTAAGTGTGTTGTTGCAGCAAATCACGTATCTTGGATATTTAAGACATAGCGGTGCCCATACCTCTCCAAGTTTGACAACAACCAATTTCTTTTCTTCGCGGAGTTGGCTACTATCATGTCACCTCCACTCAGGTACTCAGAACTCACTCGTCTCTTTTCCTCTCATCACCCATGTTGTGACCATACTCCTCACAAGGTGTACACTAACCACTATACACAGTTCTTCTTGTCGGAAACATCGTTTCTAAATCTCCCTCACAATCACCCAACTATATTTAACCAAAAGTACTCACTACATAATACTACAATTCGTCTGAAAAGGAAAGCCATGAATGGAAGTAAAGGGTCAGAGGTTTGTTTGATCAGGGCTTATCTAGGATTAAACAACAAAATTGTGTGGCCTTTTATCTATATTAGTAAAACCCTTTATCATCATTGTCGTCGCCGTTGTCATCATCTTTATCATTGTCATCATCAATATCATCTTTATCCATTATCATAATCATTGCCGTTGGCGTCGTAATCATCATCATCATCATCATCATCATCATCATTGTTATCGTCCGTCATCGTCGTCATTACCATCAGCTTCCTCGTCGCCACCGTTGTTGTCCTCCACATCCTCCTCATCATCATCATCATCGTCATCATAATCGTCATCATCATAATCGTCATCATCATCATCATCGTCGTCGTCGTCGTCGTCATCATCATCATCATCATCATCATCATCATCATCGTTACCATCATCATCATCATCATTATCGCAAATACCATTCATCATCATCACTGTCTTCGTTCATTCATCACATTATGGAATATATAGATTTAAAAAAAAAAAAATTAATTATTTTGATCTCACATCTTATATTCCTTCATTACTACTTTACATTTATCAACAAGCAGGTTCGGGGGGAGAAGTGTTAAGGTGGTGTGGAGGAAGGATTTGTTGGGGGATTTTGTGGGTTTTCACTATTTCATGTTTCAATGGATTTTAACAAAATCATTTCCTTCTGCTGGAAATTTTCTGCTATTTTCTCTCAACTTGAACAATTCAGTAATATAACTTCAGAGAAACTATGTCATCACATTTTGTTGTTGGAACTCATTTCTGCCGCCGCCATTGATCGTAACTTTTTGCTGTTGTAAATTTGATTATCTTATTTGGTTTTCTAGTTTGTTTGTTTCGTTTTATTTTTTTTTATTTATTGTTTATAAGTAGTATGAAGAAAATTGATGCAAAAAAAATTAATAAACCAAACAACAAGCAAGATAAGGAAACGTTTAAAAAGAAAAGTAAGCGATAACAGATGGATGCAAAGTAGAAAAAAAAATACAAAAAAACACATATGGAAGCAAGCGGGTGGCTGGGTGGAAGTTATTAGAGTGGAAGTAGTATGTCGTGTCACATTACTTTCTGACTGAAATTAATGAAATGATAGTTAGCAGGAATTTCACCCGTAAAAACGGTGAGGTAGGTGAAAAACTGTATATATACATACATTCATGCATGTATATATATATATATATATATAGCGAAAGAGAGAGAGAGAAAGAGATCCTCCAGACATATTAGCAAATGTAGTTTTCCGGTGTGATACAGAACAAGTGACTCTTGCTATTATACAATTATGTATTCAGTAATCGTTAACGATATGCAGTAATAAAGAAAATGAGAGGAGAAAAATGTTTTCTAAGGCTACATACGGATTCGCAAGTTCTGCAATCAATTCACACACTTACTAGCTATTGTGTATTGTCGTTAGATTCAATTGAATATTGATTGTGGTGACTATCGTGGTTACAGGGTATGTAGTCAGTGTTCAATAAAAATGCATAAAATATATATATGGATGTATGTAAAATATATAAATCTCTCTATATATGTGTATGTTTTGTATGTATATAGATAGATAGATAGATAGATAGATAGATAGATAGATAGATAGATAGATAGATAGATAGATAGGTATCTGAGTGTGTATGCTTGTGCTAAGTGTGTTTAAGCATGTGTCTTTTTCTCTCACCCGCTGTCTCTCCATGTACATCTGTGTGAGCATATTTGTGTGTGTTTGTGTGTCTGTGTATATACGTATGTGTATGTATTATACGTACTTACACGTGTATGCGTTTTTGTGTATATTCGACATCACAAACAAGAGAAAAAATATTATTGAACATATGAAGCAAGATATATACATTTGTTATAAAATTTCAAGGAGAATTTTGTTATAAAATTTGAAGGAGAAATTTCAAATTCATATTACTTAGAGTTTCACGTTCCAATTATCAAATAACATGGTATACAATCTGATAAAGCCAGATTTAATAGTTACACTTTGAATAATATATTCAAATATTTAAATGCAGCGCAAGTCTATAATATATATATAAATATATTCCACTGAGAACCTCACAATTTTCGGTCTCGTCGCGTGCACTGGACCCCCGGAATCACGCCTCAGAAGGGAACAGCACCTTGTCTTTTCGTTCCAGTCCTTTATTTCACCTGGATTAAACGCACAACCTTTTTTTCCCTTAGCTAACGCCTTCACCACACCCATCACCCTGCCACTCACTAACCTACGAATCACCCCAGCTACACACGAAATCCTCCACCAGCACACCCATTCACATACACCAGCACATGGATATCATGGCACACCCCCTTAGGTGCACCTGAACACTTCTAGCACAAAAATACACACCACCAACAACAACACACGTAACACTCACACACACGCAAACGCACCGTAATGTGCACCCCACCTACACACAAACACTCACAGCACATCGGCCTCTCTTCTCCTGCATATTTTTATTTTTGTAATTTCTTCCTAACGTTATTTCAACTACCATTTATTTTATTTTTATTTTTTGCGTTTTTCATTCTTTAAGGTTATTTTCTTTGCTATTTTCCTTTTGTGTTATGCCTGATGAAGGGGAAATACCCGTTACGTAGACTATATAACTCATTCTTCTTCCTCTAAGCGTCCTTTTGTTCGTTCGTTTCGTGTTTCCTTGATATAGATATGTATATATATTTATATATATATATATATATATATATATATATATATATATATATATTTATATATATATATATATTTATATATATATATATATATATATATATATATATATATATATATATATATATGTGTGTGTGTGTGTGTGTGTGTGTGTGTGTGTGAGTGTGTACATATATAAAACCAAAATAAAATTAAGAATGTCATGTCTGAGAAACATGCGCCATACCCTCTGTAGAATAAGCTCAAATATTCTAAGGGATAGATCCGAGCATTTATTAGCATTCAATTAATAATTGATTGACATATATATATAAAATAAACATATCAAACAATCACAGGGGATATTTTGTAAAAAGTGTAAGCATACATAGTTACGGAGGTAACAAATTAAAATTTTACGAGAACTTCAAATATAGATATTTTGATACCTTACAATAATGATTAATCTCCTTTGTATATTTTTCATTAAATAAAGATATATTAAACGTTAACATAACACACATTAAAAGCAATTCTGTGAATGACGAAAAGCACGTGTGGTATTTTTTATTTAATATATACATCGCGCCACCATCATCCCAGTGGTGTCAATATGATTATCGATAGCTAGAAATAGCAGTCAAGTCCTTTCAACTGAGATATGCTCAACTATTTAGGAGCCGTATATATATAGGCAAATCAAAATTAAACCATATTACTGAGAAACATGTTATTTTACCTCCTAAGTAAAATATCACATACTCATAATTCTCCTCCAGTTCTACTCAAAATAATTTATATTTCTGTTTAAAAAATATAATATCGCAATGCAAGCGTTCAATATGTTGAACAGAAATTCTGAGTGAATTTCAGCAAGTCGTCACCAGTATAATTTAATGCTTCAAATCTTTTTTAATCTATTCAAGTATTTGCAATTACTTTTCAGTTTTAGGGGTTTTTTTACTTGTTGTGAGCATTCTGCCACGAGAGTTATCTCCTCTAAACTGCCTAAGAAATAGAAACATAAACCATATAAATAATCTCCCTGTGACTTCTAACAATACGAAAAGAAGAGTTGAACCTCGCCACCAGATCCACACAAACTGGTAAATGACAATTTTTATATTTTGAGCCTAGGCTCGACATGAAACTCCAAGTATCTAGGGAATGAATCACCAGCTTCATACACATTCGAACGAACACACACATGAACATATGCTTACATATATAGATATATGTAGAATTGTATATAAAATTATATGCCAACTAATTTTTTTTCATCTAATTTTATTTTATACTAGCAGTGGTACCCGGAGTTGCACGGGATAAGGTATTTTGGAACGCGGGCCGCCAACAGACCTAATCGTGGAAAAACTGCATGCCTGGAGAATATGTAAAGAAAATAAACCGAATACTCTGATGGCTAGATAATCTTTAAGATTTTCCTCGATGAAGCAAGAAAAATGCAGGTTTTCACGTAATGCGGGCCCTAAAGGATCAAGAAAATGAATTCTTTTTATGTGCATAATATGCCTTGAAATTTCGGGAAAATCGGCTAGACGTAACGTCTAAAATAAGCCCTAAAAGGCTGAATAAATGAAGTTTTTCACCTAATGCGAGCCCTAGGCCATAAAAAAGTTGGAATTTCTTTGTTCACGGTATGAAGAATAGACTGACTAATACATAGTTACAATTTAATGGAAATCGGTCTGACGTAACGCCTCAAAATACCCCTAAAAGCTGAAAAACGCAGGGGATCAAAAAGTTGAATTTTTTATGTGCATAACACTCTCTGAAATATAACGCGGGCCGCCAATAGACCTAATCGTGGAAAAACTGCATCCCTGCACAATATGTAAAGAAAATAAACCGAATGCTCTGATGCAATTAGTATTAGGTATGCTTCTCTTTCCACGTGGAGAAAATCGGCTTGGTGCTTTTATACTTTAATAAAGTGGCATGAGTCAGCAGGACAGATGTCACCACTTATGTCAGAGGGAAGTCTGCAATGCTTGAGCAAGGCATGACGTGCAATCGGGCAGCATGTGGAGCCTTCTCGAACGAGTCCACCGCACCTTAGTAAGTAAACGCAACTGGACTAACGTTTACCAAACTGTGGGTATAATTTAACAAATTTAAAGAGGAATGGTGCAATAAAATGGGCCCCGAGGCGTGCGTGTTCACTGGCAGCCCTAAACGAAAGGGTCGCCATCAGTTATTTCAAGGGCCTTGTAAGCCGTTCACTGACACCCCAGTAAGGAGGGGTAACCATCAACAATTTCAAGTGGTGGCCCAAAAAAGGGCCATGTGAGCGTTCACTTGTAGCTCTTAATAGTGACTTTGACTGCGTTCTCTGACATTTGGAGGATGTTACTGTTGCTTCCATTGGTAGTCTTAAGAATGAATCAGATGCGTTCGCGGTCCGTTTAACAGCCATACATTGACGCGCCGAGTGCGGTGCAGACAGCCAGACATACAGATAGATATTATAAGGGCGCGTTCTGGACTAAGAGGGATTGTGGGAAGTTACGTAATGCAGACAGCTAGACAGCTAGACATATATTATAAGGGCGCGACGTTGTATGTATCTATCTAAAAAGAGAAAGACTAAGAATTATAGGGAGAGATCGCTAAATCGCCTAATGCGGTCCGTAGGGCATTGAAAATTTGAAATTGTTTTTGCTCAGAACACTCCCTGAAACATAAGTATTACATGTGTAAAGTTTGAAAACAGTCGGTTTGGTGGTTTTCGAGTTTTAAGGATTCAAACTCACACACACACAGACACACATCCTCAGTTTTATATATATAGATAATTCATTCTAATGTATTGCAATGACCCTCTTCCGTCAAGAATAACCATTGGATTTGAACGTAGAAAGTTACTCCCCGAGGCACAAGCCGGGCAAGGTTGTTTGTAGAAGACCAGTAGTCGCCAGCAGTGTTATCCAATGGAAAGGCAAAACAGCTTGAGCGTCGCAACTCATTTCTGCAGCTGAATGAACTGGAGCAACGCGAAATAAAGTGTCTTCCCCAATGACACAACACACCACCCGGTTCGGGAATTGAACTCATAACCTTACGATTGTAAGCTCAATGCGTTACCGCCAGTGTTCTCTCGCTCTATTGCTACGGATAGCAGTGGCATGATCGCAGCTTTCTAAATATCATAGCGAGGCAAATAGAATGTTTATTTACAGTTCGTATATGATTCAAAATACAACCCCGATCATATATATATATAGTTCGATATCAGAGTGTAAATTGTAATTAAGAAAGAATGAACCCTCGGTATGTATAGGTATTTCATATTACTTAAAATACATGGAGTCTAACGATATGGTTTAATCGGTACTCATAGTTTCATAATTGTATCGGATAACTTCAAGAAATTGTACCAATGAAAACATGCTTCGCTGCGATGTATTTTTTTAAGTAATATATATGTGTGTGTGTGTGTCTGTGTATGCATGCGTGCGTGTGTGTGTGTGAGAGAGAGAGAGAGTGTGTGTGTGCGTGTGTGCGTGTGTGCGTATGTGCGTGTGTGCGTGTGTGCGTGTGCGTGCGTGTGTGTGTGTGTGTGTGTGTGTGTGTGTGTGTGTGTGTGTGTGTGTGTGTGTGTGTGTGTGTGTGTGTGTGTGTGTGTGTGTGTGTGTGCGTGTCTGTATCTGTGTGTACATATATCTATATACATATGCCATTAATAATTGTTTCTACTTTTGGCACAAGGCCGACAATTACCAGTGTATTACTGGTACTTTATTTTATCGACCCCGTAAAGATGAAAGGCAAAGTGAACCTCGGCGGGATTTAAACTCAGACCATAAAGGGCCGTAACTCTTTGCTGCAAAGCATGGCGTCAGACCCTCTACCGACACTGCCAATCCACCTATTTATTTAATATAAATCAGTGTATCCACGTTTATGTACATACGGTATATATATACACTAAGAAGTGCGCCAGCAGCCGAAGGGTATGATAAAGTTATATCTTTATAAATACAGAGTGATTAACCGAAACTGCACCAACGTGTATAAATGTGTACTCATATCTAATATGTAGGCATATAAACATGCCAGAAAATACAAATTTCCCTGTAAATTGGATAAATGATACAAATCTTTAATCGATTTTTGGATCTAACTGGACCCTCATCAGAAAACGTCTATATCATCCAATCAACCACAATGCAGCATGTATTTGATGACTATGGATTCCCATCCGCTCTTAGTGTTATTCTGAAATTGCATATAATTAGCGCTTTTGTTGGTAATTAATTATGATATATATTATGAAGTGCGCTCGCAGCTGAAATGTATGATAAAGGTATATTATTATATAGATATACATTTATATATATATAAATATATATATATGTGTGTGTGTGTGCGTCCGTGTGTGTGGTTCGTGCTTGTATGAGTGTCAGTGGTTATGTGTCTGTGCGTATGTGTGGGAATGATTCTGTTTGTATATCTGTATATGCGTGCTTGCATAAGTGTGTATATATGTGCTTGTGTGTGGGGGGGGGGGATGTATGTGTTTCAGAGTGCACACGTGTGCAGCTATATTGTTCTCAATGAAAACCGTTATGAAAATCTCATTTAACACATCTTTCAGTTGATCGACTTTCTTATACTGGCTTTCCTATTATATTCTCAATTTCTCTATTCTTCATATTTTCAGTATTCTTTTTTTTTTCTTTTCTCAGTGTTGCTGTTGTTGCTGTCATTGTTTTTCTTGCTCGTGATGGGTTTTTTTCTACTTTTTCCCTTTATCCTGAAGTTACCTCTATCGCTGTATTTCACTTCTTCCTATCTTTTACTTCATCCTCACTTTTTCTTTTTTTGGGGCTTGTGTTTTTGTTTTGTTTTTTAGCTGTTTTCATGTGCTTTGTTCTTTCATTCTATATTTTTTAGTTATTTATTTATGATTTATTTTTCTATTTTTTTTACATTATTTATTAATATTCTTATTTATTTATTTATTTATTTATTTATTTATCCATTCATTTATTTGCATCTAGATATGAGTAACGAGTGAATGCATGCGTGGTCGTGTAGATAAATAGTTCAATTCGTAGTCACAAAATACTTTGTCGGGTTTCGATTACACTGTGTGACAACCTAGACTCGGCTCGTATCAAGCTTTGTGGATAAAATGAAATAGACAAAAATTGTACAAATACCTGTTGGGTGGATTGTACGTATGTAACGAAGAGCCCAACTTTATTCCGCTGATTTGTATGAAGATTGGGCTGGGAGTTCAAATGTCTGACGAATATCCAGTTACTTATATTGGAATGCAAGATGAAATGTACCTGAAAATCGTTGAATCCAGTTTCTGACACTAATTCTGCCAGGATCAGAGGAATACTGCGAATACTGCACTACTGCATACTACAAGATAAAATGTACCAATAGTCGAAAACTTTACCTTGTCAAACAACGCATCACGCTGGATCTATATGAGGATTAAGTTATAGGTGAGATACTCAGCTGTTTGCTCAATAATGAAAGATATGTTAGTCGGGAGGAATGGAAATCAGTGGTGCGAAGACTCATCCTCTTAAACTTCTCCACCTGTTTCAGTGGAACTCCACTCACGTGTAGAGCGCAGTGCAGTCTATATGCGAGTGGAGATCCACTGAAGCAAGTGGAGAAGTTTAAATAACTCGGAGTCGTTTTCATGTGTGATGGAAGTTGGGGGGTAGATTTAAGTGCAAGAATTGCGGGAGCTGCTTCAGTAATATGCTAGCTTCGGCATTCGGTCATCAGCTGAGGGAAAATAGGTGTCAAGGCCAAACCCGCTAACTTCAATTCGGTATTCATGCCAACCCATACTTATGGTCGTGAATCTTGTGTAATGACCGAAGAATACGATCGGAAATACAAGCGGCCTAAATGGATCATCTCGCTTGGGGATACAACCGGACCAATTCGATACAGGTGCTTCTGACATAACCCGTTAGACTCTTCCCCACAACCCTCTCAAGAAGAATAATAATAAGAAGAAGCTGTATATATATATAACCGACTTACACCCCACCCCATGTACACACCGGTTTCCCTTTTACCTGAACATGAAACCTCGTTCTTCCCCCAACTCTCACATTCACATACACACACACACACGTACACCTACACCCATACACAAACACCATCTTCAGCCCTCCCCACTCGGAGCTCCCGCCTCCCTCTCCCCTCTCCAGCTCCCATCCACCCACCACCACCCCTACACACCTCACACCCTTTCACCCCTTGTTTATTTTTATTT
>OZ024742.1:277774639-277784639 GCA_964016885.1 Eledone cirrhosa | reverse complement strand
GATGATGATGATGATGATGATGATAAACACGTTGTTTACATCTGTCTAATACATACTGTGTTAGTTGTATATATTCTATTTAGCATTGAAACAACAGAACAATGTCAAGGGGGCAATAATATATATACATACATATATATATATATATATGTGTGTGTGCGCGCGTGTGTGTGTGTGTGCGTGCGTTTGTGTGTGTGCGTGAGTGTGTGTTATTGTATGTATGGTCCCGCCGTAACTCCTGATAGAGTCGTAGGGGCACTGCATTGACATGCGGCGTTTCTTGGGCATTTTAAACCTTGCGGAGCCCATCCCTCTCCAGGACTGAGGACAGCAGATTTCTTCCAGAGAAAGATAGAAAGATTTTTAAAAAATGAGTAAGAGATATAGAGGAAGAATTGACCCCAGTAATAGACTGGTACTACTTTTTTTATCGACCTCGATATTTGACCTCGGCGGGATTTGAACTCCGAGAGCAGAGAGCCGGAACGAATATCATAAAACATTCTATCCGACGTTCTAACGAGTCTGCTATGAGTGCGTTATTACAGTACCATAAAACTAACACGGTAACAGTATTTTTCACGGCATTACTGGTTTGTGATTTTTGTTTAAGAAACTAACGTACGTAGTTCTTATAGTGAACGCCATATATAAAGGCATATATATGCCTGTCGTGAAAAGGTAAGTAAGGAAGGAAGTAAAAAGTCAAAGTGTGGAGAAAAGAAAGTAATAAGTTATGGTTATCAACTCTTTGATATTTCGCCTTTAGAAAGGTGTTTAAAATATCAGAGAATGTACTATTTTGCGCGAGTTCACACAGGTATGTATATACACACACGTGCGCTCAATATGGCGTTCGCCTGAAGAACACCGCCTGAATAACAACTGTCAGGGATATGACAGTTTTATGGTAGTTTAGGAAGATTCACACATATTTCAACTCTTATCACAGGTCGTATTTTCTCCTTTCCTTTTATGATTATTAAGGCCAGTTACAACAACGGGGCCATACCTGGAACTTACTTTTCGTTGGCCTCGAAGCCCTACGGACTTGAGTTGTTCTATTCCTTGGATATTTATACCAAGTTATTATCACTATGTGTGTATATATATATATGTGGGGGGGGGGTCGTGTGTTCGTGTGCGTGTGTGTGTGTGAATATATATATATATATATATATATAGTGAGAGGGAGAGGGACGGTGAAAAAAGAAAGAAAGAAAGAAAGAAAAAAAAGAAAGAAAGAAAGAAAATAGTTTACACTCTAAAGTCTACAGAGAATATTTGTTTGGAAACATATAAGCAGTAAATAGTAATGTTGCTATATCCTACTTTTAAATGTAATACTCCTCTGAAGTTTTGAAAGGTTGACAAAAGAAGCAAACACTCCATATTGTTATCCACGACGTTTCGGGTGACATTTACTAATTCTCATGTGCATTTCAATCATTATTCATTTGATACGAATGTTTAGATATTTACTTACGTACTTTTTTTCTTTATTGTTGTTTTACCTATTGTTAGTTTGCTGTAGTCTGTTGTAGTTGTTGTTTTTGTTATTGTTGATTGCATTTTCAGTGTTATAATGATTTGCCAGCCCTGATTTTCTTTTTACTTGTCGTCAGATGGAACTTTCTGTGTTTGTGTTTTTGTTAGTTCAGTGTTGGTGGGGAGGGAGGGCGGGCTGGTGGCTAAGGGGCTGGTCTTGGTAGTGGCATTATTTATTGATTATATGATTTATTTAAACAAGGTTTGAATTATTTTTCATAAAGATATTGTTTTCTTTTGTTTTTCTTCTCATTGATATTGTCTCGCTTCTTAATGAAGTCATAGGGGCTTACCATCGTGAAATACAGTGTGCTTAGGCATTTGAACATGGCGAAGACCATTCCTCTCCAAGTCTAATCTAATCCTAATCTGGCCGAGTTTACACTCACTAATAAGAAGAACCAGGGCAGCACCTTTCCATTGTCAATTTGCATTGATCATCTGCAAAACCGCATTGTTCTCAGAACCACTACACCAGTCTTTTGGAGCGTGCAGCTGGAACTATTGCCACTCATTGATTTGGCAGGTTTTTTTTTTGTTGTTTTTTTTTAGATGGCCATTGACTCTTATGAGTTCTTCCGCCCTTTGTCAGGTTTTGTTTTTTGTTCTGCACGGTGTCCAAAATCACCAAAATCCAAGTCTAACGACAACTGATTTCTACTAAAAAGAGATGAAGAGAGAGGAAAATAAAGAATTAAACCCACCATGAAACTGGTAAGGTTGGCAAATGTTCAAAGCCGTTAGGGTTTCGGATTAAATACTTTGAAATTAGATCCTGTTCACTGCCAACCCCAACGAGGTCAACTTTGCTTTTCATCTTTTCTGGGTCGATAAACATGTACCAGTGTAATACTGTGATCGATTTTTATCTATTACTCTATCTATATATCTACCTATCTATATATCTACCTATCTATCTACCTATCTATATATCTACCTATCTATATATCTACCTATCTATCTATCTATCTATATATCTACCTATCTATATATCTACCTATCTATCTATCTATCTATCCATCTACCTCTACCTCTATCTCTAACTCTCTCTCTCTCTCTCTCTCTCTCTCTCTCTCTCTCTCTCTCTCTCTCTCTCTCTCTCTCTCTCTCTCTTTAGAAGAAGAAGAAGAAGAAGAAGAAGACAGCTTATATCTAAAAAGTGGAACGAAACCAGACAATGGTAGAGACAATGAGAATTCTGGTAAAATGTATGTGCATTTTTTCTTCAAACTTCTATTTTGTAACTAATTCCGTGTAGTTAACTATTTGTCTAGTCAATTTCTACGGGCTAGAAGAAATAATTAGATAAGCCGTACATCGCGGAAAAGAATCTGTATCATTCGTCTATTATTTCTTCATAAGTACATTTTAAACTGATAGCCTCGTTTAAATGATTTTTTATGCGGTTGATTTATACTGATTGGGAGAGGAAATACTGTATATATTTTATCTAATGATTCTTTGGACTTATATATATATATATATATGGGGTAGAAACATAATTTTGGTATGCTTATATACATTTTTTTCTTCTAACTTTGATGTTATACCTAATTGTGTATGGTTGACGATATATTTAATTGATTTCCACGTGCTATTAGAAATGCTGAGTAAATATTCTATAGTTGTTGATCGCGGATAGAAAGCTGTAGTTTATTTATCTATTATTTCTTCATAGGTGCCTTTTAATTGGTTTTTGTGTGGTTGATTATGCTGATTGGGAAAAGAGATGGTGTATATATTTTATCAAATGATTCTATGGACATACTTTATTGTATATTGCTTTGATTGTTGATTATTTAATTAATTAATTCCTCATTGAGCCACATCGTGAGTGGTCGCAAATAACACATATATATATATATCCATGACTTTGTCTAGTTTGTGTATATGTAAATCTTTATATTTGATAATCTCCCATATGGTTGAGATGCAATTTATGCAGTATTTGGCTGCGCTTTCTAGCAACAAGCCCACTCGCCGCAAGGCACCAATCACATTCTTTCTGACTTGACCACTGCCACGTCACAGTTCTTAGCCATTTTGAATTCGTTTCTGGTGGGGATCATTTAAGAAAAATCTTCGTCCAAGTGAGTTTGTTTCCTGATGTTTTCGAAACTCGTAAATTTATCCTTGATCGGATATTTCCAAAATGCGAATGAAACCTCATGGAGTAGAAACATAATTTTGGTATGCTTATATACATTTTTCTTCTAACTTTAATTTTATACCTAATTGTGTATGGTTGACGATATATTTAATTGATTTCCACGTGCTATGAGAAATGCTGGGTAAATATTCTATAGTTGTTGATTGCGGATAGAAAGCTGTAGTTTATGTATCTATTATTTCTTCATAGGTGCCTTTTAATCTTATAGCCTGGTTTAATTGTTTTTTTTGTGTGGTTGATTATGCTGACTGGGAGAGGAGATGGTGTATATATTTTATCAAATGATTCTATGGTCATACTTTATTGTATATATATATATATATATATATATATATATATATATATATATATATATATATATATATATATATATATATATATGTATATATATATACATATATACATATATATATACATATATATATATATATATATATATATATATATATATATATATATATATATATATAGGTATGATTGTATAGTCATATATATATATATATATATATAAATATAAATTTTATATATATATATATATATAAAGAATGAATAATAACAGGTAGACATCATAAAAAGGTAATTTATTCCGAGTGCTTACAAATGTTTCAACAGTAGTTATACAGCCTAGTCATGCTATGTATAAATTGGTAATTATTTGCAGAAACTCAATTTTCAAATACTGGTTCTACCGTTTCCTCAGAGCAGAATCTGATGTCTACCTGTTATTATTCATTCTTTATCTACACTCCGGAATACGGAAGGATCAGAAACTGAGTTTCTTCAACTATTCTTCCATAACTCGTTGAGTAACTCCTCATGGTACGTCAACTCTATCTAGTGTAGTAATTAACCATTACTGCATTTAGGATAATCCTAAGAATTTCTTGAATAACCTTATATATATATATGTGTGTGTGTGTGTGTGTGTGTGTGTGTGTGTGTGTGTGTGTGTGTGTGTGTGTGTGTGTGTGTGTGTGTGTGTGTGTGTGTGTGTGTGTATACACACTGGGTATTTGTTACTTTACTCCTCGAAAACATGTTTTATGACTTCTTTTCATCTTTCAAATAAAATATCGAAATGAATTCCAATCATGGTTGTTGTTGCTGTTGCTGCTGCTGTTAGTGTCATTGTTACTGCTGCTGTTGTTAGTGTCATTGTTGTTGTTTTTGCTGCTGTTGTTGTTAGTTTCGTTGTTGTTGTTGTTGTAGTTGCTGCTGCTCTTGTTAGTGTCATTGTTGCTGTTGTTGTTGCTGTTGCTGTTGTTGTAGTTGCTGCTGCTCTTGTTAGTGTCATTGTTGCTGTTGTTGCTACTGCTTTTATTGCTGTTGTTGTTCTTGTTGTTGCTACTGCTTTTATTGCTATTGTTGTTGTTACTGCTTTTATTGCTGTTGTTGTTGTTACTGCTTTTGTTGTTGTTGTTGTTGTTACTGATTTTATTGCTGTTGTTGTTACTGCTTTTGTTGTTGTTGTTGTTGTTGTTACTGCTTTTGTTGCTGTTGTTGTTACTGCTTTTGTTGTTGTTGTTGTTGTTACTGATTTTATTGCTGTTGTTGTTACTGCTTTTGTTGTTGTTGTTGTTGTTGTTGTTGTTGTTACTGCTTTTGTTGCTGTTGTTGTTACTGCTTTTATTGCTGTTGTTGTTGTTACTGCTTTTGTTGTTGTTGTTGTTGTTGTTACTGATTTTATTGCTGTTGTTGTTGTTACTGCTTTTGTTGTTGTTGTTGTTGTTGTTGTTGTTGTTACTGCTTTTATTGCTGCTGTTGTTGTTACTGCTTTTGTCGCTGTTCTTGTTGTTGTTACTGCTTTTATTGCTGTTGTGTTGTTACTGCTTTTGTTGTTGTTGTTGTTGTTGTTGTTACTGCTTTTCTTGCTGTTGCTGTTGTTGTTACTGCTTTGAAACATAGAGTTTTGGCCCTTTACCTTCTGAGTTAAAATCCCGCCGATGTTAGCTTTGCCTTTCATCTTTACGGGGTCGATAAAATAAAGTACCAGTCATGCACTAGCGTCGATTTAATCGACTTTGCCCTCCTCCAAAATTGCTGGCCTTGTGCCTATATAAGAAACCATTATTTTTGTTGTTGGTGGAGCATCAGACACCATGCTTTTCAGCATAGAGTTATGGCCTTTTATGTTCTGAGTTCAAATTCCGCCGAGGTTAACTTTGCCTTTCATATTTCGGGGTCGATAAAATAAAGTACCAGTAATACACTGGGTCGATTTAATCGACTCTCCCCTCGCCCCAAAAATTGCTGGACTTGTGCCTATAGTAGAAATCATTATTTTTGTTGATGGTGGTTGGTGTTGTTGTTGGTGGTTGGTGTTGTTGTTGGTGGTTGGTGTTGTTGTTGGTGTTGTTCTTGTTGTTAGTGTCATTGCTGCTCTTGATGACGATGCTGTTATTCTGTCATTGTTAGATTTTGGTTGCTTAAGATAACAATTCCGTGGTTTTGTTGTTGTTGTTGTAATGTTGTAATATTGAAGGCATTCTTTGACAAGAATGCAACGAAGTCTTGTTTAATTAAAAGAATAACAGAAAGACTGATAAGTACAGAAGAGAGAGGGAGAGAGAGAGTGTGTGTGAAAGTGTGTGTTTAACAGTGTGTATTTGAATATGTGTATGTGTGTGAAAGTGTTTGTGCGTGTATGTGTGTGTAAGTATGCACATGTGTATGAAAGAGTGAGAATGTGTGAGTGTGTATATGAGTGTTATGTGTGTGTGTGCTTGGCCAAGACTGACCTAAGACTAAACACTAACCACACTAACACTATGCAGGTGGAAAATTAGAAGAATCGTTACGAATGCCTTGCCCTAACTTTTCCGACTCTTTGCACTCTGAGTTCAAATCCCAGCTATGTGAAATTTGTCTTTCATCTTTTCAAGGGTTCGATATATAAAAAAAAGTCCTCGTCTATGGCAGTGGACAGGCGGGATTGTTCAGAGTGTCGGGTAGAATGCTTTATATTGTTTGTGCCGGTTCTTGGCGTTCTGAGTTCAAATCCCACTGAGGCCAACTTTGCCATTTCGGTGGTTTCAATAAATGAAGTAATCGTCCACCAATAGTGAAGTCCACTCTTTTGCAAGCAATTGGGCCAGATCACCGGTTTGAGGATACATTATTACCTCCCTCCTACTAGTCTCAGAGGCCTGAAAAGGGGTCATGAACGCTGCTCTTTACACACAGAATATGTATATAATTGACAAGTAACTCCTGATAAAGTCGTAGGGGAACCCGTGGTGACATATTTGTGCTGTAGTGTTTCGAGCATTTTAAACCTGGCGGAGCCTATCCTCCATCGGGTCTGAAGATAGCTAATTTCTTCCAGAGAAGGAGTTTCAGTGATAGAGAGGAAGTGAGAAAAAGATATGGAAGAAGAAATGGCTTCAATGCTGGTACATTTTTATCGACTTCTAAAAGATAAAACACAAAGTTGAGCTCAGCCAGAACAAATATGGCAAAGCATTCTATCCAACATTCTAACTTTTCCTCCCAGATGAAACAGTAAAAGCAGGTATTGTTAAATCTTAAAGCTAAATCTGCTTAAGATTTTCAAATCACTTGCTCATATGTCAGCGCTCTCCGCATGGCTAAATGTTTAAGAAGTTTGCTTTGCAAACATAAGATCTTAGGTTCGAGCTTACTCCGTGACAACTTGAGCAAGTACCGGTTACCAGAGCCTCCGTTGACTCAAGCCTTGCTAGTGAAATTGAGTAGACAGAAACTGCTCGGAAGCCCGCCGAATGAACTTTACTTGTAATTTAAAAGGCCTGCTTTGTCATCCTGAATCTCCCTGACAATAACATTAAGGGTACTCGTATTTGTAGAACACTCAGTCTGTCCCTTGTACGTTAAAATCACGAGCAGACTGCTGCGTTAATCAAGCAACTAGAAAACTCATCGTCAAAATCTACGAATACCCATTCCAGGTATGAATATATGTATGTGTAACGCATACGTACATACAACAGTTTTCTAGCGCTAATTCAGAAGGAATTCAGCTATATTGTATATATTTATTTAGCTTCAAATTTTATTAAGGGGTGGGGTGATTTTATCTTGATTTTTGTTTTTTTGTCTTTGTTGCTTTTTATTGTTTTATTTTTGATTAGCTTTGATTTTATAACTTTCCTATTTGCTTTCCTTTTTATTTTATTATTTATTTAATATATAATTTATTAATATTTATATTATTTCTAATTTTAATCCATTTTATCTTAGTTTTAACTTTTTTAAATTTATATCATTTTTGTTTTCTTTATCTTTATCTTTATCTTTATCTTTATATTTCATCTTTATTTTATTTTATTCTTATTTTTCTTTATTTTTATTCATCTTATTTTGCATCTTATTTTTTTTTATTTATTTTATTTCGTACATTTTCCTCTTAGCTTTTAATTATCTACTTTATATATTTATTTATTAAGAAGTTTTCTTTGTGTTTATCTTATACTTGCTCTTTTTTTTTTGGGGGGGGGGGGGGGTCAGAGTTTTATTTTATTTGATGTTTTATTATTTACTTTTATATTTATATGATATTATTTCTTTCATTTAATCTTAATTTTTTTAAGTTTGTGCGCTTTCATTCTGTTTCTCTTTATTCAATTATATATATATTATAATATATATATATATATATATATATATATATATATATATATATATATATATATATATATATATATAATTCTTTGTTTATTTCTTTATTTTCACTCACTTTCTTTGTTTATTTATCTATCTATACACACATATATATATATTTATATATACACTCATACACACACGTGTGTGTGTGTTGAAAGAGTAAACAGAAACAACAACGCAAACAACACATTACAATGAATATATATATATATGTGTGTGTGTTGTGTGTGTGTGTGTGTTTGTGTGTGTGTATATATATATAACGTTTCCGTTCTTCATGGTCACTATGAAACACTAACGATGTACATCCTGTAAAAAACTCTTTACCGGAAGACTGATTCTTATGACGTAAAAGTACCTCCAATAGCTTGTAAAATCGGATATTTATATATTTGAAAAAGAGAGAAAAGGAATCCGACGTGGCTAAAATCATACATAATGAACAAAAAATATGAACAAAAAGGAGAAACCCGCCTCTTTCTCTCTCTGTCGCTCGCTCTCGCTCTCTCTCCCTCTCTCTCTCTCTCCCTCTCTCTCGCTCTCTCTCTCTCTCTCTTCCTGCTCATTTTGTCTCTCTATTTAGGACTTAACGTCCAAACAAACGAAATATTTTTATTAACATTGGTATATTCTCTATCGCTTCCACTTTCCCTTTTCACTTCTTCTTGGCTAGCCAATATGTTGGGCCCCGTCGATATCTCTTCTTTTTAGTTTCAGCAAATGGGATTGTAGCATAATTTCTCTCATTTGTAAATAGTCGAAAGACTATTGTCTTGTCTTTTGTCTATTTGTTTCTGTCTTTTGTGTAGTAGAGCCAGCTGTATCGTTGTGAAAGCAACGAAACAACGTATCTCCAGAAATTCTCTGATGAGTTGGGACTCTGTGTGTGTGTGTGTGGCTCGTACATATATACAGACAAACAGTCAGTCAGACAGACAGACAAGCAGACATATATGTATACATAGATACATATGTATAGTACGTATATCTATCTATCTATCTATCTATTTATCTATCTATCTTTCTCTCTCTCACTCTCTCTCTCTCTCTCTCTCTATATATATATATATATATATATATATATATATATATATATATATATATATATATATACAGATATATATATATATATAGAAATGGCTTCTACAGGATTAGAACTGTTTCATTCGGGAGAAATCATCAGGAAGCCCATGATGATAATTTCTCCCGAATGAAACAGTTCTAGTCCTCTAAAAGCCATTTCTGTATTAAATATTTATACTCTGCTATGTATTGAGTACCTTACTTAATGAGGTTACCCCAGATTGAACCCGGGATAAACTTGGTGCGGGGTGGGGTGGCTGAACTTGCCTGTAGAACGATGGGGGAGTGGGTAGAGCCGGTCAAGCGTTGAAGGTGAAATCTACACGGCAAATTCTAAGGAATGTGTATTAAAGTAGGCCAGAGGAGGTAGGCGAAAAAAGGTTTCTTTAGAAAAAGGAGGAGGGACGTCATAGAATTGGTAAATCAAATCGGATTAGGGGACAATGAAAAAATATAATAAAAAATAATTGTTTCTACTTTTGGCACAAGGCCAGCAATTACATTACATTACTGGTACTTTATTTTATCGACCCCGTAAGGATGAAAGGCAAAGTTAAC
>OZ024742.1:277749639-277769639 GCA_964016885.1 Eledone cirrhosa | reverse complement strand
TCTTCTCCTGCGTTTGGTAATAGTAGCAGTTGCTATTTCTCTTGTAATTGTTCCTCCTGTTGTTTTTATAGCTATTGTTGGTTTGTTCGGCGGTTGTGGTGGGTATTATGGTGATTTGTAGTTGTAGTTGTTGTTTTATTGGTCTTGAGCTGCCCACCGGCACCAGCGTCGAAGGACGTCAGGCACCACATTGTCAAACTTGACATGACGAATGCCTTTAAATGTCCGCGCCGTGACCATCTGCTCGAGGCCTGTCGCAGTCGACCCACATCTGCCTACCCGCTGTCCTACCTGGCTGTCCTACCTTCAACCACTGAAGTTCAAAAGGGTAATCCTTTGGGCCCCTTCCTCTTTGCTCTCAGGATAGACCACATTGCTCGGAGCACCACGACCCCTTTCAACGTTTGGTACCTGGATGATGTCACGTTGGGCGAGCCAGTTGAGATTGTCTGCCATGACCTGCAATTGACCTGCATGACCCTTGGTGCAGGTGACCCCTGAATGTCTTCATCCTCAGGTCACCGATACTCCCACCGGTTATCCGCTCCATCATCAAGTCCAGGTTCCAGCAGCTCGCGACACTCACGAGCAGACTGGGCCTGAATGACGCCTATCAAGCCCTCTTCCATTTGAGGAACTGTTTTTCTATGCCGAAGCTCCTCTACACATTACGCAGTGCTCTTTGCTACAGCCGCGCATCTCTTCTCACTAACCTCGCATATTTTTGCTCGGCCTCGCAACCCCACAGCGGTGCCTGGCTCAATGCCTTACCCACCCTTTTTACTGGCACACAGCTAAATAACGATAGGCTTCGAATCGGGGTTTCCCTAAGGTTCCGCCACTGGATCTGCGAGCCACACAAATGTCGCTGAGAATCCACTATATACACTTTCTGCCTCCTCCCTCTGTCCTGTCGCGACAGTGCCGGCCGCCTTGCACGCCATGTTGCTGTCAACGAGATGATAAAGCATGGCTTGTATGCTACCGGCTTCCTCTCCCGGCTCGAGCGGACGGGGCTGGATCGAGGGAACGGCAAAAGGCCAGACGGTATGACCATCTTCCTGTTCCGCGGTGGTAAACCCCTCATCTGGGATTCCACATGCAGCGACACTCCCTCTCTCTCCAGCGGCAACCTGGTGCAGTCTGTGACTAATCCAGGCTCTGCTGCACTTCGAACTGAGGAAGGTAAACTCTCCAAATATCAGTCGCTCTCCGACAGGTTTGCGGTCGACTTCTGGTGACCTTGGCCCTAGGAATACCTCCCTACTCACCACAATCTGCACGGAGTTGGCTACCCGCAGGTGTGAGCCTCGCGAGCTAGAATGGTTCTTCCAACGCGTCTCACTCACTATCCTCCGGGGAAACGGCTTCTCTATTCTGTCCGCCGGGGCCGCGGAGTTGCCAGCACTTGGGTCTTCATTTGCTTATAATAGTGAGAGATGGGTAAAGCAAGAGAGACGGGGGCAGTGAGTGAAAGAGAGAGAAGATCAACAGTTATTTATTTATTTATCTATTTATCTGTTTCTCGATAGCCTAAGCATATATATAGTATTGCCTGCTGGCTGTTGCTGGCCTTATGATAGGTCGTTGAAAGGGTTTTAATGTGAGTAAATATCTGTGAGATGATAGCTTGAAGTGAAGTGTGACTCGTGTCTTGTTTGACGAGCGGTCGCTGAAGATGTTACTAAATGGATCCATTAAACAGTAAGCGGACGATGGTGTTTCTAGCACGATCAAATGCCATAATACTTACATTCTCCTGAGTAACGGACTTGAGGTGTTTGATGCTGCTGTTGTTGTTGGTGGTGGTGGCGGCGGTGGTGGTGGTCGTGGTCGTGGAGGTGGTGGTGGTGATGGTCGTGGTGGTGGTGGTGGTGGTGGTCGTCGTCGTCGTCGTGGTAGTGGTGGTGGTGTTGGTGAGGTTGTTGGTGGTGTTGTTGTTGTTGTTGGTGGTGGTGGTGGTGGTGGTCTTCGTCGTCGTCGTGGTAGTCGTCGTCATGATGGTTGTGGTAGTCTTGGTGTTGTTGGTGAGGATGGTGATAGTTGTGGTGGTGGTGGTGGTGGTGGTGTTGTTGTTTGTGGTGGTGGTGGTGGTGAAGGTGTTGACGGTGGTGGTGGTTGCGATGGCAGCGGTTTCTTGTGAATGTTGAATTGATTTTTTATTTGTTTATTTATTTCTAATTATGCTGTTGTTATTGTATTATATGTCCTACCCGGCAAGCAGGAAGGTGTGGGTTCATGTTCCGTAGGGGCTATGTTCATTTTTTTCCGTTAAGGGATCTTAGATACCTTTATTATTTAGATGGATTGGCAGTAATGGTAGAGGGTCGGACGCCATGCTTTGACGCATAGAGTTACGGCCCTTGCCATTCTGAGTTCAAATCCCGCCGAGGTTAACTTTGCCTTTCATCCTTACGGGGTCGATAAAATAAAGTACCAGTAATGCACTGGTTAATTGCTGGCCGTGTGCGAAAAGTGGAAACAATTATTTAGACTATTTTTCTATAGTCAAAAATCCGATGAAGCTTTACTTTCTCATAAATTTCAAATTTCGCTCAGTTTTCATAAACACACCTTCGTTTATATTTATATACAGGCTGTCCCAAAAAATGTATGCACACTTTGATTACCTGTAGAGGTAATATTTATTAGAATGCTGTCGAAGTGTGTATACATTTTTCTGGACACTATATATATATATATTAGTTTGCGTTGGTGTGCATATGTTGCATATACATATTGTATTTCTACTTATATGAATATTATATATATATATATATGTGTGTGTGTGTGTATTGCATATACATATAGTATAGCTACATGTTTCATATGTGTATATATATGTATATATATATATATATATATATATACACACACATATGAAACATACATATATATATATATAAGATAAGATCAAAAGATGGTTAAAAGAGTTCCAAGTATTTTATTATGCGCATTTCAAAAACAAATATCATCATGGGATGATATCTGCGTTTTCATCAGATAAAATAGGGATACATGATATGAAGCTTAAAAAACACTTGTGAATAGTGAAGTTTTAAATCAACATATGAAAAATAATTTAAGATTGATGTACTCCAGTCCTACAAACTGTAGAGTGCTACTAATCCGATATTTGCATTGCTTTATTGTGCTACAATAAAACTCACCTCCTACATATATATATATATATATATATATATACACACACACATATGAAACATACATATATATATATATATATATATATATACACATATGAAACATACATATATATATATATATATATATATATATATATATATATACACATATGAAACATACATATATATATATATATATATATATATATATATATACACATATGAAACATACATATATATATATATATATATATATATGAATCATATATATGCATCTATGTGTGTCAGTGTTGATTACGTGGCGTGAAATGATGGGAGAAGGTGGTCTATAAACTTCTAAAGTTGTAATTCATTACGTGACAACTTGACCGCTTCGGTCATTGATTCGTTAATATCAATTGATTGTAGGGTTCGATGTTCGATATTCGTTGTTTGTGATAAGATAGTGTTTCAATGTGTGTGTGTGTGTGTGTGTGTGTGTGTGTGTGTGTGTGTGTGTGTGTGTGTGTGTGTGTGTGTGTGTGCGCGTGCGTGCGTGCGTGTGTGTGTGTGTGTGTGTGTGTGTGTGTGTGTGTGTGTGTGTGTGTGTGTGTGTGTGTGTGTGTGTGTGTGTGTGTGTGTGTGTGTGTGTGTGTGTGTGCGTGCGTGTGTGTGTATGTCTGCGTATCTGTGTGTGAGTGAGTGTCACAGTGTGTTTAACTCACTACAGAAACCTGATCGTTTTATAATGCGTTGTTTCACCGTATGTAATGAGTTGTGATTGTGATTGAGGTGAGAGAGTAAACCGGAAGAATTATATGACTGTCTACACTAGCGCATTCTAATTAATAACGTTAGAATGGTGTGATACGACATTATACGTTGCACAGTTTAATGCCATCAATTGATGCTAGTAATACCATTAACAAACTATATTTTGTTTCAAGAGTTCAGTTCCTACAGATATTCCCCTGTTGATGTTTTGACTCGAATGAATGAATGAGTGAATAAATTAATACTTTCTATTTCATGTATATAGTGTTCACGAACGTCAGATCGAGAGTTCGTTTTCCGGACTGAGGAGAGTATTGTGCCTTTCAGCAAGGCACTTTATTTCACGTTGCTCTTATTTAGTCAACTGAAAATATGAGTAACAGTGGCAGCTGAGTGGTGGGTAATCATAATAACTTCCAGAGTCGTTGGAACTTACTAGGATCTGTGATTAGGTCAAAGATGCATAAAGTGGAGAACTCACAAATTTTTTACACTGTTCAGGAATCTCATGCTGACATCAGACATGTCAACTCTCCTGTCCGACGGGGGAGATCTCCCTCCCACTTCGGAGTGGGTGAGATATGTCTTCTCTTGTGAAAATGGGTATAGCTTTCATTATGTAAAATCTTCCTATTTTGCCTCATTCCACCCCGTTTTGGGGTATTTCTTTTCGAGGTACTCCCAGTTTGGGTTCTTAGAGGTCGGCAGGTCTGTGACATCAAAAGTGATGTTGCTGTCTTTATCCCCTTCTGCATAATAGTCACTATATTGCTGTCCTTTACTGTACAGTATATGCTTTCAAATCCAGTGGCTTGAAAACAAAGAGCTTGGGAAATGAATAAGTATACATCTCTTTTTTTGAGCCGGTTAAATGCAGCGTCAGTGTTATTCCACTGTCATTGTGTGGCGGCTTCCCTGATTTTCTTGGTAATATTATTTAAGATATGTTTGCTTATTCTACCAAGTTCGCTTTTAGCCGGGTTAATAAGTCTGCACTTGGTCTGTCTATGATCATTTAGCTTCATTTAACGTCATATAAGATTCACGTTTACTTGAAATGTTGTTTTCTTCTTCCGTTTCTCCTTCTTCTCACTCTCCTCTATCTTTCTAGACCTTCTTTTATTTCTCGTTCTATCTTTTGATGAAGGACTAACGTCTAGAACGTTAAATGTTTCGCTGGAAATTTGGTGTACATGACCGTTGGGACCCCATTTGAGTCTCTGTATAGCCATCTATCGTTCCTTCCGTTTACCTTTTGGTCCTGATCAAAACTTTTCTCATCAAAAAAGAAACAATGCATTCCAGCTTCTTGACGTTTTATCTTATTCAGTAAGCGCTTTGCACAGACCAAACGATTTTCTTTTGTCACATCCGACATGAACTGACCTCTCCGCATCATTTACCACTAGTATCGGATGTCTTCATGGAAAACTCTTCTGATAGTGCTTTCTGAAATCTTAAGGTCCGTTGCGATGACTCTGATTGACTTTCCTGGAGTTTTATCGATTAGTTTTAGAACTTTTTTTACACACTCAGGTGTTCTGATTGTATTAGGACCTTGTGCATGAGTTTTACACTCTCAGGTGTTCTGATTGTATTAGGACCTTGTGCATGAGTTTTACGCTTAGCTGCTAATGCCAGATCTCTGTCATCAACTTCCAGATCCTTTCTAACTTTGACGCCGAAGAATCGGGAAACTTTCAAGGGGAAAGCTGTCGCTGTATCACTATGATGTGCTTTTAAGGCAGCCATTACAACGAGCTTTTTCATTTGGTGTCTGGTATTATTTATCTGAAAAATTAAAAACAAAAACAAATTAGTAATAAGAAACTTAGAGTTCAAGAAAGAGATGTATATGTGTGTGAGAGAGAGAGAGAGAGAGTGTGTGTGTGTGTGTGTGTGTGTGTGTGTGTGTGTGTGTGTGTGTGTGTGTGTGTGTGTGTGTGTGTGTGTGTGTGTGTGTGTGTGTGTGTGTGTGTGTGTGTGTGTGTGTGTGTGTGTGTGTGTGTGTGTGTGTGTGTGTGTGTGTGTGTGTGCGTGCGTGCCTGCCTGTTTCTCTTAAGTCCTTATTAACGGCGACATGAAAGAAGAGAATCTTTTGACAAAGATTTTGACAAAGAATCATTCAATAACATGTAAATATCTTAGATAAATTCTGATTGTTTAACTATAGTAGAGACGACGTGTTGATGGTGTGTTACATTGAAGTAGTAGAGACAAGTTGATACACTTTTGTCATGCTATAACCATCGTGTGTTCTAGTGTGCCCTGCAGTACTTGATATTTGCGTGCTGTTGTAACTGACAAAAACATTTAACGTGGCTGACATACGGGCCGTCATCTTTCTTCCAGCTAATTGATAACAGAACTTCTTTATAAGCGGAAATGAATAGAATAAAATATATACATGAAAAGGATTTTAATAAAAAGTAATAACAACAATAACAACAATAATAATTGTTTATACTAGAGGCACAAGGCCAACAATTTTCTGTGGGGAGGGGAAAGTCAATTAAATCTACTCCAGTGCCTTACTAGTGCTTTATTTTATCGGCCCCGTACGGATGAAAGGCAAAGCTAACCCTCGCGGGATTTGAACTCAGAACGTAAAGGGTCATAAATCTATGCTACAAAGCTTGTTTTCCGACGCCCTACTGATACTGCCAATCCACCGCACTATATTATATATATTAATATAATAATTGTTATCATTGGCAGTATTGGTAGACCGTTGGACAGCCAGGGTTGACTCAGGTAGCCCACCAATCCTGAATCATCCAAAGCTCCTAAAGCACACGTTGATGGAGCCCTCAATCATCTCCAAATCAGCCAGCCTACAGGCGCGTGGTCAGAGTTGGCCCATTCACGCACTTTTTTACAAACGTACAGGGGGTAGCACTTCCCTCTTCACCCTCATCTTCCTTTCCATGTGGAACTTGAATAAGTTGATGAGGGATTGGCCGAATAGAAAGATGTCTGTCTTCAGTCATTTCAGCCTCGTCAACCATAAAACCTCTTTCGCTACAGCCGCCAGGCTGCATGACCATTGTGCCTCCGAGGCACAATTCCGGGTAAGGTTGTTTATGGAAGACAAGCAGTCACCCATGCATACCAGTCTCCCCATATATATATATTTGTATGTGTGTGTGTGCGTATGAGTAAAATGGATATTCATCTGACGAAATCGTTCCCATACAAGCAACAAATGCAAACACTGCATCTTGGATTGCATAAGGGTAGCCTTAAAAATAACTATAATGAATAAACGCTTTATGTAATCACAGCATCTTTCTTAATGCTATTCTCATATATATATACATATATATATATACAATGATATTAAATAAATGGAAACTATATTTATAAAACCATATTTATTGTATTATATATATTTCAAGGGTACCAAAAATGTTGGTACGCTATCATCAGATAAAATACAAAATATTTTATAAATATATATATATATATAATATAACAAAGGAATTGTGGTAAGGAACCAGATGGACCATAACGCACCAGAGTACTCAATACTTAGGGTAGTAGAGTGGGAAATAGGAAAAAGTATGACCCCGACGGCAGAGCTCAAGCCGTTTCGACGGCTATTTCTGGACGTCCAGAAATAGCCGTCGAAACGGCTTGAGCTCTGCCGTCGTGGTCATACTTTTTCCTATATATAATATATATATATATATATATATATATATATATATATATATTGCGAAAACACAACATCGACTTCTCTACCAAGAACATCCCAATCCCACCGAAAAAACTTTACCTTCGGAGCTCACGCAAAAAATCGTTCTATTTGCGAAAAGACTTAGATGGAGAATTTTTTTCTACGACAGATTTTGCGACAATCAGGACTTCGGTACCAAGGAGAGATTCGGATTTATTACCTACAAATCCCCCCCCCCCCGAACCCTTTGCTCTCACCCTTCGAGAATGACCTCTTCCAACTGGTCAAGAACCTTAAATTCAAACCCAGACACAACCGATTCCTACAAAAACTCCGTAGCAACTTAACAGAGTATGATAACACCAATGACATCATGGTGCATTCGGATAAAACTGGGAACCTATACTTTGTCAACCCCGACAGATACCACACACTGATCAGGAGCAGCCTAAACTCCACCTATAAAAACGGTAACCACTCATGCATCGAGGACATTAATCGAGATGGACAACAAATTACCTCCAGCCTCGGGGTCGCCGACCGCACCGAACCCTAGACCCACGGACACCCTACTTCACACTGAAGGACCACAAATCCGATTTCGACCGTAAACCATCTATCAGGCTTATAAACCCAACGAAGTCCGACATAGGGAGAATCAGCAAAAAAATCCTAGACCGCGTGATACCAAAAGTCAAGCAACACGCCCGACTTAGCCTATGGATCAACACCCAGGAAGTTATCTCATGGTTCAGCAATATGGAGGATAAACGAGACACTAAATTTATCCAGTTCGACATAGAGAGCTACTATGCTTCTATCACCTTACCGCTACTTACTGCCGCCTTGGACTTCGCCGAAGCACTCGTGCCCATCACCGACCAGGAAAGAAAAATCATCCTCCACGCCAGGAAGACAGTCTTACTCTTTGACAACTCCAAATGGATAAAAAGAGCTCCGGACTCACCCTTCGACGTCAGCATGGGCGCTACGGATTCGGCGGAGGTCACAGATCTTATAGGATTATTCCTTATAACCAAACTCACCGATATGTTTCCTGCTTTCGGTGGTGGATTGTACCGTGATGATGGGCTCCTTACCCTTAAAGGGTACAACCCCAGTAGTACAGATCGGGTCCATAAACAATTAATCAGCTTCTTCCACGACTGGGGATTTAAAATAACCCTACAAACGTCCCTGACCCGAGTTAATTTCCTGGACGTTACCCTCGATCTCAATAATGACCTGTACTACCCATACAGGAAACCCAATGACAACCTGCACTACATCCACCGCCGATCTAACCATCCTAGGAACATCACCAACAACCTGGTCAAAAACATCTCCCTCCGCATATCCCGTTTGTCAGCCAATGAGAAGATATTCGATGAACATGCGCCTTACTACAACCAGGCCCTCAAGCGGAGTGGCTTCCGGGAGGAAATATCCTACTGTCCAGCTCCCATTAGCGGAACCAGCAGGCGACACCGCCGCTCACGCAATGTAACATGGTTCAATCCTCCCCACAACGCCGAGGTGACAACTCCCATCGGGAAAATTTTCTTCAGGCTTATTGAAAAACACTTCCCACCACAACACCGCTACCACAACATAATTAACAAAAATACCATCAAACTCTCTTACAGCACTACACCTAACTTCGCACAAAACATCGTCTCCTCCAACAACAAAAAACTCAACCCCGATGGAAGAAACAACCTAAATAGCAGTGGAGAGCCGACCAGGAGGTGCAACTGTCCTGATAGATCCAGTTGCTCCCTCGACAACAGATGCAGAGACCGTAATGTGATCTACCAGTGCAACATGAGCACGGACACCTCCAACAAAGCTTATATAGGATTAACCGCATGTGACTTCAAGACCCGGCTATACCAAAACAGACATACCTTCCGAAACCCGGCCCGGCGTCACGCCACTACACTTTCGGGCCACATATGGGACCTCAAGGACAACAACATCAACTATGATCTCACTTGGAAATTACTGTCCAGAGCCAACTCTTACACGGGAGGACGCCGTCGTGCAATTTATGCTCGGAGGAAACTTTACAAATGCTGTTTTCGACGGACCAACTCCTAAACAAGAAAGATGAACTGGTTATTGCATGTAAACACCGATTACGTAGGACTTACCTCGCCCTCAAACCCCATAATGACACGGGGGGGGTAGACTAGGGCTATAACACCCCACTTGCCTATTTTGTAAGGGGTAACCCCTGCTTGCCAATGGAGACGTAATGATCTTCTTTTACTTTTTTTATCGCTTCCTCTATATTTCCTCCTTCCCCCCATCCCTCCCTAGTCATTCTACCCCAGTTCCCTTTCTTTGTCGTCGTCTTTTTCTCGCCCACCCGAGGTAGCCCCTTGGTCCCTTGTAGCTTCAGCACCACCACCCCCTCCCCTATTCTATGATAGATTTGGCTGACTCCGCTTTTTATATCAGAGGTGATAGACCTCGGATACTTGCCCCCGTCTCCGACCGCTGTCCCTTTTTTCCGTGCCTTCTATATTTCTTAGTGGCATCTTTGCTTTAATTTCTCGTTTATCCAGTATTTCTTTCCTCGTTTTCCCTTTTTCTTTTTTTTTTTTTTGGGGGGGGGGGGGGTTCTGTATTAATTTTCCGTCTTTACTTTTACTTCGTATGATCTTTCATGTAGCTTGTATAAGACTTTTTGTTTCGTGGCGGTACCCTTAGAGTTAGCACGAGTATTTTTTTGCGGGACCCTGAATGATATTCTCGTACTAGTTTACTTTCTTGCTCTGGGTGGTTTGCTGGCCCTGTGATTGGGCTAGAAACCTTTATTATTTCGTCGTAGTCTCTTTAGTATTCCCCCCCCCCCTTTGTTGACCCGTCACCGTACGATACACGCACTTATACCTCGTATAAGGGTCCCTTTAATTCCGTCCCACCTAGTTTATTTTTATTTATTTTTTATTCTTCATTATATATATATTTTTTTTTTTATTTTATTTATCCATTCTTTTATTCACTTATTTATTTATTTATTTATTTATTTATTTAGCCTAGCAATAGCGAGAGACTTAAGTCTTAGTAACCACACTTTGCTTATTTTTATTTTTTTTTCTCTCTCTTAGTACTTTTTATAGTTTTACCCTCATTGTTCTAATTACCGTTTCGACTTCCTCCCCCTCCCCCTCCCCAGTATCTTCTTTGACCTCACACCCAGCTGTAGCCGGCACTACCAACGCATGAATGGGTCTACTCCACCCCGTCTCCCTTTTTCTCCTACCGGCAGGTTCAGCTACCCCTTCCCCTACCAATTTGCCATCACAGATTTACTACTAACTTGTGATGTGACCAATCCTGGTGATTATCTCTTTGACCATATATGGAATTACCCATTGATAAGCTCGGCTATTTAAATACCAGAATAAATTTTCATTCAGTCCAGAATTAGCCGTCGAAACGGCTTGAGCTCAGCCGTCGGGGTCTTACTTGTTCCTATATATATATATATATATATATATATATATATATATATATATATATATATATATATATATGCTACATAAAAACAGTAAACATTTATTGTATGTGTGTAGAGTGAGACGTTTATTAGAAATTTCTGAAGAGCGCTATTCTGGAATACGTTTAATCTGACATTCTATTATTCTTTGGTGAATGGGCCTTCTCTCTATATCAGCCTGTAGGTTGAGGGAAAAGAGGAGGAGAGGAAAGGGGTACAAACTCTTCGTACTCCTGGAGATGAGGGTTGCACATTTTTTCGGGGGTATGTGTTACCCATATGTAATGTCTCCCCCTATTGGGGAAAATCGATTAACTTTTAAATTGTATTTGTGATAGTATTTTACACGTCTTTATTGTATGTAAACTTCCCCCTTTGTATTTGTCCCCTTCTTGTGTGCCGCTGTGGCTAATAAAGAAACAATTCTATTATTCTTTGGTGCTCTTCCTTATTCTCTAGGTTTGATATTCTGTAATCGCTCTGTTATTCCTGTCTCACGTATTCTATTTTATTTGTTTCAGTTTCAGTGCGCTCGCCTGTGTGTGTGAAGTAACATATATATGTGGGTGGGTGTGTGTGTATGTGTGTGTGTGTGTGTGTGTGTGTGTGTGTGTGTGTGTGTGTGTGTGTGTGTGTGTGTGTGTGTGTGTGTGTGTGTGTGTGTGTGTGTGTGTGTGTGTGTAGATAGACAGATAGATACATACATAGATAGATATGTTTCTTTATTAGCCACAGGGGCACAAAAGAAGGGGACAAATACAAAGCGGGAAGTTTACATACAATAAAAACGTGTAAAATATTATCACAAATGCAATTTAAAAAGTTAGTCGATTTTCCCCAATAGGGGGAGACAGTTTATATGGGTAACACATACCCCCGAAAAAATGTGCAACCCTCATCTCCAGGAGTACGAAGAGTTTGTACTCCTTTCCTCTCCTCCTCCTTTTCCTCAACCTACAGGCTGATATAGAGAGAAGGCTCATTCACTCGGGCCATTCTCGCCACTTTCACCCACCTTTCATAAAACTTGCTGGGCTCCAGCACCTCTCTCTCCATCCTGATTCTTCTTCCAAAGTGGTATTTAAAGAAATGAATCAGTTGTTGGCCGGAGAGAAAGGTGTCTGACCTCAGCCCTTTCAACCTTGTCCACCATACAACCTCTTTAGCCATAACTATCACACAAAGGAAAACCGCCTCTCCTTCGTTTTTGAAGGAGAGTGGTGGTTTGATCATGACAATGGACTCGGTGGTCAACCGGATTGGTCCCACCCGCGACAATAGTCGTTCTACATAGCCCCACAGGTCAGTGACGCCCGGGCAGTGTATGAATGCGTGCGCGACGGTTTCTTCGTCTCGCACGCACCTCGGACAGATCTTTTTTGCAGGGTCCCTGCCCGAGCGCCCATGTCTGTAGAGCTTGTCTCGAACTGGTAGAGCTCCTCGGTAGCACTGCCAGGCCAGGGACTTTTGGAAGTTGTCCATTGGTCCCGGGCGGAAGGTCCTACCGAACAGACTGGCCAGTTCATCTTCCTCTACGCCTAGAGTTTCACCGAGCGCGTCGTCGCACTTGCTGCAGATCAATCCTCTATAGAATGACGAAGTGGAGTCTCCACTGATCGCCGGGTCCGCCTGCCAGAGGGCTGTGAGCGCCTGAGCACATTCGATGTGCCAGTCGCCCATTTTCCTCGGTCTTTGCTTGACCCAGGACTGCAGCACGGTCAGCGAGACGAGTCGTGGGAAGGCTCGTCTCACGAACGGGGCCCACACCGGTTGTCCGGTGAGGAATACGTAGAAGTGCCGCAGCCTGAGTGCGTGTTTGCGCATCGTCAACCACGGCATCCCCAACCCTCCGTTAGAAGGGTGTTGGCAGCAGATGGATCTTCTCACCAAAGGAGCCCGCCTCTTCCAAAAGAATTGGAAGAGCGCGCGTTCCATTTTGGCGAGCGTTTTGGTTGGACAAGGCACGACGGTCAAGCGGTAGTAGATGGCGGACGCTATAAAAGTGATCGCCACCTCCGCTCGACCTTTCAAGGATAGTTTGCACTCGGCCACTTCTGGGTGAGTGCAAACACCTTGGCCGTCACTTCGTTCCAGTTCTTCTCCACCTGGAGGTCCGGACCAAACCAGACCCCGAGCAGCTTTACCGGTCCTTCCGTCCAACGTCCGACGCCGCCATCCGAAGGCATCGGTTTGCCTCTCCACGATCCGAGTTGAAAACCGATGGACTTGTCCCGGTTCAGCTTCGCTCCTGTGAAACTTTCGTATTCCTTCAGTAAGGTGCCGACTTCCTCGATTTGCGAGGCGTTCGACACCATTACTGTCACGTCGTCGACGTAGGCCAACGCCGCTTTCCGCAGTCCCAGTTCCAGAGGGATGCCCTGCAATAGCTCCAACTTCCGCAGTAGTGGCTCGAGAGTCAGTACGTACAGAAGGGAGGAGAGTGGGCATCCCTGTCGAATGGATCGCGTAATATGGAACGGCTCCGAGAGGTAGCCGTTCACCTTGACCCTTGAGCAGATGTTGCTGTTGTGCATTGCAGCAATCCAGCCCTTGAACACTGGTCCGAAGCCTCCCGCCTCGAGCACCGCATCCAGGTAACGATGGTCAACCCTATCGAAAGCCTTAGACTAATCCAAGTTGATCAGGGCCCCACCGAAGCCGGGTTTACACCCTACCCTCTCTATGATGTATCGCATGAGGTGGAGGTTGTCGTGTATGGACCTGGTCGGGATTGCGCATGTCTGCGCTTCTCCCACCAGGTTCTCGACGACAAGCGCCAGCCTCTTTGCCAACACCTTGGCCAAAATCTGTAACTCTGTGTTTAGCAGAGTTATGGGCAGGAAGTTATCTATGTCATCCCCCTTATTCTCGTCCTTCCTGATTAGTGTGACTACGCCCCCGGTTACAGAACTGGGAATTCTCCCGTTCTGTTGCCAGTTGCAGTAGACCGCTTCCAGGAGACCAGAGATAAGTCCGGCATTGCTACGTAAAATTCGTAGGGTAGACCGTCGAGATCTGGAGATTTGCGTTTGCCGCATTGGCTCAGCGCGTCCCCTATCTCAGCGGCTGAAATCGGCCTTTCGCAGAACTTTGCCTCGCTGTCCGAGAGTCGCGGTAGGCCGTCGAGGTATGGACCGAAATCCATAGCCTCTCCCGGCGCGCCGCCGCGCCCGAACAGTTGAGCAAAGTGCCGCTGAAAGGTCGCACACATCTGCTCGGCTCACGTATCACGCGTCCGTTTTGGTCCTTCAAAGACCGAATCGTGGACTTGTTGCCAGTTTTAGGTTCAGTTTTTTGCTATTTTTAATAGAGTGGGCGAAAGTTTTCCCTTCGGTTTTCACCGAAGGGTCGTTCGTGATGGTCTCCATTAGTGTTTTGTTTTCAGTGTTTATGTAAGTATAAGTGTAATTTTCTTGTGTTGTGTTTGTTTTTGTCTGTAGTTCTTGTGTGTGCTTTCGTTTTGTTGTAGATATTTTGTTTTCAGGAGGTGGGGGTTTTGTTTGTGATGTTTTTGTTGTTTGTGTTGGTGGTTGTATGTTTGTGATAGTGTTTGCTGGTTTTTTGCTTTTGTGATGTCTTTTCTTTCTTTTCGAGCGATGGAGTTCTCCCTCGTCTTCACTGGGTGATGGCGAGATAGCCTCATCTGTTGTATCGTCTGTGTGATTGGGGAGGGGTATGTCTTGGGGAGCTGTTGTGTCTGTATGTGATTTTGCAGTGGTTTTAGGTGGAGTGAGGTTGGGTGGGACTGTGTTTGTTGTGGTTATTTTTGTGTGTTGGTGTTGTTGTTGTTGTGGTGGTGTTGGTGGTTGTGTTGTTTTGATGGGTGTCGGCAGAAGAGCCTTTTTTTTACTCATTAATTTAGGACAGGAAGCCCTCAGGTGACCCCTGCTAAATCAATGGTAACATGAAGGCCGCCTACCCTCAACCGAAAAGTTTATGTAGGTGAATCAGTCCAGGAGTACACGTTGTGGGATCATAGCTATTCGCTCTGGGCTCATTTGCACCAGAACTTCAATGCTAGTCCCATTGAATACATATCTGGGGGACTTTCCTACTGACAGTATTCTGTCTTCATCAAAATTGATG
Organism: Eledone cirrhosa; assembly: GCA_964016885.1. NCBI lineage: Eukaryota > Metazoa > Mollusca > Cephalopoda > Octopoda > Eledonidae > Eledone > Eledone cirrhosa. The sequence continues at coordinate 277,754,470 of OZ024742.1, read as the reverse complement.
AAGCCGCACAGTATCCACCATATGTTCATCTTTGGTGTGACACTCGTGATTTTGATCTTTTGTGTCCTTTTTCCCATGTATGTAGGGAAAAATGTGTACAGGTTGGATACAATTGGCGACACAGAGTAATTTTGGGCCGTCAATTGATCCTTCATGAGTACCGAAATACTCCCAAAAAGTTTGCTTCTTTGAATGAATGCAATATCATTCATTGAATTTTTGAAAACCAGTTCAATTTCTTTCTGTGACAATTGGACTGGTTTTCGGGTAGAATTGGAAACTGTCCTAAAATGTATCGTTTTGAGAGCAGTTTCCTTGCGAATTTCTACTGGAGAATTGATGCTGAAAGCACCATTTTTTTCGAAAGTGACATATCTCCTAGCGTCCTTTAAAAGTTGTTCGGCATTTGTTATGTCGAGATATGTCAGTTCCTCCTTTTTCTGAACTGTCTGTGCAAAGGAGATTTTGGTTTCTTTGTGGAATTATCCGTGTTGGTGGTGTTGTCATTATTGTTGTTATTCTTGTTGTTATTCTTGTTGTCACCGATGTTGATATTATTCGTATTTTCCTTGGTGTTGGTGTTGGTGTTGTTGTTGTCTTTGATGCTGGTGTTATTGGTGTTGTCTTTATTTTTTTCTTTGTTGTTGTTATCATTGTTGTTTTTATCATCATTATTGGTGTTGCTGTTATTTTTGTTGTCATTGAACTGTTTGGTGTCATTTGTGTTGTTTGGATATGAATTTGTTTTTACATTTTCATTTCGTCTTTCCATCTCTATAGTATCTAGGGAAGAAGACGATGTTGACTGCGAGCTCTGTGGTCTTACCGACTCTCCACCACCATTATCGTTGAACGCAGCGTTCATAACGTAATCAAACTTATAATAATTTTTTTACAAAATTCGATGGAGAAAAAATTTTTCAAACGAATATTTCGCCCCTGTAGGGGCGAAAATGAGTTGACCCACCACTTGAAGGTCCAGACGGGGGGTCAAGTTACACAATAATATAAAATTTAACTGAAAACTCACGTTTTTTTCTTACATAAATTAACGGAAACTTCTCCGCGAAGTTACACACGTCTGATAGAGAGAGAGAGAGATAGATAGATAGATAGATAGATAGATAGAGAGAGAGAGAGAGAGAGAGAGAGAGAGAGAGAGAGAGAGAGAGAGAGAGAGAGAGAGAGAGAGAGAGAGAGAGATCAAAGCAAATTATATGCAGAAAATCTGGGAAACTAGAGAAAATCCGATGCTCCTGTTCAGTACCACCTAATGCCATGATTCATGTGTGTGTATTCATGGCGGAGCAAATGAACATCCGGCTGTTATTTAAAGATCATCACGTTGTTTTGTCACAAATCGGAATTGTAAATGTCGTGGGATTAGAAACGTGTTGCATTGTGGGATCGTTGGCTTACTGTTGAATGTCAATTAGGAGATTGCCAAACAGTAAAAATTGCTATAGTAACCGACATCTGTGAAGAAACAACACGTTTAGCATTTGTGAAAATATATCAGCAAGGAAGTGTAAGTGAGAAGGGTAGAGATAAGTATTCACACATACATGTAAGTACGCATGCGCGCACAAATACATACACAAATACATACACAGACACACACGCACGCTAGCACACACAAGCACACACTAGCACACACAAGCACATAACCACACAAATAAACTAGTACGTGTGGACATGCACACAATTGCATATAGAAATACATACACACAAATCCACATACACACGCATCCACATACCATTACACACAAGCCAATGTATCAGTTACTACATGATGGATTGACCTGCCAGAAATAGCAGTATAATGTTCCTATATCCATCATCGACGTTTCTAGACCTTCATAGTCTCATCTTCAAGATGAAGTAACGTTGGCATATGCTGCTGCCACTTTATAGTAGACGAAGCCAATGTGATTGCTGTAATAGTCTATACTAGTCATGAATATTTACTGTTAGATTTATACACCATCAATCAGTTGCTTATTTATGTTTGTGATTGATTTACGTTATCTGTGTGGCATCGACAACAGCGACGGGGAGGAAGATGGCGGAGACAACGATGACGACAATAACAACGATAACAACAACAATAATAACAACATCGTTATCGTCATCATCATCATCATCAACAACAGTGAGGTTAACTTTGCCTTTCATCATTACGGGGTCGATAAAATAAAGTACCAGTAATGTACTGAGTATTTGATGGCCTTGTGCCAAAAGTAGAAACAAGTATTAGCAACACTATCATCAACAACAAAAACGAAGATGACGAAGACAACGATAACGACAACGACAACAACAACAATAATAACAACCTCGTTATCGTCATCATCATCAACAACAACAACAACAGTAATATCAACACTAGCACCAACAACAACAACGAAGACGACGAAAAGAAAGTTGATGACAATAAAAACAACAACAACAGCAGCAATAACAACACCATCGTATACAATAACAACAACAGCAGCAATAACAACACCATCGTATACAATAACAACAACAACAGCAGCAATAACAACACCATCGTATACAATAACAACAACAACAACAGCAACAATAACAACACCATCGTATACAATAACAACAACAAGAGCAACAATAACAACACCATCGTATACAATAACAACAACAACAGCAACAATAACAACACCATCGTATACAATAACAACAACAACAGCAACAATAACAACACTATCGTATACAATAACAACAACAACAGCAACAATAACAACACCATCGTATACAATAACAACAACAGCAACAATAACAACACCATCGTATACAATAACAACAACAACAGCAACAATAACAACACCATCGTATACAATAACAACAACAACAGCAGCAATAACAACACCATCGTATACAATAACAACAACAACAACAGCAACAATAACAACACCATCGTATACAATAACAACAACAACAACAGCAACAATAACAACACCATCGTATACAATAACAACAACAGCAACAATAACAACACCATCGTATACAATAACAACAACAACAGCAACAATAACAACACCATCGTATACAATAACAACAACAACAGCAACAATAACAACACCATCGTATACAATAACAACAACAACAGCAGCAATAACAACACCATCGTATACAATAACAACAACAACAACAGCAACAATAACAACACCACCGTATACAATAACAACAACAATAACAGCAACAATAACAACACCATCGTATACAATAACAACAACAACAACAGCAACAATAACAACACCATCGTATACAATAACAACAACAACAACAGCAACAATAACAACACCATCGTATACAATAACAACAACAACAGCAACAATAACAACACCATCGTATACAATAACAACAACAACAGCAACAATAACAACACCATCGTATACAATAACAACAACAACAGCAACAATAACAACACCATCGTATACAATAACAACAACAACAGCAACAATAACAACACTATCGTATACAATAACAACAATAACAGCAACAATAACAACACCATCGTATACAATAACAACAACAACAGCAGCAATAACAACAACAACAGCAACAATAACAACAACATCGTATACAATAACAACAACAACAGCAGCAATAACAACAACAACAGCAACAATAACAACACCATCGTATACAATAACAACAACAACAGCAACAATAACAACACCATCGTATACAATAACAACAACAACAGCAACAATAACAACACCATCGTATACAATAACAACAACAACAGCAGCAATAACAACACCATCGTATACAATAACAACAACAACAACAGCAACAATAACAACACCATCGTATACAATAACAACAACAACAGCAGCAACAATAACAACACCATCGTATACAATAACAACAACAACAGCAACAATAACAACACCATCGTATACAATAACAACAACAACAGCAGCAACAATAACAACACCATCGTATACAATAACAACAACAACAGCAACAATAACAACACCATCGTATACAATAACAACAACAACAGCAACAATAACAACACCATCGTATACAATAACAACAACAACAGCAACAATAACAACACCATCGTATACAATAACAACAACAACAGCAACAATAACAACACCATCGTATACAATAACAACAACAACAGCAGCAATAACAACACCATCGTATACAATAACAACAACAACAGCAACAATAACAACACCATCTTATACAATAACAACAACAGCAACAGCAACAATAAGAACACCATCGTATACAATAACAACAACAGCAACAATAGCAACGCCATCGTATACAATAACAACAACAACAGCAACAATAACAACACCATCGTATACAATAACAACAACAACAGCAGCAACAATAACAACACCATCGTATACAATAACAACAACAACAGCAACAATAACAACACCATCGTATAAAATAATAACAACAACAACAGTAACAATAACAACACCATCGTATACAATAACAACAACAGCAATAGCAATAACATTCTCCTCAACTACAACAACAGCTACAACAACAGCTCCATTGTGACATCTGATGCTATCTCTTTTAACGTCATCGTGTGTCCGGCATTAAAATTACAAATGTATGACTTAGAATTAATCATCAGTTAGCTGGGTTAGTTTTCATCGCCGTAGTTTGGTATTTAATTCATTGTTGTTGTTGTTGTTTCATTTTTTTAATTAGTTAGCTAATTAATTAGTTTCAAATTAGCTAGTAATGTTTTGATTGCCAAAATAGCTTGAATCATATTAATCATGACAAATATTGATTGTTTATTCACTCAAGGTTTTTAGTTCGTTGTTAAATT
>OZ024742.1:277729639-277744639 GCA_964016885.1 Eledone cirrhosa | reverse complement strand
ACACACTATAAAATTAACTTACTCGTCCACCAAAAATTTAGCACAAAATATTAACAGAATTAATAATAGGAATTTAAAACCTAACCAAAATACCAATAATAACCCAAACAATATTCAATTAAATAACTGTAACTGTAGAAATAAATCTAACTGTCCGTTAAATAACAACTGCTTAGCTAAAAATGTAGTGTACAATTGTAATGTTAAAACTAATTTAAATTCTTTCAACTATGTTAGTTCCACCTCGACAGAATTTAAACTTCGCTTCAATAATCATAAGAATTCTTTCACAGATCCAAACAAAAAATCCTCAACTTCGCTATCAAGCCTACTCTGGCACCTTAAACGAGATAATGTTAAATATTCGATGTTTTGGAATATTGTCTCAAAAGGGATTCCTTTTAATTCCTCATCAGAGACTTGCGATCTTTGTATAGAAGAAATATTCTTTATATTAAAGTCCAAAAATTCCCTTAATTTAAGGAGCAATTTATTCAGTTGCTGCAGACATAGATTAAACTCAACGTTTAAATATAAATATAAATTTAAAATGTAGTATAATTAATTAAGAAATTTAGTTAATATATGAAACCTGACGATAAATCATTTGATTCCTTCACCTTTTTCTTTTTAAACTTTCTTCCTAAATATAAACAAGGATATAATAAACTACTCTAAAATGTATATGCTCCCAATGTATTAAATAAAATTTACGTAAGATAAATTTCTATACTAAATATAAGGGCATCCGTAGAATCACTGGGTCTTCTAAATCTTTTAAATAATTTTTGTTTTTTATTCTGATAGCTTCTAATAACTTTCATTTGTCTACCCTTGCAATATCTTGTTGAAGATATAGGTAGGATAGATTTCTATAATAAATATATGAAGCATATTGTTTTGGCTTGAGATACTCTATAGTGTGTTAAAGATTTTTTAATGCTTTGATATTTCTGTATTAATATATTGATATTTGATTATCTCTATACAAAGGCCATTTGTGTGTATTAACATGCATATAATGGGTTTATGGAGTTTATTTATGTGTTCGTATATATGTCTGTATATGCGCATAGCGATGCTGGAAAACTCACGCAGATATTTATTTATACATATATATATGTATATGTATGGTTCTGTGTGTATATGTTGATGTGTGGTGCAGATGTGCATAATATTAAATACATGAACGGTAATCATGTATGTGAGGACATGAATATTAATCGTGTGTTTTATGTATATATACTGTGAAATTTTTATAACACAAGAAATGTATAGAAGTGATCAGCTGAAATCATTTGTATGTCTATATTATTGACGAGAGTAGACATAATTTTCTCTTTTCTTTTATCAGAACGTACATATGCGTGTATATATATATACATATATGTATCCGTATTTTTATAAATAGGATAATTTTTGAAGGTTTTAACTCAGATTTTGGTATATTGACCTCAGAGTTTTTAAACTAAACATATGGTCATTATTGAACAATGTTATTTTCTCATATTATATATCTATGTCTCATTCATGAATATTGATATTTGCATTTTTATTATTCAATTCATATGAATTGTTAATTCAACTTAATATGACATGACGTAAAGTTGTCACTGTATCCTCTTCTCTCTATATAGTACTTCCTCTCTCTTGAGTTTCTCTATCTGTATGATGAATTATTATCTCTCTGTTGCTTTCTTTTGCTTTTCTTATTTCTTTCTTTTTTCTTTTTCAATTCCTCCTATCTATTTATATATATCTTCCTTTTTTCTCTCTCTCCTTCTTTTTCTCTCTCCTTCTCTCTCTCCGTTTTTTCTTTCTCTCCGTCTTTTTTCTAACTGTGCTTAACACTATAACTAATAAAATAATTATAAACATCTCACTATCCAGACAGCCTCCAAAAATAATGGTCGCTTCTAATAGGGTACGTCAAAATTATTTATAAAACTGTTTATATATTGTATTTTATCTGACGAAGGCATGCCCTATTTTAATTTGGTATCCCTGAAATATGTATAATGAAATAAATATGGTTTTATAAATATAGTTTCCATTTATTTAATATCGTATATCTACTCCAAAAACTTGTCGAGTGCTTTATATCAGTTATAAAATATTTACTTGTTGTATCCCAACAATTTTAAATAAAACTTTTGCATATATATATATATATATATATAGGATGTCCCTAAAAATGTATACACACTTTGATTAACTGCACACGCAATATTTATTAGAATACTGTTGAAGTGTGTATACATTTTTTGGGACACCCTGTATATATAAATATATATATATGTGTGTGTGTGTGCGTGTGTGTGTGTGTGTGTGTGTGTGTGTGTGTGTGTGTGTGTGTGTGTGTGTGTGTGTGTGTGTGTGTGTGTGTGTGTGTGTGTGTGTGTGTGTGTGTGTGTGTGTGTATGCATGCATGCGTGTAGTGTTATATACTGAACAAGCAATGGCGGAGTTCTATACATTTTTGAAGAGCAAAGGTAGTTACTATATTTTCCATATATACATGGAGTTATTCGGATTGCTGTCAGTTTCGAGTATGAAGATATTACCTGGTGCCAAATACCCTCCAGAGGACCATCTTACCCCGTCTCACCATATCCCAGTATATATGGAGTTTCATTGAAATTCAGCAACATACGTTTAATGGCGGCATTTGCCTTAGGGTCTAGCCGAAAAAGAAAGAGTTTGCTACAGTTTAATCGCTATTTGACCCCCCGCTCTCCCTCTCTCTTTATATATATATATATATATATATATATATATATATATATATATATATATATATATATATACGTATATATATATATATATATATATATATATATATATATATATATATATATATATATATATATATATATATATATATATATATATATATATATATATATATATATATGTATGTATGTATGTATATATATATATATATAATGAAAAACGATGAAGCTTCGTTTACATGTATCTATTTTTTTTATTGTGTATCGGCCTGTTACGCGCGTTTCTTAGAGGATTGGCCCACGGTCACCCATATAAGTTATGGGTCCGATTCCACCTATGCCTTGAGACTGGTGATTCAACTGTGTAATTCACTGAATCATATACACTATTGGTATATACATGCATACACACACACACACACATATATATATATATATATATATATATATATATATATATATATATATATATATATATATATATATATATATATATATATATATATATATAAGGTCCATAACGGAGATTGGAAAGAGGAATCAAGCGACGGTGATAAACATTATTGATAAGGAAACGATGAAGAGGAAGAGGAAAAGAAGGAGGATAAAAAGTAGAGTATAAGGAGGGGGGATACGGAGGAGGTGGGTGATGATCATAATGATGGTGATTATAACAAAGATCATGACGGTGATGATATGTGCTGTATGTTTGTATTTTCGTATAATTTTTCATTCATTCTATACAAACCCTGGAACGTTATTCAGAAATATTGAAGTATATTTTGGTCAAAGCTCAATAAAAGCTGTTTAATTTTAAAGTTTAATAAAGAAAATCTAAGTATTATTTTTAATTTTTCTATTGTTAGTATCATTTGTCAAAAGCATTCGACAGAATGGACCCTCGCTACTTGGTGACTGCCTTAAGAGCAACTAACTTCGGCGCTGTTTTCAGAAGCTGGATCACCATGCTCTTTTGTGGTATCTATTCTGTAGTCAATATGGCTACTTATGTGAACCCTACCATATCACTCAATCCTTAAGACTGTCCCCTCTTCCTCCTCCTCTATATGTTGGCCTTAGAGCCTCTGCTGCAGAGAAATATTGAAATCTTGAAAGAAATTCCGCTCGAATCTTATTGCATTAGATATATTTTGCATGAGATGCCTATGCAGATGACGTTATGATGACTGTGTCGGATGCATCAGATATAGAGGCAATAGGTACCATATTGGCAAAATACCAGCAGATTACTGGAATAAGTCAGTTGGTTTGCAACTTGGCATGTGGAAAGGCAGGCCCATGCCGGTCAGTGGAAATTTCTGCCGCTGGACCGACGGCCCGATTAAAGTGCGTGGAGTCTGGTTTGAATCAGACCTCCAGGTAGACAGGTGTGGGAAGAGAGTCGTGAACAAGGTAGTCAATCTCTCTTTAAAATAGGCAGACAGAAATCTGTCCATCACGTTTCGGTGTTATACTATCACCTAACTGCCGTACCATTGCCCCAAAAGACCTAACCTGACAGGAACGCACGCTCTTTCAAATTTTGTGGAAGGGACAGGTCTAATTGATCAGAAAATCTATCTACTAATAACATTCACTCCATGGTGGTCTCGGAATACCATCGCTAATGATACGCAAATACGCATTTCGACTAACGCAAATGCGGAACTACCTCAACTTCCGCAATGATGAATACAACGAAAGCGAAGCCCAATCAGTGAGGGTGTCTTTCGTGTGACATATCTTTCCGCAGCTCGTTTCTTTGCTCAAGCTACAAACTTGTCTCAGGTGCAGCCTAGGATTGGGTGTCTGGCGTCTAGAGTGCTTCCAGGTACTTACAGCATTTTACAAGCTGAACAATGAGGGTAGCAGTCAGAACAACGCTTGCGTTCTGTAGGGGGCTAATGGACGGTATGAACAATGGTGGCGTAGGAGCAGCTCTTGGCGTTTACAAGGAAAGTCTGAACAGGCTATTCTGGAGGATTTTCAAGTCGTGGATTATGGACAATTTCCAAAACTCCTTCACATGGCAGAACGTTTCTTAAATAGCTCCTCTTAAGTTTTTCGTTCGTGGAATTTCTACGGGTCCCGCTAGTTAATTTTAATTTGTATTATGGTTTTCATTGTTACTGTAGTCTTTCAATAATTTATTACATATTATCGTTAGTAAGGCTGCTGCTGTTGTTACTACTGTTGTTGTTGTATTTGCTGATATTGTTTTGTTGTTGCTGATGCAATTATTGCAAGTGTTAAGGGCGGTGAATTTCCATAATCGGTAGAGTGTCAGACACCATGCTTCGTGGCATAGACTTACGGCCCTTTAAATTCTGATTTGAAATCATGCCGAGGTTAGCTTTGCCTATCATCATTCCGGGTCGATAAAATAAAGTACCAGCAATGTACTGATTCAATTTAATCGAGTTTCTTCTCCCACCAAATGGATGGCCTTGTGCCTAAAATAAAAACAATTATTATTAGTGTTGTTAATGTAGTTGTTGTTACTATTGCTATTACTCTAGTTGTTATTGTTGTTATTATCGTCGTCATCGTTGTTGTTATTGCTGTAATTATTGATGTTATTGTTGTTGTTATTGTTGTTCCTATTGTTGCTATCGTTGTTTTTATTGCTATCAATGTTCCCATTGCGGCCATAGTTGTTTTTATTGTTGCTAGTGTTGTTACTGTTGTTAGTGTTGTAGTCGTTATAGTTTTTATTATTCTTGAGGTTGTTGTTGCTACTGCTATTGCTGGTGCTACTACTGCTGCAGCTGCTGCTACTGCTGCAGCTGCTGCTGCTGTTTCTGTCGTCAGTAACAAGTTGAAAAAAGAAAATTATTTTATTCATGTATATGCATACATACACACACACTCACACACACACATATGTATGTATATATATATATATATATATATTGTTATACTTTGGGAGGGTCATGTTGCCAATAAGAAACACACGCACCAGTTGCTTTCACTTCAATTTATTATATATTTATAAATTTATAAATTTACAAATTTATAAATTTCTGGTTGGTTGGTTGGTTCCACAACCAGATAGTTGTTTATATATAGTCATAGTTCTTTCGTCACACACTCTGTGACCTCTTCAGTGACTGGGGATTCCTTTCTTTGTTTCTGTGCCTCTCCTTTGTTCTGTCCTACGCCATTTTGTTTCTGTGTGTGTGTTGTGTGCTCAGTCTGCGCATACGCCACATCCGGGTGTCTGTGTGTGTTTATGTTCATTTATTTATTTGTTTATTTACATGTTACTGGTTGGTTGTTTGTTCTATGTGTGTGTGTGTTTTCATTTTGTCCTTAATTGTAAGTTGTGATGTTGCTGTTCCACTCATATTTTCAATTTAATTTTGGTTGTAATTCTTTTATGTTTATTGCCTCTGTAATTTGTCTAAACATTGCGTCTTTTCTGTGTGTAGAAAGTAATAGGATTAAAAGGAGAAGGGAGACTAAGGACAAAGAGAATAACCAAGACGAACACACAGACACGCAAAATAGGGTAGATAACAGCAATGAGCCAGTGGAAAGAGACAGGAGTAATTATGAGAGACATAGAAACAACCATGAGGCTGTTGGTGGAAATAGAAATAGAAACAACACAACTAACAATAGCACTAGTACACATAAAGCAGCAGCCTGGAACTCTACGTTTTATAATCCCTCCGATAAATCATTCGACCTGCGACGAGTCCACGCCACGACTTTACCATTTAACAAACGCACGCAATTGCCGTCGCAAGTCGATGAACAAACAGAAGCACAATTTAGTATAGCTAGATCCGAACTTAGAAATATTATAGAACAGTATAGCAAGAAGCATAATAGAATGGAGGCCCAGCAACTGGGAGAAAAATCTGCAAATGGCTTGCGTAAGCTCATGCAGCGCTCACGTAATGGAGAGATAGCATGCTTTCCAACTGACAAGTCTAGCAGAATGTCGGTTGACAGCCTGCCAAACTACATCCAGGCAATGCAACCCCACATCACTAACACAAGAGAGGTAACACCACAGGAGCATGAGGATAGAGAAAAAGCCCTCAATGCCCATATGGTGATGTGGACGAATATAATGCAGCCCAACAAAAGGACTGCCAACAACTTCCAGGCCTGGAACAATGACGTGCCGGCGTTGTATGGGCTTCGAAAAGACCATAAAACGGGCTGTGACCCTGTCGCGGGACCACCAACACGGCCAGTCTGTGGAGCTAACATTGCTAGTAACTACAGACTGTCCTACTTGCTCTCCCTGATCATACGCCCCATCATTGAAATGTCCCCAGATGTATGTGACAGCACGGAGGACCTCCTCAGCAGAATCGGCGTGAGTAACCGATCTGGGGACCTAACAAACTGCATAATAGGCAGTATGGATATTGTGTCCCTGTATCCATCTATTGACGTGGATTTTGCTGTGGAGAAATACGTAGAAATGATCAGTGAGAGCAAGGTTGAGTTCCGTGGGATTGATACCAGTGAGCTGGGACTCCTACTTAAGCTTACCTATAGTAATAGTTACCTAGACACATATGACCTGAGCAACCTGTGCCCTACAAGACCAGCAAGAGGCAGACCACCTACCATTACCTCAATGGCCAAGAAAACCCACACAGATAGATGGAACGGGTGGACCAGAGCCATACGGACACCCGAAAACCACGATGAACTGAAGAAAATGATTGCACATGCGGTAGGGGCCAGCATAAAACTAACCCTTAAGGAACATATGTTCAAATTTAATGGAAAAACATATGCCCAAGAGGAAGGAGCAGCCATTGGTGTTAGCATTGCAGGCGACATAGCTAACTTATTCATGGTATGGTGGGACATTAGACTTAAACTTAAACTTAAAGAACAATTAGAAGACCCCTTAACCCTGATAATGTACTCCGGCTACGTAGATGATATAAACATCGTAGTTAAGACACCCCCACTAGAGAACAGTCAGGAACTAGAGAAAAACACAATGGAAAGCATCCAGCAAATAGCAAACTCCATCCACCAGAGCATTAGAGTTACTATAGACTACCCAAGTAAACACCCCAACCATCTATTACCTGTACTAGACACAGAGCTCTGGTTAGATACCATTAACAACAAAAAACAAATCCTCCATTCCCATTATGCCAAACCCATGACTTCCAAACATCTGATCCACCGAAACTCGGCCATTTCGGACCATACCAAAATCAACATACTGATTGCGGATTTGGTCCGGGTGATGAGAAATGTGTCCCGCATGTGCAACCCCGAAGAACTAGAGAGACACATACATCACTTCATCCACCGTATGCAGTTCTCTGGCTACAATCAGAGAGATAAAATCAGAGTGTATAGAGGAGCCAGAACCAAATGGGAAAAAATGGTAAATAATGACATAAATGGGACCTGCCCCTTGTATAGGAGCAAATTTTGGAATAGAATAGAAAGAACTAGGAACAAGGCTAATAGAATAAACTCATGGTATGATAGCAATAAATACCAGAGTGTAATGTTCATCAATACAACCCCTAGAGGTGAATTAGCTTACAAATTTAGAAGGGCCCTAAATAAACATAAACTCAATATTAAGATAGTAGAAAGACCAGGTACCTCCGTAAAAACACTTATTAGCAAGACATACCCTTTTCAAAGACCCTCATGTATAGATAAGAAATGTATAACCTGTAAAATAAGCCCCCATATTAACTGTAAAACTAGAAATGTAGTGTATAGCATAAGATGTACTGAAGGACAATGTAGAGACAAAAATATAGTGTACATAGGTGAGACAGCTCGTAGTGTAGGGGAACGGATAAATGAACACTGGCGAGACCTTCAAGATAATAAAGAATCATCTGTACTCTACCAACATGCTAAGATAGAACACAAGGGTAATATAGAGAACATAGAAATAAAAATAGAATCTACACACAGAAAAGACGCAATGTTTAGACAAATTACAGAGGCAATAAACATAAAAGAATTACAACCAAAATTAAATTGAAAATATGAGTGGAACAGCAACATCACAACTTACAATTAAGGACAAAATGAAAACACACACACACATAGAACAAACAACCAACCAGTAACATGTAAATAAACAAATAAATAAATGAACATAAACACACGCAGACACCCGGATGTGGCGCATGCGCAGACTGAGCACACAACACACACACAGAAACAAAATGGCGTAGGACAGAACAAAGGAGAGGCACAGAAACAAAGAAAGGAATCCCCAGTCACTGAAGAGGTCACAGAGTGTGTGACGAAAGAACTATGACTATATATAAACAACTATCTGGTTGTGGAACCAACCAACCAACCAGAAATTTATAAATTTGTAAATTTATAAATTTATAAATATATAATAAATTGAAGTGAAAGCAACTGGTGCGTGTGTTTCTTATTGGCAACATGACCCTCCCAAAGTATAACAATATCGGTTTCAACACACGATTTCAGACAAAGAATCTTGCTAAACAAATTCAGAAACGATATATATATATATATATATATATATATATATATATATATATATATATATATATAGAAGTGGTTACACAACAGTTAGTTCACCATACCGAGAACAATTGTTTCACCTTAGCGGATCCTCATCTCGTAATGGACATGGTTATACGGAACAGGAAGAACAACCGTACGAACGCGCATGCGCAGAAACGATCACTTCACACAGGCAATACTAAAATGCGTGCGAGAGGTGTAAGGGAGATAACTGCGAAAGTCCGAAAAATGTCTAGTTGATAACAAAATTAGGATGTTGTAATTCAATCCGGAAGCTTTGTAGTTACGTAAGAGGTGTTTCGAGACGTGTAGACAACGTGTGAAGAATTCATATCTCGTGTTTAGGCAATCGCTATTGCATAATCTGTTTAGAATATTTATTCGTTCATCAATACATAGTCCACACGACGGATTTCCCCTTGCGTATGGCTTGGACTTAGTGATGGCTTTCCATTGAATGGAGTAGTCTATACTTGAGTCCTTGAGGGACCATACGTGGCTCGCGAGTTTCGTGGATGAACGTCTGTCCGGGTACCTAAAGGTCGACTGGTGGTTCAGGAAGCGTTCCTTAAATCGGCCCTCCATCATACCCTCATAGGATTTGACCTCCTGTGGTTGATTTGGTCGGTTGGAAGAGACCACAGCTTCATAAACTACTGCGGGTGTGTTGCATTGCTGTTGAAGGGCACAAGCTTCCGGCTTACGGCAAGACCACCCTGGTGGGGTGTTGCTCTTAGGGCTGTTGGTGATCTGGGCCTTCATGTTCTTAGCGCAGGAGTATCCTAGTTTTAATTTGTGTCGGTTAAAGATGGAGCGGTATTTATGACCTCTGGGAAAGAGTCTATCTAAGAGGGCTAGAAATTGTTTGCTTACATTGGTTTTAACGTTGAGTGAGAAGGGAGGAGAAAACCAGATAGTTTGTCTATTGTTACGCTTTCTTTTCTTATTGATTTTATTGATAGTGGGAGAGTAAGTGATAGGTTGCGAGAAGCCGCTATTAGCTAACGCCGTGTTATAGTAGGGTGCCGCCCTGTCAAAGATAGCCTTATTAGAGGAGAGGTTTGAGATTCTAGTACTCATATTATTTACGAAGTTTCTAAAAACAGTGGGAGGGTGGCATGAGTCCTTGTGAATGTAATTTAGTTTTTCGTTTAGCTTATGGAAGGGTCTGTATGTGTGTATGCGAAGGTCTAAATTTATATCTAAGAAATCTACGCTAGAGAAGTTGGTAGCTACTTTTATCCTAAGTCCTAACTCATTGAAGGTAGAAGCTAAGTCTTTTTTAAACCGGTCGAGGTCGTGACGACTTTTATGGCTCGATAAGGTCAGTCCATCGTCGCGGTATATTCCCGTGTGGAAGTCCGGGAATCTAACACGTGATATGTCTAAAATAAATAAGCCAAGCAAGTCGCATACGTCAGCACAAAATTAACAACAAACGAAGAAGAGTATATTGAGGCAGATGGCACTAAGGAATACTGGTGGAACCTGAAAATAAAAACTACCACCAAATTAAAGCACAACCGGCCTGATATTGTTGTTTGGGACCACACATTGAAAACGTGTTCTGTTGTGGAGATCAGCTGCCCATTTGATGTAAACGTTGTCAGAAAAATACAGGAGAAGGAGAACATCTACGGACCATTGATGAGGAGTTTACAAATCCAGTATCCAAGATACACCTTTAGCTTCATACCCATAATTATTGGAGCTACGGGTTATATACCAACCCGCTTGGACTAAAGTATGACTGAACTTGGATTTGCGGACAAAAAGCGCAGCTCCCTAATTCATAGTCTACAAATGCTGGCACCTTCGAAATTTGCAAAACATTCTTGCGATTCAAGGGATGACTATTTCTTTTCTTTTACAACCTTGCCACCAGGAAGGTGGCCGGTCAAAAAAAATATACTCGAAATTAATAGAAAGAGATAACATACATACATATCCATTAATTCATGCATGCAAACATAAGCACATGATGGCTGTGCCTTCGATATCGAGTATGGCCATTGCACATTATTAATAATTAATTAATAATATCGTGCAATTCGTGTGCGTGAAGATTTTTTTTAAAGTGAGGAAAGACTGTGCACTGAGCCAATCCCACTCTCTAAGCGACAGTAGTTATAACCCGAAAAAAAGAAAAGATCAACATCATCGGTAACTACTGAGCCGCAGGTTTTATATCAGAGTTATCCCAGTTTCCTGAGTTGCCTTCTCCTAGAAGAATGCCCAGACAAAGGCTAGGTGTCCTTCACTCCCAGTGGTTTAACCACGCGATCGGGTGTCCAGCCCGATTATTTCTATGTCCCCGCGCACATTCATACACATGCATACATGTATATATAAATTTCACCTTCCTCACCAAGTAAATTGGTGGGGTTGCGGTTTAGTCGCCGACGACCCGACCATGTGACACGTTGTACTTGGTTACATGTTAGCAGCAGCACTCAAGAGTGACCTGACATAAATACATACATTCATACATACATACATATATACATATATACATACAAAGTTTTATGCATGCAAGCATCTATCCATCCATCCTTCCATATATGCATACATACATACATGCATACATACATATATGCATGCATACATACATGCATACATAAATACATACATACATGCATACGAGAATTCATGCATCCATACAAACATACATACATACATACATACATACATACATAGATACATACATACATACATACATACATACATGCATGCAAGCATCTATCCATCCATACATACATACATACATACATACATACATACATGGTGGCTGCCAACTCGTTTTCGAGTACGGCCACTACTTTATATCCATGTAGGAGAACCCCTACCGATGCGCTGAACGAGTGTGACTTTTTAGTCCAGCCAGCGACTTGAAAACTCTGGTACAAACACTACACCTGTGACAATTATTGACTTGTATGTATGTATATATATACATACATACATACATACATACATACATACATACATACATACATACATACATACATACATACATACATACATACATACATATATATACATATATATATGTGTGTGTGTGTGTGTGTGTGTGTGTGTGTGTGTGTGTGTGTGTGTGTGTGCGCGTGAATCTGTGTGCGAGAGTTTTCACTTTTTACGTGACTATCTGTCGCTTATATATACACATATATATATACATATATATATTTATACATATATATATACATACATGTATATATATATATACATATATATATATACACATATATATACATACATACATACATATATATATATATACACATATATATACATACATATACATATATATATATATATATATATACATATATATATATACATACATATATATACATACATATATATAATACATATATATACATACATATATACATACATATATACATATACATACATACATATATACATACATACATACACACATACATACATACATACATACATACATACATACATACATACATACATACATACATACATACATACATACAATGCAATCCGTAAAAAAATGATAGCCCCGATAATAAACACATTAAAAGATACAGCAACGTGGAAGACATCTATAATATGAAAGAGTACTGGTGGAATATTCCAGTAAAACCCCAATAAAATGCAGGCATAACAGACCAGATATTATATGAGACAGGGAGAATAACGCATGCACAGTAGTGGTAATTAGCTGCCCAGCAGATGCCAATATAATATCAAAGATTAGCGAAAAGGAGAATATTTATGCAGAACTGATGAGAAATCTGCAGATACTCCACCCTGATTACACCTTCAGATTAATGACTGGGATTATTGGGTCACTGGGGTATGTTAGTAACTGCCTCAATACAAATCTTGAGAAGCTAGGTTTCACAGGAACAAAGAACACAACTAGTTAGGAAATTACAAGTACAATCCATTAATGGAACAGTAAAAATATGTAAAACATTCCAAATATTTTGCATCTAATAACTGCATATACACATGTACAGATACAAAGCATATACACATGCAGACATACAACTCAAAATATACACATCCACACATACAATAACATCCATATCTACACATGCATGCATACATAATCTACCTAGTTGATGTTGTGTAAATTCCAATGACAGAGTCTTGTGTCTATGTTAGAAACCGACTCTCTCTCTATTGGCAAAAATTTGTGAAATTATAAAACCAGAAGAACATAGATACATACATAAATACATACATACATACATACATACATACATACATACATACATACATACATACATACATACATACATACATACACTGGTATATGTTAGTAACTGCCTCAATACAAATCTTGAGAAGCTAGGCTTCACAGGAACAGAAAGAACATAACTAGTTAGTAAATTACAATTACAATCCATTAATGGAACAGTGAAAATATGTAAAACATTCCAAAGATTTTGCATCTAATAACTGCATATACACATGTACAGATACAAAGCATATACACATGCACACATACAACTCAAAACATACACATCCACACATACAATAACATCCATATCTACACATGCATGCATGCAGACATAGATACATATCTACCTAGTTGATGTTGTGTAAATTCCAATGAGAGAGTCTTGTGTCTATGCTAGAAACCGACTCTCTCTCTATTGGTAAAACTTTGTGAAATTATAAAACCAGAAGAACATACATAAATACATCCATACATAGCCTCAATACAAATCTTGAGAAGCTAGGCTTCACAGGAACAAAGAACACAACTAGTTAGGAAATTGCAAGTACAATCCATTAATGGAACAGTAAAAACATGTAAAACATTCCAAAAATTTTGCATCTAATAACTGCCTATTCACATGTACAGATACAAAGCATATACACATGCAGACATACAACTCAAAATATACACATCCACACATACAATAACATCCATATCTACACATGCATGCATACATAATCTACCTAGTTGATGTGTAAATTCCAATGAGAGAGTCTTGTGTCTATGTTAGAAACCGACTCTCTCTCTATTGGGAAAAAATTTGTGAAATTATAAAACCAGAAGAACATAGATACATACATACATGCATGCATACATACATACATACATACATACATACATACATACATACATACATACATACATACATACATACATACATACATACATACATACATACATGGTGGCTGCAACTCGTTTTCGAGTACGGCCACTACTTTATATCCATGTAAGAGAACTCCTACCGATGCGCTAAACAAGTGTGACTTTTTATTCCAGCCAGCGACTTGAAAACTCTGGTACAAACACTGCACCTGTGACAATTACTGACACATAGTGCTGGGCCCATGGCACCATGTAAGGACAAGTGCAGAGAGATCTCCAGATATAAAGCAATGCCTGTGCCGTGAAGCTTTTATAGTGAGCAAAGGCACTGCACAAAGCCAGTCCCACTCTCTTAACCAAGATGATATTTACAAAAAGAAGAACAAGTCAACATCATTGGATACCATCAGAGTTGCAGGTGTTATATCAGAGTTTTCCTTCTCCAAGAATTCTGCCTTGACAAAGGCTAAGGGGTCATCTCTCCCGGATACATACATACATACATACATACATACATACATACATACATACATACATACATACATACATACATACATACATACATACATACATACACATATATATACATGGTGGCTGCCAACTTGTTTTCGAGTACGGCCACTACTTTATATCCATGTAGGAGAACCCCTACCGATG
>OZ024742.1:277712139-277727139 GCA_964016885.1 Eledone cirrhosa | reverse complement strand
AAGATGATGATGATAGTGATGTTAATGATATTTGTTTCATACTATAAACAAATTCCGAACAATACAAATCAGTACTGTATTATATTATATACATATTTATATACATATATATACACACATACATACATACATACATATATACATGCATACGTACGTGCGTGCGTACGCACGTACGTACGCACATACATACATATATGTAGGCAAGCATTCATACAAGCATGCATGCGTACTTACATACACATATATCCATAAATGCATACATATATGCATGCATACATGCATGCATACAACATACATTCATATTTACATACACATATATACATACACATATATATATACATACATGCATACATACATACATACATACATACATGGTGGCTGCCAACTCGTTTTCGAGTACGGCCACTACTTTACATCCATGTAGGATAACCCCTACCGAAGCGCTGAACGAGTGTGACTTTTTAGTCCAGCCAGCGACTTGAAACCTCTGGTACAAACACTACACCTGTGACAATCATTGACACATAGTGCTAGGCCCATGGTAGGACAATTATTGACACATAGTGCTGGGCCCATGTGAGGACAAGTGCAGAGAGATCTCCAGATATAAAGCAATGCCTGTGCCGTGAAGCTTTTATAGTGAGCAAAGGCACTGCACAAAGCCAGTCCCACTCTCTTAACCAAGATGTTATTTACCAAAAAGAAGAACAAGTCAACATCATTGGATACCATCAGGGTTGCAGGTGTTATATCAGAGTTTTCCTTCTCCTAGAATTCTGCCTTGACTAAGGCTAAAGGGGTCATCTCTCCCGGTGATTTTGGATGGCCATTGACTCTTAAGAGCTCCTTTGCCCTTTGACAGGTTTTGTTTTTAGTCCTGCAGGATGTCCAAAGTCACCCTCCTCACCAAGAAACCTTGGTGGGGTTGCCAGTTTAGTCGCCAACGACCCGACCATGAGACAGGTTGTACTGGGATACATGTTACCAGTAGCACCAACATACATACATACATACATACATACATACATACATGCTTACACACACACATAATACATACATACATACATTAGCACATATATTGTTTGACATTAATACAAACATTACTGGTCCCCAAGAACAAAGACACCCACTTGGCAGAAAACTACCGACCCATTGCATGCCAGAACCTGATGTATAAGATGTATACAGCCTGCCTGCATCTATTCCTCCAAGATCACTGTGAAAATAATAACATCAACACAGAGGAACAAACAGCTGGAAAGAAAGGGGTTTGGGGATGTGCTGAACAACTCTTAATCAACAAAACTGCGATGTCAGAGGTGTGACAACTTAGGAGGAATATGGCTACAGTCTGGCTGTACTACAGGAAAGCTTTCAATTCTGTTCGCCACTCTTGGATGATAGAGGCTCTCCAACTTGCTAAAGCCCCAGAGATTATTTTCAGAGCCATAGACAAGCTGTCTTCTTCTTGTGCTGCTATCCTAAAGTTATAGACAGAGAAGGAGGACTCTATTTTCACTGATAAAATAAAATATCGCTGGGGTATATTTCAGGGAGACAGTCTTCTGTGATATTATTCATCCTGTCATTAAACCCTTGTCCTTTCTGCTCAAGAAATGTGAAGGATACATCATTGGCTCACAGGAGGACAGAAATACGAACCTGACCCATAATTTCTTTGTGGATGATCTGAAACTCTATGCCAAGAACATGGATGGGATGAAGAAAAATCTTGACCTGGTTACAACGTTCTCAAAGCATGTAGGAATGGAGTTTGGCCAAGATAAATGCTCATACATGACTGTAAAGCGGGGAAAAACAACAACCCAATCTAGCAACATTGTCATCAATGGTATAACCGTTTCACCGATATATGATGAGGACTGGGGATAGATGAGAACATATCCTATAATGGTATCTGTAATAAGGAACGCGTAACCAGGGAATACTACACCCGATTAAGAAAGATTCGGAATACTCAATTGTACGATAGACGAAATCCGAGCAGTTGATGTTAGAACTCGACAAATACTAAACAACACCGTAAACTTCTACATCAACAGTGACATAAACCGCCTTTACTTGAAACGTAAGCAGGAAGGCAGAGGCCTAACATCAGTCCAGACAGCATTTGAATGTCGCATCATATCCCTCCGACAACATCTACGAACCTCGAAGCGTAGGAGCCCGCTTCTCGAGCAAGTCTATCTGCATGAAACAGATAAGATCATGAGAGTTGGGAAGGAACTCTTTGAGAGATATTCCCTGTGTGATAATCAAAAGCTCACACCCAGGGATGTCGCTCAGCAGTATCGCAGTGAATCCATGGATGAAAAACTGCATGCCTATCAGCAAAAAATCATGCATGGATATGTTGTCAGGAAGTCCAGAGTGAGAGTAATATAGATAAGGAAAGTAGTCTATCTTGGACCAACAACCGCTATATTGGCTCTCACTTTGAAGGATACGCTTTTGCAATCCAAGAACAGGAGATTAGCACGAAATACCTGATTCACAAAAGAGATAGGGATGCAGGCAAAACACCTAGATGTGATAACAAGTGCAGACTCTGCAGAATTAACATTGAAGATGTCACCCAAGTCATCAACTGCTGTCCAAAGATGTCATCGCGGTACTATCTACTATGAGGTATGATGTAGTGGCCAAAATACTGTACAATGCAATCCGTAGGAAAGATAGGCCCGATAATAAACACATTAAAAGCTTCAGCAATGTGGAAGACATCCATGTACATAATACTGGAATGTTCCAGTAAAAAACCCAATAAAATGCAGGCATAACAGATCAGATATAATAATATGGGACAGGGGAAAGAAGGCATCCACAGTAGTGGAAGTTATCGATTTTGGGGGCACTGGGCTATGTTACTCAGTACAAATCTTGAGAAGCTAGGCTTCACAGAAACAGAAAGAACACTAGTTAGGAAATTACAAGTCCAATCCATTAATGGAACAGTAAAAATATGTAAAACACTCCAAATATTTTGCATCTAATAACTGCATATACACATGTACAGATACAAAGCATATACACATGCACACATACAACTCAAAACATACATCCACACATACAATAACATCTATAACTGCACACACATGCATGCAGACATGCATACATATCTACCTAGTTGATGTTGTGTAAATTTCAATGAGAGAGTCTTGTAACGTTGTTAGAAACCGACTCTCTCTCTATTGGCAAAAATTTGTGAAATTATAAAACCAGAAAAAACATACATACATACATACATACATACATACATACATACATACATACATACATGCATGCATACATACATAGATACATAAATACATACATACATACATACATACATACATACATACATACATACATACATACATACATACATACATACATACATACATACATACATACATACAGAACTGATGAGAAATCTGCAGATACTCCACGCTGATTACACCTTCAGATTTATGCCTGTGATTGTTGGGGCACTGGGATATGTTAGTAACTGCCTCAATACAAATCTTGAGAAGCTAGGCTTCACAGGAACTGAAAGAACACAACTAGTTAGTAAATTACAAGTACAATCCATTAATGGAACAGTAAAAATATGTAAAACATTCCAAAAATGTTGTATCTAATAACTGCATATACACATGTACAGATACAAAGCATATACACATGCAGACATACAACTCAAAAATTCCACATCCACACATACAATAACATCCATATCTACACATGCAAGCATACATACATATCTACCTAGTTGATGTTGTGTAAATTCCAATGAGAGAGTCTTGTGGCTATGTTAGAAACCGACACTCTCTCTATTGGTAAAACTTTGTGAAATTATAAAACCAGAAGAACATACATACATACATACATGGTGGCTGCCAACTCGCTTTCGAGTACGGCCACTACTTTATATCCATGTAGGAGAACCCCTACCGATGCGCTGAACGAGTGTGACTTTTTAGTCCAGCCAGCGACTTGAAAACTCTGGTACAAACACTACACCTGTGACAATTACTGACACATAGTGCTGGGCCCATGGCACCATGTAAGGACAAGTGCAGAGAGATCTCCAGATATAAAGCAATGCCTGTGCCGTGAAGCTTTTATAGTGAGCAAAGGCACTGCACAAAGCCAGTCCCACTCTCTTAACCAAGATGATATTTACCATACATACATACATACATACATAAATACATACATACATACATACATACATACATACATGGTGGTGGCTGCCAACTCGTTTTCGAGTACGGCCACTACTTTATATCCATGTAGGAGAACTCCTACCGATGCGCTGAACGAGTGTGACTTTTTAGTCCAGCCAGCGACTTGAAAACTCTGGTACAAACACTACACTTGTGACAATTATTGACACATAGTGCTGGGCCCATACATACATACATACATACATACATACATACATACATACATACATACATACATACATGGTGGCTGCCAACTCGCTTTCGAGTACGGCCACTACTTTATATCCATGTAGGAGAACCCCTACCGATGCGCTGAACGAGTGTGACTTTTTAGTCCAGCCAGCGACTTGAAAACTCTGGTACAAACACTACACCTGTGACAATTACTGACACATAGTGCTGGGCCCATGGCACCATGTAAGGACAAGTGCAGAGAGATCTCCAGATATAAAGCAATGCCTGTGCCGTGAAGCTTTTATAGTGAGCAAAGGCACTGCACAAAGCCAGTCCCACTCTCTTAACCAAGATGATATTTACCATACATACATACATACATACATACATACATAAATACATACATACATACATACATACATACATACATACATACATACATACATACATACATACATGGTGGTGGCTGCCAACTCGTTTTCGAGTACGGCCACTACTTTATATCCATGTAGGAGAACTCCTACCGATGCGCTGAACGAGTGTGACTTTTTAGTCCAGCCAGCGACTTGAAAACTCTGGTACAAACACTACACTTGTGACAATTATTGACACATAGTGCTGGGCCCATGGTACCATGTGACGACAAGTGCAGAGAGATCTCCAGATATAAAGCAATACCTGTGCCGTGAAGCTTTTATAGTGAGCAAAGGCACTGCACAAAGCCAGTCCCACTCTCTTAACCAAGATGATATTTACCAAAAAGCAGAACAAGTCAACATCATTGGATACCATCAGGGTTGCAGGTGTTATATCAGAGTTTTCCTTCTCCTAGAATTCTGCCTTTGACAAAGGCTAAGGGGTCATCTCTCCCGGTGATTTTGGATCGCCATTGACTCTTAAGAGCTCCTTTGCCCTTTGACAGGTTTTGTTTTTAGTCCTGCAGGATGTCCAAAGTCACATACATACATACATACATACATACATACATACATACATACATACATACATACATTCATACCCAATATGATACTGTCAAAACGGCTATAGTGGCTGCATCAGTTATGGAGGAAAGGATAACGGTATTTTGCACTACAATATGAACGTAAAGAAGTGTCCTTCACAATCCGAGTTTGATCCAACCCCCACGGTATTTTGAGCAAGGGACTTTTACCTTAACACCGCGTCGACCTATAGACTGGGTAGATGGAAATTACCTGAAAACTCTTAGCAAGGACTTTAATTATGATGCAAAGGTTCAGCCCTTTCACACAATCTGTTGTTCTGAGAATTACATTAAGGGTGCACGTGTCTGCGGAATACAGAAAAGAAATGATAATACTCTAATGCAAGCTACCTGTAATTCAAAGCCCAACCTTGTCACGCACTGTCACGCTAAATCTCTCTGAGAATTAGGTTAAGGGCACACGTATATATGAAGTGCTCAGCCACTTACACTATAATGCAAAATGAACTGTACCTGATCACACATCGTATCACACAGAATCTCCCTGAGAATTCCGTTAAAGGAGCACGTGTTTATGGAATGCCCAGCACGTTAACTTCTTGAGCAGACCGTTCCGTTAATTCCGTACAACTAAACCACTCATCGTCGAAACCGATGAAGGTTTATTCCATTGGGAGATTTCGAATAAGCAATCTGTAGATCTCATAGCATTGGTGATATATTCATTTAAGTGATAGTTGCTTAATTAAAAAGTATTCTTGATGGTCTTCAGTCTTTTCGGGAGGAATTCCAATCAGATATCATTGTCTACTTACTAATTCTTAGGTTGTCATAGAACTGTTTCATAAAAGCAGCAATCTTAAATCTCCACATCGCCCTTAATTTTCAGTGTAATTAATTTCAGTGATGATAAACAAAGTTTTATAATCCAGCGTGAAAGATAGAGAACGAGAAGAACACTTAAAATGGACAAATATATGACAGTGGATGTATGTCTTTGGTCTATTACTTTCAAATTTAAGTCCATCATCTGAAGAAATACCTATCATTGTGCTTGAAAATTTTCAAATTGTAAATGGGTGTAAGTAGTGCAAATCAACCGCTGCCAAGCGGAGTAACTTATGACATTGGTTTGCGGAGTAAATCGGATACAATCCAACAGAAGGCAACGGGAAACTAATGCTGTCTGTTATCATTCCTGGGTAGATACATGAATCATAGTCAATTACGGAATCAAATAAAAGGTACGGGTGGAGCCGTCAGTGAAAGAGCCTCATTCGGTAGAGAAGCTCACAAGTCATAGGTTAATCTCACTGTCACCAAGGAGAAAACCAAGGAAGATCAAAAGAGCTACATGGTATATAAAAGTGTCCCCGGAATATCTGATAGCAACAGGAAAGATAATAGGGATAACAGTAGGGGAAGACAAAGATTGTGACTAGTGGCACGTGTTGGTGCAGTGTATGATAGTATCGGTGTGCTATATGGTAGTGTTGGTGAGCTATATGGTAATGTCGATGTGGAGTATAGTAGTGTTGGTGTGTTGGTATGATCTATGGTGGAATCTCCTGGAACATCTTGTAACAACAGAAAAAATAATTGTTTCTACTTTTGGCACAATGCCAGCAATTAACCAGTACATTACTGGTACTTTATTTTATCGACCCCGTAAGGATGAAAGCAAAGTTAACAGAAAAAATAATAGGAACAAATTAGGAGAGGCATGCACAGATTATACCTAATGGATAAGTTAACCGCTTAACTACATTGATTGATGTAGTTCAGAAGGTATTGCCTAGCTCTCTTTAAAACGAATTGGCAGAGTCGTTGTTGCGTACAGCAAAACGCTGTGCGCTCCTTTACTTCTAGTTCTTTCATTATGTTCTTTCTGTTACTTGAAAACATATATACATGTACATGTATACAAAAGTGTAACCCATATAAAAATCATATTTATTTACCACTGATTATCAAAAATACTTAATACGCAGTTTGAAACGGATCCCTGCATTTTACATCTGGCTTGTGCCTATTACAATATTTGCACGGGTCTGACTGTATAGTGTCGTTGTTGTTACTTTTGTCTTTGTTGTTGCTGTTGTTTACCTACTTACAACCAGTTGAACTCTCTGTTAAAATGTTAAATGTCCTGGGGATGTATATGATGTAGGCAGGATGTGAATCGTTAACTCCTTAGTCGCTTAGCTGAAAGTCTATATATTCGACCAGACACTTCTCTGCATGGCATTTACAACATAGAAGAAAATTTAAAACAAAAATGATAGAGAAGAATAGAAGGACAGTCGAATAGATATAAAAACATATAAACAAGATGGTGGTACTTCTAAAATGTGCTATAGTTCTGTCGTTTCGTTCAAATCAGGAAACTGGAGAGATTTCTCTCTTCCAGTTAACGATGGTTACTTTAAACTAAGCCTTTGCAATGAAAGGCCAATAAAACGAATAAGAGCGTGAAGGAAATTAAATTTGTTTCAATTATTTGGCTTCTTAATGGTCCATCCCCGCTTTTAAGACGAATTCTTCATTTAGAAAATTGCTCCATTTTATTATAGATGTTCCATTAAAAGCCCCCTCTCTTCCTCTCCGATAACAGCTTTACAAGCAACCGGCTTCGACAACAACACTTCATCCTCCTTCCCTCCTTCCCTACCATCACCTCCCTTTTTCATCAGATCGAATATTGCAATATAACAATATATGATGTGTTGTTAACATCGTTGCAGACACAAATCTCTTGTCATACCTTCGAAATTGGGCAGTAATTGAGTGGATTCGACTACTGTACGTTGTCAGAATGTTTGTAACACTCCGCCACCACCACCAGCCGTTACCTTATTGTATTTATTCATTTCATTTAACAAGAATATTTGGATACAATGAGCAAATATAAATTGAATTCTTATATTCTTATACAGACACAAGAAAGAACAGGTTTGCATTGTGTAGAGGAGGAAGAGAGGTTGACAAATAAGTTTGCATAATATTCATATTTTTACAGGGTATATTTAAGTTGTATACAAAATGAAAAGGATACCAGCTAACATCGAATCGAAAACGCCTTGCAGATTCGATATAACATGAGCTTACATTTACATTGATTTCATGGTTTAGCTACGATGCTAATTTGTAAGTAAGTTTTGTTGGTTTATAGCTGAAGGAAAGTGGGTAGGTAGAAATCATTGTCTTTTATAGGGCTTTAGAAAATGGTAGAAGAAGAAAAGGAAGTCAAGAACCATGATTGATTGCTTATTGTCAATCAATAAAACTGTTGCTTCGATCGTTCGAAGCAGAGTGGACATGATTAAATGTACTCAAAAGCCAGGTGGTATTTTAAATAGAGACTAAATGTATGCTGTTTTATCAAGGGTAGAGTAGTGCTCATGACACTTTTTCGGGGTTTCCAAGACTGGTGAGAGGGAATGGAGAGAAAGAGAAAAAGAAAGAGAAAGGTATCCTCAAACCGCAAATATAGCCCTGTAGCTTGCAACAGTGTTTACTTCATTAAATGCACCCAACTGTCAGGTGGTGGTGTTAAACTGATTGACAGATTAAGTCTTCCAGCCAAGTACTCTACGGCAGAATTTGAACTAAGACCACACTGCTGAAACAAATTCTGATGCTCTAACAATTCTGCAAAACCACCTCACTGGACTGATACGTTATTTTATCGACAACCAAAGGATAAATATAAAGTTGACTTCAGTAGGGTGTGAACTGCGAGTGCAGAGACCCGGAACGAATACTGCACTGCATTTTTTCTTACTCTAATTTCTCAGTCAATTCGTCGCATAATCTATATTTGTCTATACAAGTGGGTCTTCCTCCGTATTGTCTCTTTGTTTATGTTCTTGCTTTATATTCTTTATCAACACAAATTGTTTGAACAAATGTCAAAATTAATATTTATAATGTTTATGTGTATTGCTGAATCTCAACTAATTATTTATTTAAAATTTACCGGATGAGGGTGACAAGAGTGAATATTCTGGTTGTCATGACAAACTATTCACACCTCGTGTCGGGAGTATGATATATGAGAGTGAAATGTCAGAATTATGTTATAGACAGAAAGATTTACTGAAAAGCATCGTATGAATGAAACAACGAGCAGAGACAATGCAGGGTAGAGGTGACAGACAAAGCTAAAATATGCCATTCAATTAATAACTCTTTAATCAGTTTATGTAAACTAGATGGTTGTGCCACTATATATATATATATATATATATATATATATATATATATATATATATATATATATAATATTTATTTCCGCATATATATATATATATGCGATAGAGATATTATTTTTTAAATGTATATATTATATGTCAGTAATAGCCACACTATCTATAGCATCGTGGAGCAAAACCCGTTGATAACACGACTGCCTTGTTCATCATCTCACCAGAAGCCCAACATTCTTTATGTAGGCGGACAGTACCTGATTTGGAGTCGCAGAAACCAATACTGGATTTTACCATCAGTCCAGGGTCCGGGAAAGTATCAACACATATATTTTTATTGTTTGACCCGAATTACTTGGTCGTTTTGTTTTGGCTGTGCGGATGATATGTTTAACCATCATCTCAGTGTGTTTGGCCCTTAACGTATGTTGTAGCTCTGATTCATATGATTCATCGAGCGCTTGCCACACATATCGGACGTTGATTTTCGTTAATTCCTGAGCTGAAAACGATTCTCGCTAATTTATATTTATATATATATATATATATATATATATATATATATATATATTTCCGCATATATATATATATGCGATAGAAATATTATTTTTAAATGTATATATATATATATATATATATATATATATATATATATATATATATATATAGGAACAATTGTGGCCCCGACGGCAGAGCTCAAGCCGTTTCGACTGATTGCGTCCAGAATTAGCCGTCGAAACGGGTTGAGCTCTGCCGTCGGAGTCATACTTGTTCCTATTACCCACTCTACTACCCTAAGTATTGAGTACTTTGGTGCGTTATGGTCCATCTGGTTCCTTACCACATTTCCTTCGTTATATATATATATATATATATATATTATATATATATATTTATATATATATATATATATATATATATATATATATATATATATATATATATATATATATATATATATATATATATATGCGGTAGAAAGATTATTTTTTAAATAACATCGGGTGAGAAAAAGGTAAAAAAAAGAAAATGTCTCGAAAAAAAGAAAAAGTGGAAAATATCTATTTATTTTATTATCTATATTTTTGCAAGGAATGTTTAAAACACTCTCACCATCCCTTACTCTCTCTATCTCTCTCTCTTTCACACACGCACTCACTCTCTCAAGCTTTATATCTATCTGTCTATCGATTATTCTCTATCAATCTAGCTCCCTTTATCTAGTTATCTATCTTTATCTTTCTATAAATCTGTCAATCTATCAATTGTATGTTGACTGCTGGCGACATCTCTCTCTCTCTCTCACACTCTCTCTCTCTCTCACTCTCTCTCTGTCTCTCACACACACACACACACACACGCTCCCTCTGTCTCTCTCTCTCTCCCTCTCACACACACACACACACGCCCTCTCTCTCTCACATACACACACGCACGCGCTCCCTCTATCTCTTTCTCTCTCTCTCTCTCACTCTCTCATTCACCCTCGCTCACTCTATTTCTTTCGTTTTCTTTCTTTCTTTCTCTCATTCTCTCTGCCACCCTCATTCACCTACACCTATCTAATTTGCCTCTCCTAATAACACTTTCATTCACTCACTACTACCTTTCTCCCCACATACACTGCTTTCTCTTTCACATACCTATAGCATAAGAAAAAGAGGGCAATCCAACCCTCAAAGAAGGGACAAGTGATTTGTCTTTATATATACATGATAATTTCAAACAAATCAAATAGTTTACTCCTCTAGAGGAAATTTCTGTTTTAAATAAATATGTATGTTCTCTACTAAAGTATTGAGTACCATGTGTAACTGTGGTTCTATTCCGTTTCTCTTTGAAAAGCACTTTTTAATTATATATATATATACACAGTAAAGCAGTGAAGTTTATCTCTAATGACTTGATTTTTTATTTCCTTGTTTTAACTTATATATATATATATATACTACGGCCCTTGATAAACCTGTTCTACATCATCCACTCTCATCCCAGGAACAGTCTTTGATAGCGCTAGTTTGTGATTTAAATTCAGGAATTTTATATTCTTCGAATGAAAAGTACCTTCTGACGAGAATCTCTCTTTGCAACGAAGGCCGTATGGTCTCCGTTTTATTTTTGGGATTCGAAACCGATCGGTAAAGGTAACTATAGTAGGTAAAGTCAATTTTTTAAAATTTATTTTGAAACTTTTTCATTATTTACTAAACCTTGTTTATATTTGTTCTGGCTCGTTAATTTATTAACCCGCCATTGAACCACACTGGCACTTGGTTGGACAATACATGCGTACCTTGGCGCCTTGTGCGTGAAGGGACGTATTTCATATTACTACTACCTCCACAAACGTTGAGAACAAACCGGGTCATTCCGACTGCTGCTGACAACAGCGGTGGCTAGTTTGACCTACCTCCTTCTGCCTCTATCTTTACTACGGCCCTTGATAAACCTGTTCTACATCATCCACTCTCATCCCAGGAACAGTCTTTGATAGCGCTAGTTTGTGATTTAAATTCAGGAATTTTATATTCTTTGAATGAAAAGAACCTTCTGACGAGAATCTCTCTTTGCAACGAAGGCCGTATGGTCTCCGTTTTATTTTTGGGATTCGAAACCGATCGGTAAAGGTAACTATAGTAGGTAAAGTCAATTTTTTAAATTTTATTTTGAAACTTTTTCATTATTTACTAAACCTTGTTTATATATATATATATATATATATATATATATTAGTGAAAAAGAACAAAGGAACTATTATGACATTATAATAAGTTTATTGCCGACAGCCGTTTCGTCCAACCACATGGTGGGACTTATCAAGGCATATAACATGTGATTGTAAGATCATTGTTTACATCAACGTATCACTCAAGGCTAGCAGTTTGAAATTGTGGTATACATCAGCAACTCCGCTTGTATAGTTGGGGTCTATATTCTAAGGGGGCTCTTTTATATTAGTTGTCGGGGTCAGGGATTTAAGTTTAAAAATTAGATAATAATATATAATTTACGCATTAACAGTAAACTAAAAGACTTGGGGTCCCGTAGAAGCACCTCAGAAAATCCCTCAATAAGTGCATAAAGCTTACAGGCTCCAATAAACCTACTAGACTAGAAGAAATTAAGAGGCTAATAAAATAAAAAATAAAAATATAAAGTTTCCCTAAAAAATATATAAAGTTCCTATGAAATTCCTTCTAGAGAAGAAAAAATTTTTTCAGAAAGAAAAAAACCTTCTTCCCCCGAGATCACGTTTACAAAATTCAGAAAACTTACGAAGTTTTGATATTTCCTACTAAGTTGGAAGAAACTAATCAATTAGAGGTTAATTCAGAGAGCCTTCTATAATTCTCTCAGAAAAGGCCTCTTTAATATTTTTAATAGGAACTTCTTCCGAGAGACCCTTCGAAGAATTAAAATTTTAGAGAGCCTTTAAGGATATATATAAAAACGAATTGAGGAAAATTATACATTAAAAGTTAAAAATTACGGTATTTGGGATATCCGAGGAATTTTCAAAGGGCTGCTTCAACAGATACAACTTAGGCATAATAGATACAATAATCTAAGTAATTTAAGTAATTTAATTAGGGAGCAATTCAAGGAGTTTATCAAGTTGGGCAAGATTAAAGAAAGTGGTAAATAAGAAAATACATAAGCAAAAAGACAATAATTATAAAATGTATTTTTTAGAAGGTATAAGGTAGCTTCAGTAATCTAACAATGTATTATCACAAAAAATTATTCTAAAATTATTGATACAGGATTAAAAATTATTACAAAATTATTACAAAATTACCACAAAATCATATTTCTGCTCTGCATATACGCATAGAGCTTAACTAGCTACCGTCACATATTTGGTAGGTCAGATGTGATCATCGCGATTCACATACGACCTACCATACATCTTACTTATATATATATATATATATATATATATAGAATACACAAGAATCAAAGCTATGTTAGAACATTTAATTGCTGACAATTGTTTCTTCCAGGCCTAGGCTTGGATTCTTCGGAGCATTATTAATAATGTTTGTACATATAATCACCCTCCTATTTCGCTGAAGAATCATACAGATACATATTGTCGACAACAGTGTGGCATGGATGCGACATATATTTATGTTAACAATGCTCTGAAGACACCAAGCCTAGGCTCGGAAGAAACAATTGTCAGCAATTAAATGTTCTAACATAGCTTTGATTCTTGTGTATTCTATATTACTGCTCTGTATAACAAATAATGTTCTTACATTGAGCTATTTATCTAACTGGTAATAAGGTAGTAATAAATTACTGACCCTACCTGTTTATAGATGTATATAGTACAGTATATACATAACTATAAATAGTATCCTTAATATTATATATATATATATATATATACATATATATATATATATATATATATATATATATATATATATATATATATATATATACATACTTATATACATACATACATATATATATATATATATATATATATATATATATATATATATATATATATACACAAATATATATATAAAATACACACACACACACACACACATATATATATATATATATATATATATATATATACACATACACACATATATACACACACACACACACACATATATATATATATACGCGTATATGGTGGCTGCCAACTCGTTTTCGAGTACGGCCACTACTTTATATCCATGTAGGAGAACCCCTACCGATGCGCTGAACGAGTGTGACTTTTTAGTCCAGCCAGCGACTTGAAAACTCTGGTACAAACACTACACTTGTGACAATTACTGAAACATAGTGCTGGGCCATGGTACCATGTGACGACAAGTGCAGAGAGATCTCCAGATATAAAGCAATGCCTGTGCCGTGAAGCTTTTATAGTGAACAAAGGCACTGCACAAAGCCAGTCCCACTCTCTTAACCAAGATGATATTTACCAAAAAGAGGAACAAGTCAACATCATTGGATACCATCAGGGTTGCAGGTGTTATATCAGAGTTTTCCTTCTCCTAGAATTCTGCCTTGACAAAGGCTAAGGGGTCATCTCTCCCAGTGATTTTGGATGGCCATTGACTCTTAAGAGCTCCTTTGCCCACATATATACACACACACACACACACATATATATATATACGCGTATATACATACTTATATACATACATATACATATATATATATATATATTTATACACACAATATATATACGGTAAATAGTCATGCAATTCAATTCAAGCACTCAACGTACTTTTTCCACGTAGGAGTGACGGAGTAAATATAGAATAAGAAAATGCGAAGTAGTTTCAGATATTAAAGTCCTTTATTGGTAAGGTTATGATGCATATTTCAATGACGACAGTAGCCACACGATTCCGCGTACCCAGTGCCATGATCTCATTAGACAGCTTCTTACATATTA
>OZ024742.1:277647139-277699639 GCA_964016885.1 Eledone cirrhosa | reverse complement strand
TCATGGATAGGATATTCTAATACACGGAACGGCCCTTGCGAGCCCAGCATTCCCCTGTCTTTATGTCTCCACCATTTTCTTTGTAGTTATAGATTCCCCATTTCTCTTTCTCTATGTGAGTGTGTGAGTATGTGAAGGCGAGGGACAGTGTGTTAGTGTGTGCGTGATTGCTCGTATGTTGATATATGTTTCTGTGTGTGTGGATATGAGTGCGGGCACGCATACACAAATGTGTACGTATATACACACACACACACATATATATATATATATATATATATATATATAAAGAGAGAGAGAGATGTAAAATCCCTGCCGGAGCGTGTGTGTATGTATATATATATATATATATATATATATATATATATATGCGTGTGTGTGTGTGTGTGTGTGTGCGCGCATGTGTGTACATATGTGTGTGCGTATGTGGGTGTGTGTATCTGCATTTAATCAAATGCAATGTAAGCATGTTCGTTATTAGTTTTACTTCAGTATTCTTCATCTAACATTGAGGTATAATTTCTCCTGGAAGAAAGGGAAATCATTTATACATATATACATATATGTTTGTGTGTGTGTGTGTGTGTGAGTGTACATATATATGTATATATATATATATATATATATATATATAAATATATATATATATATGTTGTATGTATCCCAACACACTACACACACTACACCACAACATACCAACACATTGTCGTAATCCCTTTTCAATTTACGCACCCATTCTTCCATGCCCCCTTTTTCTGATTACTGACCGCCACCGCTAACTGCCGCTCAACCAAATAAAAAAAACTCAAAGAACCCTAGCTCATAGGTTCAATATCCGTGTCTAACGGTCCATATCATCCGATATCTGCCAAGTCAACCCCAAAATGGTTAATAATGAAAGGGAAGGCAAAAAATAGCCGAATATATTCGAAAAAAAAAATACTAAAAGAAGCAGGTAGAATATTAGCAACAACAACAACAACAGCAATAACATAAACAACAATAATAAACAAATAGATAAAAGAAAAAAAAACGAAATAAATAAAACAGCAAAAAAAAAAATATTATGTAAAACAAAAAAGTTACGATTAACCTGTTCTCATTGTAATGACGTAAGAATAACAACGTAAATAACAGCAATAACACCATATACAATAGCAACAACAACAACAATAATAACAACAACAACAGCAGCAACAACAACAACAGCATACACAATAGCAACAACAACAACAACATACACAATAGCAACAACAATAACAACAACATACACAATAGCAACAACAACAGCATAGACAACAGCAACAGCAACAACAACAGCAAACACAATAGCAACAACAACAACAACATACACAATAACAACAGCAACAACAACATACACAATAGCAAAAAACAACAACAACAGCAGCAACAGCAACAGCATACACAATAGCAACAAGAACAACATACACAATAGCAACAACATACACAATAGCAACAACAACAACATACACAATAGCAACAACATACACAATAGCAACAAGAACAACATACACAATAGCAACAACAACAACATACACAATAGCAACAAGAACAACATACACAATAGCAACAACAACATACACAATAGCAACAACAACAACATACACAATAGCAACATACACAATAGCAACAAGAACAAGATACACAATAGCAACAACAACAACATACACAATAGCAACAACAACAACATACACAATAGCAACAACAACAACATACACAATAGCAACAAGAACAACATACACAATAGCAACAACATACACAATAGCAACAACATACACAATAGCAACAACAACAACATACACAATAGCAACAACAACAACATACACAATAGCAACAAGAACAACATACACAATAGCAACAACATACACAATAGCAACAACAACAACATACACAATAGCAACAACAACAACATACACAATAGCAACAACATACACAATAGCAACAACAACAACATACACAATAGCAACAACAACATACACAATAGCAACAACAACATACACAATAGCAACAACAACAACATACACAATAGTAACAACAACAACAAGTTATAAACGAGAACAACATCAACAACAACAGTGACATTAATGGCGACAATGGTGTGGTGATGATGCGGATGATGATGATATCGATAGTGATGACGAAGAGAAGGAAGAGGGGGAGGAAAAAGAAGAGAAGAGGATAGGGATGATAAGAATGAGGGTGAAGTTGAGGAGGTTGGTGGTAGTGATGATGATGATGATGATGGTGGTGGTGGTGGTGGTGGTGGTGGTGATGGTGGTTGGTGATGGTGGTTGGTGGTGGTGCTGGTGACGATGTGGTTTGAAATGAGAATTATAATGTCCAGTTTCAGTTAAAGAAACTTTTTTCCGTTCATTATATTGCCAGGATCGGTAGAAGGTCGGACGCCATGCTTTGACGCATAGAGTTACGGCCCTTCATGGTCTGAGTCCAAATCCCGCCGAGGTTAACTTTGCCTTTCATCCTTACGGGTCGATAAAATAAAGTACCAGTAATGCCCTGGGTAATTGCTGGCACAGGGCATTACTGGTACTTTATTTTATCTATTACTCAAAATGGGCGCTCCCACTTCCCGGGCGGGGGGGTCGATGAGGAGGTCCAGGAGGCGCTGGGCGTAAGGGGGCGGCGGGGGTTCGTTAGAGATGATATAATAGTATATTAAATATCAAATGATATATATTATGCATATTTATAGTAAATTGAAATATATAATATTTATTTATACATAGTATATATTATATCATTTATCATATATAATTTAACGATTTTATTTATTATGTATTATTTACACTTTGCATGTAAGCAGGTCTCTCTGAAAATAGGGTTGGGAGCGCTGAGGGTATTATGTAGCCGTGAGTGGAGCAGTGGCCCAAAAAGTTTGAAAAACTCTGCTCTAAAGTATATATATACACATACATAAATATTATGTACAAACACACACGCGCGCACACACACACACACACATACGTGTATGTGTGTGTGTGTGTGCTTATAAACGGTTGACATAAACATTAAGAAAACTTGAAATTTGAAATGTGTGTGTCCGAACGCAAATCACCATAATAATAATCGATTACTATAAATTATATTTAGGAAAATTGACTAGAATAACCCGGGAGACGGAATAAAATAGACAGGTGTCTCCGAGGAATCGAACCTCGCGTCTCTTGGATGCTAAATAAATGCGTTAACCACTACGCTTAAAAAAAAACCCGCCCCCAAATAACTGTTTCTACTTTTGACATAAGGCCAGCAATTACCCAGTGCATTACTGGTACTTTATTTTATCGACCCCGTAAGGATGAAAGGCAAAGTTAACCTCGGCGGGATTTGAACTTATGTAAAGGGCCATAACTCTATGCTGCAAAGCATGGTGTCTGACGCTCTAACGATACTGCCAATCCACCGCCCTTTGCCAATCACCCACGCCTAATAACGTCTATTTAGAAGATTTTAAGCCTTGCATCTGCTTTCGCACTCTCCTTTCTTGTCCTCCCCTCAGCAAGCAACATATAGCTGCTACGTCCTCCTTGTAGAAGACACAGCGATTGTCTTGGAGTTAATGCCACACTGGATCGTACCCAGTGCTCTTTGAACGTGGTGACGCTGATGCAACGATAAAATACACCCAGCCAACTCTGTAAACTGGTTATGTCAGTGTGATGATAAATTGCGTCCAGTAAATGCTGCAAGGTGGTTAGCGTTAGGAAGTGCATCCAGCCGTACAAAGCATACCAAACTGGAACATATGATCAAGGCGTGGTCATCCAACCTAACTAGATCCAAAACCCGATAACCTGTCCACGACATATGCCCCCGTGTAAAATGGGCGTAAAATTGTATGATGTTATATATACAAATGAGTGTGTGAGCATGTATGTATGCATATATAAAGACATATATCTGACTATATATATGTGTGTATGTTTG
Organism: Eledone cirrhosa; assembly: GCA_964016885.1. NCBI lineage: Eukaryota > Metazoa > Mollusca > Cephalopoda > Octopoda > Eledonidae > Eledone > Eledone cirrhosa. The sequence continues at coordinate 277,695,670 of OZ024742.1, read as the reverse complement.
TTTGTTTGCATATATATATATATATATATATATATGGGGGGCGGGATATATATGTGTGTGTGTGTGTGTGTGTGTGTGTGACAGCTGTCGAAAACCTATCCGACTTTAGGCTGGGGAAAACATTAAGTATTTGATGGGGTTCAATTGCTAATCCACTTTTAAATAGACCCATCGGGCCTGCACACACTGTTACCGTTCGATACATGTCTGAAATATTTTTTAAAAAATACCTCTCTGCTCTGTATGGTGTTTTTCTCAGCTCTTAAAATGGGAGCCTTTCATTGGCATCTTCATTTTTGGAAACAACCAGCAATCAGGAGTCATGTCTAGAGAGTACGGAACCTTGCGGATGAATGAAATTCTTTTTCCAAGAAGCCTTGCGTCAGCTGCGACGAATGAATCGGAAAGTTGTCATGATGCAGCTGCCAGTTTTTGCGAGACCCACGCATCCGGTCTTTTGCGCCGACCTGTATCATAAAGACTTCGGAGGACTTCCTGGTAGTATTATTTTGTGACTGTTTGTCCTGGTGCATATTCATGATGCGCAACGCCTCGATAGTCGAAAAGGGCAGTCAGTATCACCTTGACGTGTTTTTTTCGGGGGGGGGGGACAACTTTTGGATGCTTCCACTATAATGATTGAGCTTCGGTCTGCGTGTTATACCCTGACAGTCACGTCTCATGTCTAGTTATCACGTTATTCAGGAAATTAGGATCATTGTTGGCAGTATCCAGCAGGTCCTGCACAACCTCACGGTGAAGTTGTTCCTAAGAAAGTAGCTTGTGCGCAAATTTTGTTGCCACTCTACATGCCTGAATCCTCCTTTAAAACTCCATGTGTAAAATCGTTACTGTTCTCAAACTCCTCGCCGTTATTCTGCAGCGTCAACAACTGTATTGCGGCTTGTTGATGGCCTCTCGAAACGCTCCTACTCTCCACCAATATGATGTCATCTTTGAAACTGTTGTGCCATTCTTGTATTTGAATAATAACCTAGTGCCACTAAAAGTCTGTTGAGTTTTTAGAATTGTTTACGAAGCTATTGGTAAAAGTTGATGCAAGATCGTTGCTCCAACCATTCCGTCATTACATGCGAAATGAAAGTACGACGAGTTAATACTACAGTACCTCCCACGCTGGCTGCCTGTGTCTGACAGAGACAGATACATTGATGTATATAGTGTTGGTTATGACCTTGACTGCACCCACATACTTGTTTCAACATGATCAATGGAGTTAGTCGTGAGTTATTGCTGTTTATATGCAGTCGTGTTTATAACCTCTGTTACGTTTACGGTTCAGGAAAATATCGAACAACGGTATGCAATCGAATTTTGTGTGAACATCAATAAATCTGCCACTGAAACATTTAAAGCTTATGGAGATGGACGAGAAGGTTTTTAAGTAGCACAAAGCTTTCAACGAGCGTTGTGAAAATGTTGAAAACGAACCCCGTTCTGGAAGGCCAGTCTCGTCAACAAATGAATAAAATGTGGAAGTGGTGCGAGCGTTGGTAGCGACAGGTCGCCGATTAAGTGTTAGGGTGCTTGCAGAACAGACAATTTGGACATGCGAAAAATGTGTGCAAAACTAGTGTCTAAACACTTGTCTGAAGAGGAAAAGGCGAACCGGTTGGAAATGTGTCAGGATTTGCTAGAAAGACATGAAATTGAGCCACATTTCTTGGATAAAATAATGGTTTCTTATATAGGCACAAGGCAATTTGGGAGGAGGGGAAAGTCGATTAAATCGATCTCAGTGCGTCACTGGTACTTTATTTCATCGATCCCGTAAGGATGAAAGGCAAAGTTAACCTCGTCGGGATTTGAACTCAGACCGTAAAGGACCGTAACTCTATGCTGCAAAGCATGGTATCGGACTCTCTACCGATACTGTCAATCCACCGCCCTACTGATACTGCCAATACACCGCCCTTTCTTGGATAAAATAATTGTTTCTATTTTAGGCACAAGGCCAGTAATTATCAGTACATTACTGGTACTTTATTTTATCGACCCCGTAAGGATGAAAGGCAAAGTTAACCTCAGCCGGATTTGAACTCAGATCGTAAAGGGACGTAACTATGCTGGAAAGCATGTCCGACTCTGCCGATACTGCCAATTCACCGCCCATGCTGCCAATTCACCGCCCCCTTGGATAAAATAATAACAAGAAATCATGGATGTTCGAGTACGATCCAGAAACAAAACGGCAGTGAGGAGAGGTACACGAAAAATTCTCCTCGTCTGAAGAAAGCATGCATGAGTAGATCCAGTGTGAAATCAATGATTTTCATTTTTTTAAACAGAACTTTTACCTTAGACAGACAGTTAATTGTACCTTCTACTCAGATGTCTTGGCATGACTTCGAAAATGAGTTCAGGAAGTCCGAAAGGATATTGCAGGATATTGAGTACTGCACCATGACAATGCGCCTGCTCACACAGCACAGTCAATTAGAGAATTTCTAGCGAAGAAACACATTCCTACTCTTCCACATCCACCCTACAGCCCAGATGTAACTCCGTGTGATTTTTAACACTTCCCTAATTTAAAACCAAAGTTGAAGTGTCATCATTTTTTGACTGTGAAAAACATACAGAAAATTGTAAACGACGAGCTAAGGCCACTCCCGATTCTGCTACGATCAATGGAAAAAACTTTAAAACCACTGAGTGATATCCCAAGGAGATAACTTGTAATTTCATGAACGTCTAATATGCATTTACATACATTATCAGTATCCTTACGTTTGGGACTAGTTTTATATATTTATGTCTGCATTGTACCGGCTTTCTGAAGGTCTTATCACTTATTACATATCTCACAATGTTTCATTTTAACGAAATTGCTTTATATATATATATGTGTGTGTGTGTGTGTGTGTGTGTTTCAATGCTTCTGTGTTCAAATCCCGCTTAAGTAAAATTGTATCTCATCCTTGCATGGTCAACAAAATAAATTATCTGTCAAGTACTGAAGTCAATATATTCGACTATGCCACTCCTTTAAAAATTCTGGCCTCTTCCGATGTTAGAAATTAGTATTAAAATGGATAGATTGTCGGAAAAAATGTATTTAGTTACGGACCTTTAAATTCTGAGTTCAAAACCAGCCGAGGTCAACTTTAACTTTCATCTATCATTAAAGGTTCGATAAGATGCCAGGGTATATACCAAGTATTTGCGCTTTATTTCATCGAATATAACATTCTTCTCTCATAATTTGTGGCATTGTGCCAATGTTAGAAACCAATATTAGGTTCAGAGCCGGCGCTACAATTAAGGGCAACTAGGTAATCACCTAGGGAGCACGCCTCAAAAAGAATTAATGGAAACAGTCCTATACAAATTTGTATAATTAAATTAGGTGTAATTTCTCGTGGTCAATAAATGTTATTAAATATTTTTGTCCGAATAGCAGAGGTAAAGGTCGTAAGATGTTATGACCTGTAACAAAATTTTGATGTGGATAATTGTGAACTGTGTAATGGAAAATGGAAATTTAGTTATTTTCTTAGCGTGGTCAGAAAAAAAGAAGAATGAAAATTTGTTTGCCAGCTTACCAAACTGAAAGTTAAAATTATTCAATTTGATAGAATAGGGCGACGATCCTAATTATGATTCAAAGATGAATTTAATACCGGCAAACAGTTTTATCACATCGTCACAGACCTGCCAATCTCTAAAATCACAGACGGGGAGTCCTATGAAAAAAAGTGCCCCAAAACGGGGAGAAATGAGACAAAATGGGAAGATTTTACATAATGAAAACTATACCCATTTTCACAAGAGAAGACACTTCTCACCAACCCAAAAGTTGGTGGGAGATCTCCCTGTCGGACATAGAGAGTTGACAGGTCTATAGTCAGGGAGAGAAGGGCAGGAATTTATTCCAGACTGGTGGAAGCCCGGACCTAATGCTTGCAAAAGAGTGTAGAATGAAAGAAATATATTAGTGAATAAAAGAATGAAAGAAAGAAAGAATAAAAAACAAACAAAGGATATTAGTGGAAGAAAACTACTTAAGTCATATGTTAAGAGGTTTATACATTATGTAAAGGAGATTGAATGGCACAGGCAAGATTTAAGTTGAGTGATGAGCATCCGGTATAGAAAATGGTTGACGGAAGTAGCTTGCATAACTTTTTAACGGCAACGAAATTTAGTGACGTCAAGCTAAATAGTGAACTTTTTCTATTTAAATTACTGCTACTTTTCTGATGTTGTTGTTTTGCTGCTGTTGTTGCGGTTGTTGTGGTTTCTGTTGACGGTGTTTTTGATGTTGTGGTGGTCGTCGTCGTATTTTTTTTATTATTATTATTACTCTTGTGGTTGTTGCTGACGTTGTATTTATTGCTTTCGTCGTTTTGGGTGTTACTCTTGCTGTTGTTGTTGTTGTTATTGTTGTTGTTGCTGTTGTTGTTGTTGTTGTTGTTATGGCTGATGTTGTTGTTATAGTTGTTGCTGTTGTTTTTGTTGCTACTGTTATTTTTGTTGTGGCTGTTGGTGTTGTTGTTGTGGCTGTTGCTGTTGTTGTTGTTGTGGCTGTTGCTGTTGTTGCTGTTGTTGTTGTTGTTACTGCTGCTGTTGTTGTTGTTGTTATTGTGGTTGTGGCTGATGTTGTAGTTGTTATTTTATTGTCTCATTTTCTTTTTTCTTTCTCTTTTTTCTCTCTCTGGAATTTCATTTGTATATGTATATATATATATATATAGCTCCGTCGTTATTTATTTCTATGGCGTTCTTCTTTTCTTTCTTTTTCTCATTTCTTTCATTTTCCTTCTTCACTTGTTTCTCCTTTTTTTCCTTTCTATAAAGACTGAAGCAATATTTCTAAGATATGAACAGCAACAACAACAAGATCAATAAAGATATTGGTAACACAATCACTACTACTACTACTACTACTACTACTACTACTACCACTACTACTACTACTACTACTACTAACAGTACGTCTACTACTGCTACTGCTACTGCTATTACCTCACTACTACTGATGCTACTTATGTTACTGCCTGTACAGCTACTATTACTACTATTACAGGTACTACTATAACTACTACTACTACTACAAATAATGTTACTGCTAGTTGAGCTACAATAACCACTATTACTACTGCTAATAAAGCTACGATTGCTATCATAATTTTTTTTCTGCTTCTGCTGATTCCATTACAGATAAAACCACGTCAAAACATTCCAAAGCATTACTACGAGTTCTGTCAAAAAAGTATCCAACAGGAAAGAAGTATGAACTTGGTGAGTCCAATATCCTTCCAAATAGGCATTTGTGTCTCGATAGACTTAGCTCAGCGATCTTCCCCAGTTCGTAGCATATCTGTAATACTTCTTTGAAAATGGCCTTTAGCTCCGCCATTGCTGTCGGCATGATGTCATCTCAGAAGGAGCTATGTCTGCAGAGTAGGGAACTTGACAAATGAGCGAAGTGCCTTTCTTTGCCAAGAAATCTTGGATCAACTGCGACAAATGAGTCCAGACATTGTTATAATGCATATACCAGTTTTATGATGTCCACAGCTTCGGTCTCTAGCACCAAACTGATAATACAGCTTTGTAACGTGTTGTCTTCTTAGGGCGTGTTCGTGATGTACAACACCTCGGTAGTCGAAGAAAACAGTGAGAATCACCTTCGTTTTCCTCCACACCTGACATGATTTTGGATGCCTTAGTGATGCTGGATGCTAAAACTGTGATGATTAGGCTTTGGTTTCCAGATTGTACTTGAACAGCCACGTCTCATCTCCGATTATTACGGTATTCAAGAACCCAGAGCCCTTTTCGCAGTATCGGATGAAATGGAAATGCGAGGTGTAAGTACTACAGCACATCACACGCTCACTACCTGTGAGTGACTGATGCATCCAGCGAGCTCACCAAAAGTCATGCTTAATGCCATTACTTTCAGGGGGGACAATATAAGTCTGATACTTTATTCACAGACCTTATATATCGTTCAAAATAAACAAACCAAAACAATTTCATACACACAGAAAATGAAGAATTGAATGGAGTTTATTTCTTTTCAGATCTTTAGTAGTTCAGACAATTGTTGTTTGTATCCCAGGGATGCCACATGCAGCGACACATTCTCCAGCGGCAACCTGGTGCAGTCTGTGGCTAACCCAGGCTCTGCTGTACATCAGGCCGAGGAGGGTAAACTCTCCAATTATCGGTCTCTCACCGACGGGTTTGCGGTCGAGTCTGCAGCAGTGGAGACTTATGGTTTCCTTGGCCGTAGAGCCACCTTCCTACTCACCACAGAGTTGGCTACCCACAGATGTGAGCCTCGTGAGCTGGGATGGCTCTTCCAGTGCGTCTCCCTCACCATCCTCCGGGGAAACGCCTTCTCTATTCTGTCCGCCGGACCAACGGGGCGAACAGCACCTGAACCCTATTTGCTCATAATAGTGAGAGATGGGGAGAGTGGAAAAGACGGAAGCAGCGACAGTGTAGTTTCGTTCCATTGTGTTTGGACCTGGTATGTATGTATATATTTATGTAAATAATTGTAATCAAGAAACGACGCTTTCTGTTAGAATGAGCGAGCAAAAAAGAAAGTCATGAATATTCAAATGAACACTTGAAATATGGCGTTATTCCATAGGTTAATAATAAACCATCTGTTTAATATGTGAGAAGACTTTCTCAAATGAAGAAATGAAACTTTCAAGAATGATAACTTTAAAATAATGCGCCCAGTCAAAGCAATGTTATAAACACTTTCCGTGATTTAAAACAGAAATTTCAAAATCTATCTGCACTCAAATGACTGTTTAAAAAAACAGGAAACCAAACTGAGAAGGGATAATTACATCATACAAAATTTCAAAGCTTATGGCTAAATATGAAACGCCTCTTACTATTGAAGAAACGTTCATTTTTCTGTCTGCTGTGGATGAAATGTGTAATACTGTGATGGATACAATTGATATATTTCTATTATTTACACTTAGTAACAGTTTAGTATCAGCTAGAATTGATGAAATGGGTAATGGTTTTGAAACAAAACTAAGCGATGGCTTGAAAACAACTTAACTTTGGTTACAAATCAGTGACATTGAAGCTCTATTATTGGATCATTTTAGCGCTTTAAATACAAACCAGAGCATTATTGGGGAATTATTGTTTGCTGAACTACTGAAAATTGACACCAAAGGTTCAACAATTTTCAAGGCACTTGAATCATTTTTCAAGGAAAGAAATACTCCTCTTACAAACGTCATTGTATGTGGAACTGGTGGAATGCCTTCAATAATTGGTCATCATTTCGGATTTTATCACATTTTAGATAAAGCGGTTACGAATATTTTTACTATATAGTGCATTATACATCGTCAACATATGACTGAAAAGCATATCAGTGGTTGATTGCATGAAATTTTGCAAATTGTAATCGAAGCAATATATAAAATAAAAGCCCGTCCTTTGAATACCCGTATATGTATTGGCAGCTTTACCACGACAATAAAGATGGAGTTGAGTAGCTTTTATTACACACTGAATTTCGAAGATAAAAAAAAAAGACGAAATGTCTGTTGTCCAGTGACTGGAGCAGGTCTATCAATAACTTTATGCCAAGAGTGATCTTTTTCAAGATTCGTCTTATGACGAGTGATCTTTTTCAAAATTTGGTATAGAAAATGGAGTGAAACAGTGTTTCACTTGCTGGAAATGTGTTTAACCAACAATACTATTATCTGCAAAGAGTGATATAAAAAATTAATCAAATCAGTGTTGTTCTTACATCAGCAGCATATTTGAACTCACAACACACGATCTATTCAATTACCTCACATCTATATAGCAATTATTGCATATATTCGTGAGTAAGTCATACTGGAAGATAAGTGACACCACGATTTTCTATATAATATTTACAATATAGCATATATATTAAACTGGTGTTTTGTAGGTTCAGTAATTTCATAATATACTTTTCCCAAGACATTCACAAAGAAATTTCCCCAAACTTCATCAAAGTTTTCACAAAACTTTCATCAAACATTTTCCAAAAATCTCATTGTTATTTTTTTTAAATATTTCATCAAAACTTTTTCAAAAATTTACATTTAAAAATTTCAATAACTGTAAAATAACTGTAAAAATTTCAATAACTGTAAAATAACTGTAAAAACTTCATTAAAAAATCCAAAATTTTCATTAAAATTTTACAAAAAAATTTTCATTAAAAATTCATTTAAAATTTTTTAAATAGATTTTTCAAATATTTTCAATAGATTTTTCAAATATTTTCCCAAAAATTTCCTCGACATTTTTTCAAACTTTTCCCAAACTTCCATTAAAATTTTTCTTCAAAAAGTTCGAGGAATAATTATCCTAAAAATTTCTTTTCAAATTTCATAAAATATTTAATCCAAATTTTTCTCAAAAGATTAGCAAAGATTTTATCAAATTTTTTCTGAAAATTCTTCCCAAAAGATTTTCATGTTAGTCTTCTTCATGCGTGTAGAAGCGAACTCTGGGAGTCGAATTCAGAAATATCGCCAACAATTTAATCCCAAACTCTGACGATCGAGCTTAATGGATAACCTAATGGATGTTTTTAGGTTCTTCATACATCCACTGATAAAAAGCCTTGGACATCATCACTGAGTCACTGGGTTTTTCGGGCCTTACAACATACACCCTTCTCAAGGTGACCCAACTGAGTTTGATCAAGCTTCATACACATTACTTGCAACAATAGGTCGCTCTTTTCGGCTGTTACCATCTGGGTGCCCTCTCTGCTGCTTTCCTATAGCTTTTGATGATTCTACTCATGTTTGCTCCCGCAATATTGTAAATCTCGAAGTTTAATTTCACTATAGGTTTACGTGCTTAACTTCTCCATATGAGTTTGCATAAATTAAATTCAAGGATATCGGGTTCGATTCTTAAAATCATATAAAAGATTAATTTTGCTATTATTTTTTCGGCCTTAAATTTGCATTAGGTGTTTGCTAAAGAGAAAATAATGTACCGGTTTCGAGAAAATCCATTTAGATTTTTTCGAGGGGTATACTCATAATTGTTTGGCTCTATTTCTATCTGTACTTCTATTCCTATTGATATTTTAATAATATAAAAAGGCTGTAATTAATATCTTTATATATAGTTTAAGTTAGTATAACTAATATACTATTGTGATTCCGTACGTCGCTTGATATGTTGGTAGTAGCTGTCAAAACCCTTTCAAACTACATATTTCTGTTTTGTATGTATATGTTTTCTTTTCTTCTCTTTTAAAAGGAATTTAGTTGATCATGTCGACCATGTCAATCATATCGATCCCAATATTTATTTTTCTCATGTCTAGTACTCATATTATCGATCTCTTATAGTAGAACCGCAAAATTACGAGACATAAAAATATACGGATCTTATATATAATGGTATCAGGAACTTTGAATAAGGTTGTATCCATCAGCTACAAGAACCAGGAGGGGGGACAAAAGCATTATCAAACATACCAGCAACATTGTCCAGTAATCCTCACCCTTGCATGATCTGTGGACTTGCTTGCAAATTGTAGGCAGGTATAAAATGCCATACTCGAGATAAACATACAAACTGAATAAGTTGTGTGGATCCTCATACACCGAAATCGATGAGAGAATCCATCATACAAACACATGCACACACACACACACACACACACACACACATACACACATACACACATACATACATACATACATACATATATGGGATAACAAATTATCGTTATAGGTAATCCAGTTAGAGGTTTGAATACTCCGTATTGTGGATAGTTTTAGCGTACGACGTTGTTTGACTCAACAACGAGGTTTCCTTAGGTAGCCAGTTTGCGAGTTCTCGGGAATTCCTATGCAGGTTAATCTTGGAGTAATAATAGTGAAAGAGTGACGAATAACATGGTCAACAGTACAAAAATGGTTTTATTTACAGTATTAACAATTGTTTCATTGATTAAGTTGTCTAAAAATTGCTAATCACTTGAAGCTGTGTGACTCAATTTTAAATACAATGTATGCTTAATTAAATCATCGGAAAAACTGATTAAAATTATACACGGCGTTTGTAATATACTAGGAAAATTCAAATCACAACATCAGTAATAAAGAAAGAAAAAGAAAAAAAGAAAAGGAGAGAGAGGGAAAGAAAAAAGAAGAAAAAAGAAAAAGAAAAAAGATAAAGAAAAAATAATAAATAAATAATAATAAATAAGTTAGAATAAAGACGATAAAAAATAAGTAAAAAAATGTTATATGTGTGTGAAGAAAAGTGAACATAATATGATTGTTGAAAATAGTTGTGGTGGTTAAAATATAAAGATGTGATGGTATAAACATGAAAATATTAAATATATACATATATTGGTTAAATTATATTATGAAAAAATAGTACAGTGCTAAATAAAAGGTAAGTTAATAAGTTAATAAATTGGAAGTTATGTTAGAAGTGAAGAGAACACGATAGGATATAATGGAAGAGGTCAAATAGTTTTAGGGAAAGAGAGTGAAAGAAAGAAAAGTTGGGAGGTTATGATGTTGATTTAGTGATTAGTTGATTTATTGACAGTTAATAATAATTGTTTCTACTTTAGGCACAAGGCCAGCAATTACCCAGCACATTACTGGTACTTTATTTTATCGACCCCGTAAGGATGAAAGGCAAAGTTAACCTCGGCGGGATTTGAACTCAGATCATAAAGGGACGTAACTCTATGCTAGAAAGCATGGCGTCCAACCCTCTACCGATACTGCCAATGGGTTATTATAATAGACTCAGGTGGTACAGTTTGAATTATGGAATTGTTGGGTCGAATCAAGTTGGTTTGAAATTAGCGAATTTAGTAGCTGCTTTATGCCTACAGAAAATTGACCGTTCTATTTTGGTGTTAAGCAGCATTTTGTCATATTTTAAAATATTGAGTAACTCCATATTGCAAATTCCGTTGTGGGACATTCCATTTCTGTAGGTCTTTGCCCCTGACAGTTTCGACCAGCTAATCCCGTATTCCAGGTTTGTATTTTTAAGCTGCCAGATTTTATTGGCGAGCGTTGTTGTGTTCATTAGTCTACGGTTCTTTATAGATTGTCTGTGGACGTACCATCTTTTTTTTAACTCCCCTGCCGTAGAACCTATGTAGTGCCATGCTAAGTTGCCTGAATTTATAGTACACAGGTACACTATATTTGACTCCAGGCATCTATGTTGTAGAATCTCTAAAGAAAATAACCTACAAGCAAGCAGCATAACACCAAATACAAAACTCAAACACATAACAATATCGCAACCACACACACGTCAGAACGCATCACAACAAAACATCAACAAACCCAAATCTCAGCCCATACATAACAACATACAAAACCGCATCGATGAACCGGCACACAGGAAGGCCTCAAAATGTAAATGTCACTTACCGGATAAGTGCCCACTACAAAATAGATGTGAAGCTACTGCATCTAGAAAGCGGATTCAATTATGGTAAATAATTTACCCCTGCATATCGATCTACGTCACTTTGACTCATAAACCCGAGTAACAGAAACCGATTGCTAGTATACCTATATATATACGTATATATATATATATATATATATATATATATATATATATATAATTGTTTCTATTTTTGGCACAAGGCCAGCAATTATCCCAGTGTATTACTGGTACTTTATTTTATCGACATCGTAAGGATGAGAGGCAAAGTTAACCTCGAGGGCATTTGAACACAGACCATAAAGGGCCGTAACTTTTTGCTGAAAAGCATGGCGTCCGACCCTCTACCGATACTGTCAATCCACCGCCCTTATGGAGGTGGATTAGCAGTATTGGTATATATATATAATAAGAAGTTGACAGACCTAGCATGAGTATCACTATATGTATATGATGGCTACAAACTCTGCTAAGCGTATTGCAGTCAAATTACAGAAAATTGTGCACTTTTAGGCTACGGCCTGCCACGCGATCCTGTAACAGATCCTGAAAAAGCAATGCCTATGCTTTGAAGGTTTTTTAAGTGGGGAAAGGCCTTAGACTCGACCCACTCTCTGAGCATCGAAAACACTACCTGAATAGAACTGGTCAAAATCATCAGATGCTTCCGAAGCTGCAGGTTTTTTGCTTTTTTTCAAAGTTTCCCTCTCTTAGAAAGGTATTGTGACAACTGGGGGCCTTTCACTCCCAGGGGAGGGGGAAGTACTGTTTGGATGGCCATTGACTCTGCTGAGTTCCCCCGCCCTTTGCCGGGTCTTGCATTTCATTTCGCAGGGTGCCCAAATATCACCCTCCTCAGTAAGCAAGCTTGGTGAGGTTGCCTGTTTAGTCGCCGACGACCCGAATATGAGGCAGGTTGTACTGGGTTACATGTTACCAATAACTCTCAAGAGCAACCTGACATAATATATATATATATACATATATATATATATATATATATATATATATATATATATATATATATATACATACAGAGAGAGAGAGAGAGAGAGAGAGAGAGAGAGAGAGAGAGAATAGAAAATGAAAATCATTAGACGTGTCCGTCGAACCTGCGGATCCAGAATCAGACAGATCTACACAATGATCGCGTCTCGAGCTGTCCGCCGGCGAAACAATTGTAACACACAATAAATTGAGTTCAGATGCATCACTGATTTTTCATTTTCTATTCTATCATACTCTGCTCTGTAAGAGCATAGAGTGCTCAACCAGCATACCGCCTATGGAAGCATATTAGCTATCATCAGACATATATATTGCGAGTGAAATATGTGTATATATATATATATATATATATATATACCGTAAACTCTTGGTAGATTTATCTACATATATATATATATATATATATATATACACACATATTTCACTCGCAAAGCATCCATTGGTCAACTTGAGGATAATAGTAAAAGGTAAAATTTTTTCAAAAGTGATACATAATAGGACTTTAACCTGAAAACTATTTGAAGAGAAGTGAAGCAAACTTTCAGTCACGCAACTATGCCTGCCATAGTAGATATTTGCCATTGTAAATTAACCGTGGATAAAATAGTTGGTTCACATAATTCTTCACATAATTTACGTTGGGTAAAAATATAGTTGGTTTCTTTTCTGCCCTATACACGCAACATTTATATCCAATCAGCATTCGTGTAGGGCGTAACCTATTCGCCAATAAAAAGTAAAAAATAAAATACAAAAATATAAAACTAAATACGTATATGGATAAATATATAAATGAAACAAACCATGAAAGATAATTGGTTGAAGAGAGTGGGGAGAAATTCTATTAGACTATAAATCACGTGGAAGGAACAATATATCGAAAATATGTATGTATATGTTTATATATATATATATATATATATATATATATATATATATATATATATATATATATATATATATATATATATATATATATGTATGTATGTATGTATGTATATATGTGTATATATAAATATATAAATATATACATATGTTTACATGTGTGTGTATACATTTATGTGTGTGTGTTTGTGTGTGTAACTACAATGATCAAAAAGAAAGCTAATATATATATGTGTGTGTGTATGTATATATAAAAGGAAAAACACAAACGAAAAAATAACAATTTACAAATAAATATTTTGAAAAATGAACATGAACGAAAATAGCCGAAAATAGCCGAAAATAACCGAAAATAACTGAAATGCCATTATACATTGTTTTCAGAAACTCATAAGTCGATAGATATATTAATGGATGAATGTGTGTGCGTACAATGTATCTGTGTGAGTGTGTGTGTGAATATGTGTGTATCAATGTATCTGCGTGTGTGCGTGTGTTAATTTATGTGGGTATATATTTTAATGCTTATGTGGGTATATATGTTAATGCTTGTGTGGTTGTGCGCAAGTGTGTATGTGTTTGAATATGTGCATATGTATGTTGAAATGCGTGTGCGTGTATGTGCATGTATGCATATGTGTGTATGAGCGTCTGTGTATATGAGCATCCAAACATGTCCGTTTCTCTTCGCATACAGTATGTGTATGTGTTATGCGCGTGTTTGTGTATGTATGTGTGAGTGCGTGTGTGTGTTGTTTTCTTTAACTGTTAATATGCAAGCAGGCCTGGACGAATATCCACTGTTGTGGTGTTGAATGCAGTTGGTTTCATAAAGTGGTGGATGCAAAATAAATGTTTGGTGTTAAGTGATGTGGTGTATGATGTATAAATATGTGTGTGTATGTGTGTGTGTGTTCGTATATGTGTTTGTGTGTGTTCGAGGATTCCCAAAAGCGACGAAACCAATGACCACTGTGAAACATTGAAACCTCCATTTTCCTCGATTGTGCATATATAAGTGAGTGTGTGTGTGTCTGTGTGAGAGAGAGAGAGAGAGGGGGGGGTGTATGTGTGCGCGCGTGAGTGTGTGTGTATATGTGAGTGTGTGTGTACACTAATTTTTTATTCATACTTCTTTAAAGTTAACTGTCTCTAATAGGTAGGCATCTCAATGAAAGGACAAGATATATTAATAAATTAATAAACTAATTATAAAACTCAGAGAAGTATTAAAACATATTAAGTTTAAGCCAAAATCTTACTTGGGGCGGGATACAAGTCAAATCAGCTTTAAAAACAATCAATTTTAACTTATATAATACCCAACCATGGTTTCTGAAACTCAAGATACAATATCGGCAATTCCAAGACATTGGAATAACCAATATTAGAAGAATTCAAGTTTCTTCATCGGGGTTGAATTCTTCATAAAAATAAGGAGACAAGTTGAAAATATATCATGCATACCATTTCGTTGCTAGGTGTGGTAAGATACCTGGTGCGTTATGGTCCACCTGATATCTTACCACACCTTTTTGTTGTTATATATAATCATACCTTGGAAAAGCAAACAAAATAAGAAAAAATCTGTACTTACTTACTTTAATGTCCCTACTGCAGTTTCATTGAGAAAATAACAATACTCCGAAGAGAGTATAGCGAGAAACTTCAAAAATTCAGGAGACTTTCTCAGTCAAGGAAGAAAATTCAAGATAGAAAAATTCTTCCTTGTTCGTTATCAGTGAAAGTTTCAAATGGAAGAACTATAACGTGATATGCGATGAACGGTAGACAGATTGGCAGGTTGCGTGCTACTAGAAAAAGCAGTCCGATTCTGCCAAATTTTGACCAAGAAAAATAAAACGTAGGCGTGAAGAGATTATGTATTTTTTTGCTTTGACATATGTTTCGGTGTCTATTATAAATTGTCTACATATGCTGACTACAATATATATTGTTCAATCATATGCAATGCTTAATTATATATATATATATATATATATATATAGAACATCATATACAAAATCACTGACGAGTAGATCCCAGTAAAATAATCTAAAATAAGAACACTTCAGAACAAGGGCCTTGTTTCAATGGAGTAGTAGGTGACAAGTTTCCCCCCACTTTTTAAAACGTCTATACTTTATTTTTTGTTTATTTGATATAATAAATTCTTTTTGAGCTTATTTTCTTATATCTGAACTTCATTTGAATATATCAAATTTAATTAGCGTAAAATTTTACTTATGTGATAGGGTGCGGGAAAGGCAACATAAGCAATTTATGCTTCTTTAAGAATCAACAAATATTGGTTTGTCCCCCTCGTATTTTCAAGGCAAACGAGGTCCCTGCTTCAGAAGCATCTTTCCCAGAAGATAGTCTTAGTTGAGCAACTTAAAGCTAAAAGGCTTACTGCAGTTTCCATGATCAAGAAACAGAACTGACTATCCCAATAGATTAAGACAAACCATCCTGCCAGAAAACCTTTCATCAGAAGGATTCTGTAAGGTATAAGAAAAAATATATAAACCTGTTAAGTGAAAGGTGTTCATCCACGCTGAACCAGCATGGTGTCAAATATTACACGCATGCGTAGATCTACTAACAATCTAAATATTTGTAAATACGGACAAAGTGACGAGTCTAATTTACCGCTAGAAATAGCAGCTAATATAAACTGTCTATCAACTCAACATTTGAGGAGTAGCCATCTAGCTTTAGGTTGCTTAACTAAGACTCTATGCCTAGGGAAAGAGCTTATTGAATGTTCTTATTTTAGATTACTATACTGGTATCTACCCATCAGTGATTTGGTATAAGATGTTCTATATGTATTTGCTTCTCTGAATTAGATTTATTTTAGCGATCTTTTTTCATTGAGATATTATGATATTGGTGGCAAATTTACTTATGTATGATATATATATATATATATATATATATATATACATATATGCATATAGTGTGTGTGTGTGTGTAGATAACAGGCTGAATGAGTTCGGGTGAATAACCCAACGAGACCTAAATACATGTATATGTCACTAACTTATATATATATGTAACTAATTTATATATATATATATATATATATATATATATATATATATATATATATATATATATATACATATAGAAATATATTTTCTATGAGTTTTACTTCCCTTGTAGACTGCCAAGAACACTAGATTTGAATTATATACATACATACATACATACATACATACATACATACATACATACATACATACATACATACATATACATGTACGCAAGTTGATACGTACATATGTGTGTGTGTACTTTAGATAATAGTTTCAGCTCACAATTTTCTAAGAAAAAGAGAAGAGAGACGCTACGTCGTTTTAGTGATTATATCCATAAGAAAACTTGTTAAACTGGCGTTTTCGTGTGTGAATTCTATTTGTACCCAATGTGTTAACGCCATTAAATGATATTTGAATTCTTTTATCATTGGCGAGAGTTTCAATGTTTGGTGTAGTACTTTAAATTGCTCAACGAAGATCGTTTTCAACTGCAAGACAATTCCACTCTGTTTTAATTTAATTGGCATCAAGCATGAAAATCCACTTTTGCAAATGCAAGTTGATGCAAATAGCAGAAGAAATCTTAATGGTATGTTTTGTTGCTGAGAGGTTTTCTGACTCACCTACATGTACGTCCAAAAATGCTTTTCGTTTCCATGCAAGATTGCTTCAACAAGTCGTGAATCTTCCAAAATTGTTATAATTTTCAAAAAGAATTCCTTTGTAAATTCTCTGGGACGGTATTCACATCTGAAGTAAAGGCTTCTTGTTAAAGGATAATTTGTTCATTATCATATCCAACTTTGAGAAATAGCACCGGCATTCATCGTGGTCTATTCTGATCGATAATTTCAATCAGTATAGTATAGGTTAATTTTTTCTGGGTATTGTGGTAAGACAGCGAAATTGAACTAAATCTATAACTCCAGCAATAAACGATTTCATTAAATCTTGATTAGCAAATACATTTCTAGCTCTTCCTTACATTTGAATATTCAGTGTATTCACAAATTCCTAATATATCGACTAAGTATGTAAGCTCTAAATTTGACTGATTTAGACTCTCCAAGCGGGTGAGGTGTTGTGTGTGGGGGGGGGGGGGTATGTGTGTGCGTGCGAAAGACTATCAGTCACCAATAAGGGAAAAGTCGATACAGCTTCCGCACCAATATCCTCGCAACTCACTTTTCCAACTGAGTAAACTGAGTAAACTGGAGCAAGGTGAAGTAAAGTGTATTACTCAAGGGCATAACGCGCCGACCAATCCATAAGGTGCTCTCATGACTCTACAATCATAAGCAGAAAACCTTAACCACTATGCTACAGAATCCAGAAATTTCACTCGTGGCCTTATAATCGTGGTCTCAACACATTAACTACTAAACCACTCGCCTTCACATTTCGGTATTAATCTTTACTTTAATCTCATGGAGAAATGACTTCTGTTCTTTCTCTCAATTTGAAAAGTCGATTGACTAGTTCTTCTGCTGACACCCTGTAATGGCGCGTGGGTTAGTCTAATGCTCAGCCACTTGCACATTTATTTCACGAGTTCCATTGTTCGAACAACTAGAACACTCGCAAATCAAACACATTTTTCTGATATCCCTCATACAATAGCAACACATCGAAATAGACAACAGTAAACTGGAGCAACGTGAAATAATGTGTCTTGCTCAAGAACACAACGCATCACCTGGCCCGGGAATCGAACTCACAATCTCACAATTGCAAGCTCCCTCTCTAATTACTAAGCCATACGCCTTCACGTGTGTATATATATATGTGTGTGTATGCGCTTGTGTGTAGCAATATCCGTGGTTGTGTAAAAAGAAAAAGGAAAACATATATACTGTATATATATGTTTTCCTTTTACATATATATATATATATTATTCAAAATATTAACAAATGAAAGATATTCACATAATCAAAATATATGCTTTATTATATATATTTCAAAGGTACTGTGTTGTTTTTTCAGTACGTCTTCATCAGATAAAATATATGATTTGATATATGACATACCGCCTCGGTCTTGATTATACAATTCCAGTACTGCCAATACTGGAATTGTATAATCAAGACCGTAGCGGTATGTCATATATCAAATCATATATTTTATCTGATGAAGACGTACTGAAAAAACAACACAGTACCTTTGAAATATATATAATAAAGCATATATTATGATTATGTGAATATCTTTCATTTGTTAATATTTTGAATAATATTAAAAACTCCAGGAAAACTCCTTTGTTGAGTGCTTTTAATCTATTGTAAAATTGTATTCAACGAACCATATTAATCTTTGGTTATATATATATATATATATATATATATATATATATATATATATATATATATATATATATATATATATATATATATAAGAGAGTATTGAAGTTTGCTTGAAGCATTGTGGAATAATAAGGTAAATGTCTTTAAGTCGTTTGGAAGCCTCGACAATGCAAATGAGTAAATCTCCGTGTAACAAGATCCGGTGGTGGAGAGAGAGATGTAAGTGGGTGTACGTTGAGATGCGTGGCGTCTATAAGACGTGTAGAGGAATGAAGGAAAGAGCATAAAGGATAAAATTAAAATAACAACACGAGAGAGAGTTACCTTGGGAGAGATTTAATTGTCCCTGTATATTTCGGATTCACATCCATCAACTGGGGTTTTTTCCAGGGTGGGGGAAAGGTTGTCTGTCGGAAAGGTGCGAAACCCGTCCTCCGCTGTTCGTTGTTTCGAACATCTGAGGTATTCAGCAGAGCGCGCGTGCGCGTGAAATTGGGTCGGTCGGGCAGAGGTCAGCGGCAGAAGTAGTTCTTTCAATTGTGGGAGTGGGGTGGCGCTAGCTGTCAGTCCATTCTCTGCCTGTTTGTTGAATGTTACTGTGTGTGTGTGTGTGTGTGTGTGTGTGTGTGTGTGTGTTGTTGTCTCGCTTGAGTGTGTGTGTGTGCGTGTGTTGTTGCCTTGTTCCTCTGTATTGACAGTGTAGTATGTTCGTCTGTTGGAATGCGACTGTGTGTGTGTGTGCGTGTGTTGCTGTCTCGCTTGTGTGTGTGTGTGTGCGTGTGTTGCTGCATCGATTGTTAACTTAAACCAACCACCTCATTTCGCTTCTCTCGGATCGATTGTTTATTTGTGGCTCTAGGCGTTTGATCCAAAGTGCTTCCTTGATACGTAACGTGCCGACGTTTCTTTCAGTCGCTAGAATTGTGACAATGGGCCTTCCGCCTTTTTCTATGTGTTTCCGGAAAGACGAGGCCTTGGTTTTAGTGTGTTCCTTGATCCGGATGTGCAAAGGTCGGATTGTGCTACCTATATAGTATTGGTTGCACTTGTTACATTCTATCTTATACACGACGTATGTGCGTAGGCAACAGTTCGCATGGCGCATCGGGCAGTCTCTGAGGGAGCACGCGTCAGTTGATTTCCCGGTTTTCCTGGAGAGGCATCTTCGCAGGGAGGGGCCCGAGTGGGCCAGGTGGATGTCGAGGCCCTCCCTCCGTATAGCCTTGCGGATAGCGTTGGTGGTATACTCGCCTAGGTGTGGCATTTTAAGGAAGCACTTGCCTTGGGTGCCTCTCTGTCTCTTGTGTCTGGTGTCTCCTGCTCTGTCTGTGAGCGAGGTAGGGTACCCGTTCGTCTCCAGCACCTCGAGGAATCGCTTGGTATGAGTGACACCACTCGCGGGATCGCTGCATCTGTTTTTGATTCGCGCGATCTCGTTCGTGATGTATCCTCTTTTGGCACTGTTATTGAGGGCGGACTTGTAGTTGACGAACAGGTCCCTGCAGGCTGACTTTCGGTAGAAGTTGCAGTGGATCCTTCCCTGTTCCGTGATGTTGATTCGGAAGTCGAGGAGGGCAAGTGACCCGTCATCGTTGGGGTGTTCAACACTGAAGTCAATGTTCTCGTCCGTGTTGTTGAACGTCTCATAGATTCTGTTCGCCGTGTCTTGGGAAGATGTGAGGATGAGGGCATCGTCCACGTACCTTGAGAAAAAGGCGACGGCGTTGGGGTGGCAGGCGTTGAGTGCCTTGCGCTCGAGGTTGTCCATGTAAGAGATCGCTAGCACACCCGACAGGCTTGATCCCATGGGCAGTCCCGAGGTTTGTTGGTATGTTTGGTCAAGGAATCCGAAGTAGGTGTTGTCGATGACGATGGATAGGAGTTGGTGGATGTCAGTGGTGGTGAGCCCGAATCAGTGTGGGTCGGTGGATTTGACGCGTTCCATCAGTATATTGACGGCCGGGAGTGCCGGGACCGAGGTGTAGAGAGCGACTACATCAAAGCTGAAGGCATATCTGTTATTCTTTCTGGTGTCGGGATCCATTTGATGCAGGCGCTTCAACACCTCCTCGGAGCTGTTAACGTGTCCCGGCAAGGTGTCTAAGATGGGTTTGAGTATTCTGGCTAGGCGCCATGAAATTTTGTAGAGTGGTCCTTCCAGGCTCAATACAATGGGCCTGATCTTCAGGTCGGGTCCCTGTTTGTGTGTTTTCACGGGGTGGTAGAAGGCGGGTAGTCTGCTGTTCCTCGTGAGGAGGTTGTATCTCAGCTTCTTCGGGAGCTTCCGCCGGTCGCAGATGTTGGTCCAGGCGGCGTTGATGTGCTCTTCTATCTGCGCGGGATTGATTCCCGTGACCTTGGAGTAGAGGTTGTCATCGTCAAGGTGTTGGAGGGCCAGGGTATGTAGGCATCTCTGATGATGACGCAGAATTATTCTCCTTGTCGGAGGGGAGATAGATGAGGTTCTTCGATTTTAGGTTGGAGAGAGTGGTGAGTTGAGATTTGGTGTGGTTATGTGTTGTGCGTATGTGTGTGTGTTTGTGAAGTATATCCGAGATGGAGTGTTTTAGCCTGATGAGTTTAGTATCGAGTTCGTGGTTGGTGGGTGAGGGAGTGGAGTGGGTTGTCGGGGTGGTAAGTGGGGAACTTGGGGTGGGTTGCGTGGGCGCTGTTATTTTCTGTGGCGCTGTTGATGGCGGTCACCCATTTAAGTTGGTAAGCGGCTCGACAAAAGTTGGCCTCGATGTTGAGTTTGAGTCTGTCGTCGAGTCGGTGTGAGACGATGAACTTAGGTCCTAGGTGTAGGAGGTTCAGCTCGTCGCTCGTGAGAGTGCCGGTTAGGTCGGTGACCAGGTGCGTCGCATCGTTGAGGTGTGGCTCGGTGTTGGTGGATGCGGCGGTGGCGGTTGTTAAGTTGTTGTTTTCCACGTGGTTCTGGTCCGTCTGTTCGTTAGTGTCGATGTTCTCGTTGTGGCGTTTCGACAAGATCCACTCATATTTTCGCTTGGGCCGTTTATTCTCGTATTGGACTCTGGAGTGGTAGCACTAGTCGATTGCTTTAGTGATTTTCAGGAGCAAGTCGCCGGGTGCTATTGACAGTCGATGTGTCCGCTCTGAGAGTGTCCGCTTATGGACGTGTAATTGGCGGTTGAGATGTCTCAGGATATGTTTAATAAACGTGCGATGTATGCGGTTAGTGGTGTTTTGGAAAGCTGGTGTACGTAGGCTTACTGGTAAGCGGATGTTCCTGATGGTGTTGGGGATGACATCGTTTTTTAGGCAGCGTTTCAGGAAAATAATTTGACAGCCAGCGTTGGCCCATTTCTCCGACAGTCTAAACAGTTCCCTTACGGATGTAAACAATTCCTGGCTCAGGTGTAAGGATAAGAGAGTATTGAAGTTTGCTTGAAGCATTGTGGAATAATAAGGTAAATTTCTTTAAGTCGTTTGGAAGCCTCGACAATGCAAATGGGTAAATCTCCAGGTAACAAGATCCGGTGGTGGAGAGAGAGATGTAAGTGGGTGTACTACACTGCCAATACAGAGGAACAAGGCAACAACGCACGCACACACACACACTCAAGCGAGACAACAACACACGCACACACACACACACACACACACAGTAACATTCAACAAACAGGCAGAGAATGGACTGACAGCTAGCGCCACCCCACTCCCACAATTGAAAGAACTACTTCGGCCGCTGACCTCTGCCCGACCGACCCCATTTCACGCGCACGCGCGCTCTGCTGGATACCTCAGATATTCAAAACAACGAACAGCGGAGGACGGGTTTCGCACCTTTCCGACAGACAACCTTTCCCCCACCCCGGAAAAAAACCCCAGTTGATGGATGTGAATCCGAAATATATAAAGACAATTAAATCTCTCCCAAGGTAACTCTCTCTCGTGTTGTTATTTTTATTTTATCCTTTATGCTCTTTCCTTCATTCCTCTACACGTCTTATACACGCCACGCATCTCAACGTACACCCACTTACATCTCTCTCTCCACCACCGGATCTTGTTACCCGGAGATTTACCCATTTGCATTGTCGAGGCTTCCAAACGACTTAAAGAAATATATATATATATATATATATATATATATATATATATATATATATATATATATGTGTGTGTGTGTATATATATATATATATATACACATAGTTCAAGAGTAACCAATCTTAAAGAGAGAGATGGAGATAGGAGAGGAGATAAGAGGGGAGAAAAGAGATTGGTGAATTAGTTAGAAGCCAAAGCGTAAAGGCATGTGCTCAATGTTCCGATGAGCTGCTCTAATGTTACCAAAGTTAATTATTTTCAACTGAACCAGATCAATAATGATCTATAATCATTTGATCCAGAAACATTATATGGAGTAGCGAAACAATTGTAAACGGATATTATTATTATTAATATTATTATTATTATTCTCTACATTCCTTACATCAAACTAAAACTATGTTGACAATCTTTTAATAATGTCTTCCTTGTGAAATTTGTGGTCTTGTTTTGCTTAACTAATGAATATATATATATATATATATATATATGTGTGTGTGTGTGTGTGTGTGTGTGTGTGTATGTATGTATATATATATATATATATATATATATATATATATATATATATATATATATATATATATATATATATATACCCTTGTGCCTCACGTCAGACTGTATGTTTTACTTCTCTTGCTATTACTCAGTCACTTTATTTATCATTTTCTCTCTCTCTCTCTCTCTCTCTCTCTCTCACTCTCTCTCTCTCTCTCTCTCTCTCTCTCTCTCTCTCTCTCTCTCTCTCTCTCTCTCTCTCGCTCTCTCATATCTCCTCCTTTTTCTCATATTCTTCTTTTTCCTCAGACGCTCTGCTGTTGTCATGACGAACACTTCCACATTCTATCACTACATATTATATTTTCTTTCCCTTTTTATCTCCTCTCTCTCTCTCTCTCTTTCTCTTTCTCTCTCTCACTATCTCTCACTCCCTCTCTCTCTCTCTCAATACTTTTGAGCATTCTCTGTAGTCCACAGTTATCATTTCAACAATTTATCATACATCAAATATTATGCCATTACAAAAACAGACACTATGAATATGTACATTAGCACGTATGGATATAATAATGTATGTGTTTGCGGAAGTGATACACACGTAATATCAAACAATCTCGTTCGCAGACACACACACACACACACACACACACATACACACACACACGCAACGGCATATATTTCACGTATTATTTTTAATTCACTTTCAAGTAGCGATTTTCGTGTCATTTTTTTCTATTTGTCTCGAGGTCTGGAGGAGGTGACTGTGGCGATGACCTTTGCAGGCCCTCTAATACCGATGAGATTGAAGCTGTTGATGTTCAATTTAAATTGCTGCGACGTCGGCTACTTCATGAAAGACATGTGCAGGATAAAAGGAGAAAAGACTGAGCGTAGTGGCTAGTCCAAGTTTGGGGAGTTAGGCGCAGTATGGGCGATGTAAATAGGAAAGACGGGTGAAGTGGGAGTGCTTGAATGACGGTAGCATAGAGTTAGCAAGGAGCAAATGTTATTATTGTAGCGATAAAAAAGGGCGGTGAATTGGCAGTATCGGTAGAGGGTCGAACGCCATGCTTTGCAGCATAGTGTTACGGCCCTTTATGATCTGAGTTCAAATCCCGCCGAAGTTAGCTTTGCCTTTCATCCTTACGGGGTCGATAAAATAAAGTACCAGTCACGCAGTGGCGTCGATTTAATCGACTTTCCCCTCCCCCTAAAATTGCTGGCCTTGTGCCTATAGTAGAAACCATTATTGTAGCGGTAAAAACGTGGATCATAAACAGGAGCGTGTTGGTCAGTGATTTTATGTCAATTTGACGAGTGGCTTTTCCTTGGCTGTGGTCTCGTATGTAAGTATTTGTAGCAACAGTACCGTCTAGGATGTGGGGACACTACTCTATTGTGGATCTTACTTCAACTTTGTAGAGGGTTAGACGTTGTTGGGATCTGAAGTATATACTGGCTTTGAAGAGAAGGGACAATCTGTTAAATGCAGTTCTAGCTATGTCTAAGGGTGGTCGAGTGTAGTGATGTTTTAGTTCCGTACCCATTACAATAAAAAAAGCAAACTAACAATAACAACAAAAGTTAATCAGATCTTTCACTGATTTGGTTTCAATAATTCGACTGGTCTACATTTAAAGAGCCTTAGGTGATCATATCTATGCTCATATATTAATCTGTAACATGTTACCGATCTCTGTTTATCGAATGACTAGATTACAAGACAAAAGCAAGACCATACACTTACACTTACACACATACACACACTTACTGAATAAAAATGTGTTTCAAATAATGTATTTATATAGAAACGCAATTATTTACCAAAAATTTGTTCATCGACTGAACCATTTCTTTCCCGGGCAGCGTCGAGTTCTACTGCTAGAATATATATATACATCGTTCCTGTGTCAGTGTTGAACAAAAAGGTGGCGTGGTTGCCTAAACACTGTACGGCGTAATTCGGGCGGTTTGTTTGTTTACAAACAAACAAACCGAGCATTATAATAAATGTTCGGTAAACCGATACGTGCATATATATGTGTGTGCATGTATGTATATATATACATACTACTGTACGCCTGTATACATATATGTATGTACGTATATATACATACATACTTACATTTAAGTAAGTGCCGTACTAAGAGTGAGAAATGAAATTTCGTTTCATTCTATTACATTTATATATATATATATATATGTATGTATGTATGTAGGTATGTATGTATATATACTGGTAACATGTATCCCAGTACAACCTGTCTCATGGTCAGGTCGTTGGCGACTAAACTGGCAACCCCACCAATGTTTCTTGGTGAGGACGGTGACTTTGGACATCCTGCAGGACTAAAAACAAAACCTGTCAAAGGGCAAAGGAGCTCTTAGGAGTCAATGGCCATCCAAAATCACCGGGAGAGATGACCCCTTAACCTTAGTCAAGGCAAATTTTCTAGGAGAATGAGAACTCTGATATAACACCTGCAACTCTGATGGTATCCAATGATGTTGACTTGTTCTTCTTTTTGGTAAATATCATCTTGGTTAAGAGAGTGGGACTGGCTTTGTGCAGTGCCTTTGCTCACTATAAAAGCTTCACGGCACAGGCATTGCTTTATATCTGGAGATCTCTCTGCACTTGTCGTCACATGGTACCATGGGCCCAGCACTGTGTCAATAATTGTCACAAGTGTAGTGTTTGTACCAGAGTTTTCAAGTCGCTGACTGGACTAAAAAGTCACACTCGTTCAGCGCATCAGTAGGGGTTCTCCTACATGGATATAAAGTAGTGGCCGTACTCGAAAACGAGTTGGCAGCCACTATGTATATATATATATATATATATATATATATATATATATATACATACTCAGGTCGTTGGCGACTAAACTGGCAACCCCACCAAGGTTTCTTGGTGAGGAGGGTGACTTTGGACATCCTGCAGGACTAAAAACAAAACCTGTCAAAGGAGCTCTTAAGAGTCAATGGCCATCCAAAATCACCGGGAGAGATGACCCCTTAGCCTTTGTCAAGCACAATTCTAGGAGAAGGAAAACTCTGATATAACACCTGCAACCCTCATGGTATCCAATGGTGTTGACTTGTTCTTCTTTTTGGTAAATATCATCTTGGTTAAGAGAGTGGGACTGGCTTTCTGCAGTGCCTTTGTTCACTATAAAAGCTTCACGGCACAGGCATTGCTTTGTATCTGGAGATCTCTCTGCACTTGTCGTCACATGGTACCATGGGCCCGGCACTATGTGTCAATAATTGTCACAAGTGTAGTGTTTGTACCAGAGTTTTCAAGTCGCTGGCTGGACTAAAAAGTCACACTCGTTCAGCGCATCGGTAGGGGTTCTCCTACATGGATATAAAGTAGTGGCCGTACTCGAAAACGAGTTGGCAGCCACTATATATATATATATATATATATATATATATATATATATATATATATATATATATACATACTCGGGTCGTTGGCGACTAAACTGGCAACCCCACCAAGGTTTCTTGGTGAGGAGGGTGACTTTGGACATCCTGCAGGACTAAAAACAAAACCTGTCAAAGGAGCTCTTAAGAGCCAATGGCCATCCAAAATCACCGGGAGAGATGACCCCTTAGCCTTTGTCAAGGCACAATTCTATGAGAAGGAAAACTCTGATATAACACCTGCAACCCTCATGGTATCCAATGGTGTTGACTTGTTCTTCTTTTTGGTAAATATCATCTTGGTTAAGAGAGTGGGACTGGCTTTCTGCAGTGCCTTTGCTCACTATAAAAGCTTCACGGCACAGGCATTGCTTTGTATCTGGAGATCTCTCTGCACTTGTCGTCACATGGACACTATGTGTCAATAATTGTCACAAGTGTAGTGTTTGTACCAGAGTTTTCAAGTCGCTGGCTTGACTAAAAAGTCACACTCGTTCAGCGCATCGGTAGGGGTTCTCCTACATGGATATAAAGTAGTGGCCGTACTCGAAAACGAGTTCGCAGCCACCATATATATATATATATATATATATATATATATATATATATATATATATATATATACAGTGATAGAGAGAGAGAGTGAGAAAGATAAGGCAGAACACACACATATATATATATATACTAGCAAAATTGCCCGGCGTTGCTCGGGATTCTACACATAGATTGGCATGTTTATCCCTCCTTTCTGAAACAGTTTCGTCGTATGTTCACCATTGATGCAGAAGTCCTAATAAAAAGTGAAGTCGCCTTGGGTGAATAGGCAAATAAGATTTTTCAAAAGCATGTAATTGCGTTCCCTCTCCTTTTTGTTGTTGTTTTTGCTGCTGTCGAGCCTCGTGAAATAAATACGTTTGTTTATATTTTGTTACTGTGTATGAAAAAATATTTGTACACGAATATATAATTATATATATATATATAAACGGAAAAAATGAAACGAAATTTCATTTCTCACTCTTAGTACGGCTGTTACTTAAATATAAGTATGTATACGTACATACATATATGTATACAGACGTACAGTAGTATGCATATATATATAAACACACCGAGCATTATAATAAATGTTCGATGAATCCATACGTACATATATATATGTGTGCATGTATGTGTATATATATATATATATATATATTTATATTTATATATATATATATGCATACTACTGTACGTCTGTATACATATATGTATGTACGTATACATACTTATATATATATATATATATATATATATATATATATATATTAAAATAACAGATTAAAGTTTAGGCGAAGAATCGCTGCTTTCACCCTTAACGGGATCTTCTGAAACTAAAAAAATCAATCTGTGAACGCAGAAGTAAATATTTTGAAAAACGTTACACACTATATATATATATATATATATATATATATATATATATATACACACACTATATATACATACACACACAGATAATAATGAAATATCGTGTACAGTGCTCAGGTGCACTACAATTATAGCGAAGTCAATGTCGTAATGCAGACAGCCAGACATACAAATAGATATTATAAGGGCGAATCAGTACAGAGAAGTATGGAATACCTCGGCTTCGGGATGGTGTCTACATTTTGTGCTTTTGTGAAATAAATACGTTTGTTTATATTTTGTTTTTGTGTATGCAAAAATATCTGTACACGAATATATAATTATATATATATATATATATATTAAAATAACAGATTAAAGTTTAAGCAAAGAATCGCTGCTTTCACCCTTAACGAAAACTTTTCATAGGGCAAAGGAGCTCTTAAGAGTCAATGGTTATCCAAAATCACCGGGAAAGATGACCCCTTAGCCTTTGTCAAGGCAGAATTCTAGGAGAAGGAAAACTCTGATATAACACCTGCAACTCTGATGGTATCCAATGATGTTGACTTGTTCTTCTTTTTGGTAAATATCATCTTCGTTAAGAGAGTGGGGCTGGCTTTGTGCAGTGCCTTTGCTCACCATACATACATACATACATACATACATACATACATACATACATACATACATACATACATACATACATACATACATACATAGGTTGGGGTCTTTGAAAGTGGTTATAGGCACTAACCTGACTAAACAGTTAAAAAACTGAAAATACGATTGTCTTTGATGCTAAACATCTTTCGAAAGGAATATTCCAAAGAGATAATCAATCTGGGTTTTTATATGTTAGCACTATATCTAGTCATTTCGTTTACCATAGTTATATGTTAGCTTCAACAATAGTAAGAAACACGAATGCAGCCCATAATTTCTTTATGACAATTTTAAGATCGGCATTGAAAACATATATATAATACCGTATAACAGCTGAATTTAATAAGATTTTCAGCATATATAACGATGATATTTGGCCAAAAGAAATCTTTATATTTCATAGTTAAACATGCGATAGCTACTTTTCAAACGAAAACATTAACATCAAACAACTCTCTCTCTCTCTCTCTCTCTCTCTCTCTCTCTCTCTCTCTCTCTCTCTCTCTCTCCCTCTCTCTCTCTCTCTCTCTCTCTCTCTCTCTATCTATCTATCTATCCCTCTCTCTTTCTCTCTATCACTATCTCTCTCTCTCACTATCCCACTCGCTTTCTCTCTATCACTCTCTCTCTCTCGCTCTCTCTCACTATCTCTCTCTCTCACTATCCCACTCTCTCTCTCTCTCTCTCTCTCTCTTGCTATCCCTCTCTTTCTCTCTTTCACTATCTCTCTCTCTCTCACTATCCCTCTCTCTTTCTCTCTATCACTATCTTTCTCTCTCTCTCTATCCCTCTCTCTTTTTCTCTTTTTCTCTATCACTATCTCTCTCTCTCACTATCCCTCTCTCTTTCTCTCTATCACTATCTCTCTCTCTTACTATCCCTCTCTATCACTATCTCTCTCCCTCTCGCTTTCACTCTCGCCTCTTCCATACAACGCGTGTTTCAAGTAGGTAGGTATGTAATGATGAAAATCTATTACATAAAGATTATACAGTCCACAAATACTGAGTGGTCAAAGAATATATTAAACTTGAATAAAATAATCGTTTCTGATTTAGGCACAAGACCAAAAATAATGGCAGTCGTAGCTTTCCTCTTAGAACAGAAAAATATTCCACAATTAACATTCGCTGTCATTCTTCCTAACCACGTTAGATACTTTGAACAAAAATATTATAAATTCAAAACTACTGCGCGACAGCATTTCAAAGCTGCTGAGTAACAGCATCTTTAATTCCACGGCACCAATAAGGGCTGACGCAGATCTTCGATGGAACGCTGCCCCAAATACATGTGTATTATCAGTAATGGTACTGCTTTTTTGGATACTTGCAAGGTACTCATATTAACAGGAACCTTCCACACCACATAAATAAGTAAGAATAACTGTTCGGTTAAAGACTTTACTTCACAACCACGTGGTTTAGGTTTAGTCTCACTGTCTACTACTGGTCTGAGGTTGATCAATACCTTGTGAGTGTCAATTGATAGATGGAGACTGTGTGGAAGCCCGTCATATATATATATATATATATATATATATATATATATATATATATATACGTATATATATATATATTAATACATATATATATATATATATATATATATATATATATATATATATATATATATATATATATATATATATCGGTCCGATTTGACGAGTTCTACCACACTCCGAATGAGGTATGGGATCTTGTCGATCCACTGTTATATATATATATATCATTTCTTAGAGGGTTCTAAGCCCCACTATCAGGTTAAAATTGTTTTAGTCAAAAAATACGGCGAAAGCTTCTATTTCTAATTTCAAACTCGCTCGCTGTTTCAAAACATACTTACTTAATATATATATAGTAATTATAATGGTTTCATTTATTGACCACAAAGGCCTTCCGTGTTTGTAGAGTTTATCTCGAACCGGCAACGCTTTCCAATAGCACTGTCAGGCCAGGGATTTCTGTAAGTTATCCATAGGCCCCGGGCTGAAAGTTCTCTCGAAGAGAGCGAACAGCTGATCTTCTTCGACGCCCAGGGTCTCCTCAAGAACGTCGCCGCTCTTCCTCTCCACTAGTCCTCTATAGAACGCCGATGTGGATGTTCCACCGATACTAGTGCCCAGCAGGTAGAAGGCGTTGAGCGCTTGGAGACATTCCAGCTTCCAAGCGCTATCTCTAGGTTTTTTCCTGGCCTAGGACTGCAGCTCCGTCAAGGAGATTAGCTGGGGAAAAACGCATCTGGCAAACGGCGACCACACCTGTTCACCATCAATTCAATAATCCCAGCGTGTATCTAAGATACGTTCCAGTCGCCCACTAACACTATAGAGCAGGACGTTCCCAGAAAGGTCTCTAAACGTCTGAAGAAATCTGGCCGTCCTGCCCCTTTTGGGGCGTAGGCGGCTTCTAGCCTGAAAGCATTGACTTCACTGCTGGTCACGTCCAGCACCACCGACTTACTTTCTGGGTCCAGGAAGATGGCCCGTATGGCAAGATCTAAACCGCTCCTAAAAAGCAATGCAACTCCGCCCCCCGCTCCCGCACGGCTGGGAGATGCATAGCCGCCGAATATCAGTGCGAAGTCTCGTGCTTCGGAAATTCCGGTCTCGCTGATGGCCACCACATCTATGTTTAGGTCGTTAAGCAGGTGGCCCTGCTTCTAAGATGACCCCAGGCCACATACATTTACACTGCCTATTCTAAGTAAAACCATGTTGGGTGAGGAATGGGGTAAGTGAGAAAAGATCATCTATCTGGATCGGTGTATCACGTGATAATATCTCCCTCCACCTTTTTGAGATTTTCTCGTTTGCTACGGACGTGTCTGGAAGCGCTCTTTCCCTGGGGTGTTCCCTTGAAAAGCTGGCTTACCTCACAAGAATGCTGCATCTCTATGATATAAGATTGTTACACAATGACCAGCGAAACTGTACAGTCGGGACATTGAAGAAAAAATAGGTATATATCTGTGTCTATTATTTCTTATCCCACTTTTCATTTAACAAATAGGCTATTTGCCATTGACTCGCAGATAGGTCGCACTGAAATTTGGGCCGTAAAACTACTATTTTTTATGATAATTGAAACTAATAATGTTAGCTTTAATGTTTATAAAGTAAACATTAACGTCATCGAAATTTCGTCAATTCGAGATTACTGCGAGATAAGCGCGAAAATTAACTCTTAATATAGTGAAACAACTTGAAATAAAGTGTTTTTTAACGTTGAAAGTATAACAGATTTTTAGCGTATCAACATGGCTTCCCAAAGTAGCGAATACCGACTTTGAAGGTTTTACATGCGACGACATTCGAAATGAAAAAGAAACACAAGATAATATTAGTGATTTATCTTCAAATGAATCAGACGTATTTATTTCTGACGATGATAGTTACTTTGAAAGTGAAAGCGAAGATCTGACGGACACCATTGAAAATATTACAGCAACGTGGTTGAAAGATAAAACACCAATACATGTTCACACCTGTTAATGAACTTATATATTGGGAACACTCTGTTACGTAAATTTACACCGTACATTGTGTAAGAGTACATTGCAAATATTATTTTGACTGGTGAAAAGGTTTTATACATTTTTTTCAATGAAAATATTTGCCTGGAATGTAGAGAAAGACTAAAACCTTGTACTGATTATATCTGCATTTTTAATTAATTCACCTGTTCGAAAAACTGCTAGAATTGATGGAAGTCAACATCTAGGTAATTATTGAATTTTTTTGCGACAAATCTAACAGGAAAGGCAGATAAAGTTTAAATTTTTGTGTTTATCCATAAAGTTATTACATTTACACCTGTTAATTAAATAGTTTTTTCATTTCTTCATATGTGCATTCGTTATAATCTGTGCATTCGTTATAATAGTCATAACCAACCACCTTTAACTTGAAAACTGTTTGATAACTTTTTCTCTTACCAGAATTCATATTTCTCAGTGAATTATAAAAAAAAAATTCAACTATCAACTTTTCTCAATTGCTAATTTTGAAAAGAAACGCCACGTGCAATAATCTGTTTCCTGTTAAAGTAAATACGTCACAATACATGTTCATAGCAACGCTAAGACAATGAAATCACATTTTAAATACCGGGTATGCATTTCTATGGATTTTAATGACGGATGGTTTCGGTCAGATAGAAAAAACGTAAACACTACGAAGTTTTAGTAAAAAATTTAAAATCAAGAAATATATAAGAAGGTAGATATATGAAATTATTATGTTAAATAATAAAAAATATTAACAAAGTTATTTTTATAAATACCCATCGTTGATTAAGTCTATGAAAAATCATTGGTCAGTCTGATGTCGATCGGATAGGTCGCACCCCAAAAATGTATACTTATTTATCGTTTAAAAAGTGCGACCTATACGCGAATATATACGGTAGGAACAATATCAAAATATCCTTCTCT
Organism: Eledone cirrhosa; assembly: GCA_964016885.1. Classification (NCBI taxonomy): domain Eukaryota; kingdom Metazoa; phylum Mollusca; class Cephalopoda; order Octopoda; family Eledonidae; genus Eledone; species Eledone cirrhosa. Next base: position 277,662,485 of record OZ024742.1, on the reverse strand, counting down.
ACCACCCCTAATCTAGCAGACATCATAGGTGCAACTAATCACAGTAAGATCACCAGATCCACAGATACATCTAGACCCGACAACAACACTAATAGCCTTAACGTCTCCCTAACAGCACCCAATGGTGTTGGTGGCAGCCCCGGCAGACGAAACCGACATAACCAAGTAGAGACTGGTGAATATGCTGGTAACCCGCACGGGTCACCCACCGGCAACGGAATGGGCGGCGGTGTGCGGAGGGATAATGGTACTACCCCGCACGCCTCGAGATATAACAGTACCAATGACCGAGTTAGAGACATAGATAACAACATAGGTATCAATAGTAATAGCTTTACTTCAGGAACTAGGAGCGACCGTAGCAGAAAATGCAACTGTCGTGACAGGGGAGGCTGCCCTCTCAGTGGAAACTGCCTGACTAATAAGGTTATTTATAGGTGCACCATAACTAGCCATAATGGAGTTAAACACTATATAGGGGCCATCTCTGGCCAGTTCAAAACGAGATTTAGAACACATCGCCACTCTTTCAGGAACAAAAAACTAAGGCACTCCACGTCACTTGCCAATTACGTCATTACATTAAAAGACGCCAACATCAGCTTCTCCACACACTGGGATATTGTCGGTAGGGCTGCAACCTACAATTTCAAGAGGAAGTGCGATCTTTGCCTCATGGAGCTTTACTACATCATAAGTACACCCCACTAGCTCATAAACAGCAGAGCCGAATCAGTCATAAACTGTAAGCACCGAATACAAGCGTCTTACTTCGGGTGAGAAGCGACTGTGACATGAAAAATATAAACTGTGTCCCCCTGCCCAAACCATAACACTCCGGTGGGCAGGCAGCGTAAACAAACATCTGTGAACTAAATATGCATCCCAGACCCGGCTCGAACCGGCATTAGTAAAGCAGCACCTACAAAATAATAAATATGCATCCCAGACCCAGCTCGAAACGGCATTAGTAAAGCAGCACCCACAAAATAATAACGCAAAACACCATCATGTGAACGGGTAAAAAAGCCAGTCGGACAAGATTATTCAAGCACCGGCCAGAGTTACTCCCCCTGCTCTGCGGCAATAACAACACATGTACTTAAGCGAAGAATGAACTCTGATGTGAATTTAGATTTAAAACCCCTCCTGGGTCGCGTACTGATCATTTTTTGTTTGTTTTCTATGCCCTTGAGAAGCCCGTTCTGGGCGAAACGTACGTAGGTGCATTGTTATATAAACATGTTTTAACGGTATATACTCCTTTGTATACATTTCTTTTGTAACCGCTCTGCTTATTTTCTCGCCCACTAAATATTAACGCTTCTAATATTTAACCATGTAGGTATAAATATTGAGCACATTTGCACAAACTATTGGCAACTAAATATATGTATCGCTTATTTTTCCTTTTTTCTCTCTCTCGATACTTGAACATTCTATATATATATATATATATATATATATATACGTACACACACACATTCATTCGACGTTTCTAGAATTAATCAATACCAAATTATAAAAATTATAAATGAGGCATTAATTACAACTGCACGGCTTCTGAAATCGGTCAAATTCTTCTCCAAATAAATTTTAAGTTGCTACAATTGTTGTTGTTGATGTTATTGTTGTTACTGCTGCTGTTGTCGTGGTTGTTGTATTATTGATGATGATGGTGATGGTGCTAGTGGCGACGTTGATGGTGAGAATGGTGATGATAGTAGTTGTGGTGGTGGTGTTGTTGCTGTTGTTGGTGGTGGTGGTGGAGGTGATTGTTGGAGGGGGGTGATGGTGGTGGTGGTGGTTGTGGTGTTGGTGGTGGTTGTGGTGGTGGTGATGGTTGTTGTGGTGGTTGTGGTAGTGGTGGTGGCGGTGGTGGTGGCGGTGATTGTTAAAGGGGGGTTGTGATGGTGGTGGTGGTGGTGGTTGTGGTTGTGGTGGTGGTGGTGGTGGTGGTGGTGGTGGTGGTGGTAGTTGTGGTGGTGGTGGTTGTGGTGGTGGTGGTGATGGTGGTGGTGGTGGTGGTGGTGGTGGTGGTGGTGGTTGTGGAGGTGGTGGCAGTGGTGGTGGTGGTGGTGGTGGTGGTGGTGGTGGTGGTAGTTGTGGTGGTGGTGGTTGTGGTGGTGGTGGTTGTGGTGGTGGTGGTGGTGGTGGTGGTAGTTGTGGTGGTGGTGGTTGTGGTGGTGGTGGTTGTGGTGGTGGTGGTGGTGGTGGTGGTGGTGGTGGTGGTGGTGGTGGTGGTGGAGGTGGTGGCAGTGGTGGTGGTGGTGGTGGTGTGGGGAGCGGTGACTGTTATCATCGTAATCATCATCATCATCACTGCAATCATCATAATCATCATCATTGTCATCATCATTATCGTAATCATCTTCACCATCATTATCATCATCATCATCATCATTGTCGTAATCATCTTCACCATCATCGTCATCATCATTATCATCAACATCACTATCAGCATCATCATCATCATCACTATCATCGTTATCTATCATCATTATCAGCATTATCATCACCACCACCACCATCATCATCATCATCATCATCATCATCATCATCATTGTCGTAATCATCTTCACCATCATCATCATCATTATCATGACCATCACTATCATCATTATCTATCATCATCATTATCATCATCATCATCTTCACCATCATCATCATCACTATCACCATCATCATCATCATCATCACTGTAATAACCATCATCATCATCATCATCATCATTATATATATTTTTTTTTTATTTTAACTCCACAGACTAATTTTTCTCTATGTTCTTATCAGTGATTTCTGTAACAGACAGAATAAAGTCTGAGGAATCTTAGACAAGTGAGATAAACCAAGTTCCACAGCGTCTTTGTCGTTGTCTTCGCCGTCGTCGTCTCCATGCTTCTTCTCTTCCTCCTCCTCGGTCATAACAGTTAGTATCATAAATACCTTGAAGCTTGATTGCAAGATTTACTCAAAGATTCTGTTTTAAAATGTATTTAATCTCTTCGTTTCAATATTCTTTTTGTCTCATGTATATATATATATATATATATATATATATATATATATATATATATATATATATATATATATATATATAAGCAAAGGGATATTTATTTTGTTGGTAATTCAACAAATATATATATTTATAACAGATTCAAAGCACTCGACAAGTTTTCTGGAGTATAATATCAATGATATAAATAAATTGAAACTATATTTATAAAACCATCTTTATTCTATTATATATATTTCAATGGTACCAAAACTTTGGTACGCTCTCATCAGATAAAATACAAAGTTTGTTTTATAAATCTTGACATAGCCAGGAATGAGACCTTAACGGTTCAAGTTTCAAACTTCCTCGTTTTCTCTATTATATATATATATAGCAGGGATATATATATATATATATATATATATCCCTGCTTGACTGTCTGTTTCTGTTAAACTTGATGATGAATTATGTATGTATCTAATATATACATACATACATACATACATAATACATGGTGGCTGCCAACTCGTTTTCGAGTACGGCCACTACTTTATATCCATGTAGGAGAACCCCTACCGATGCGCTGAACGAGTGTGACTTTTTAGTCCAGTCAGCGACTTGAAAACTCTGGTACAAACACTACACTTGTGACAATTATTGACACATAGTGCTGGGCCCATGGTACCATGTGACGGCAAGTGCAGAGAGATCTCCAGATATAAAGCAATGCCTGTGCCGTGAAGCTTTTATAGTGAGCAAAGGCACTGCACAAAGCCAGTCCCACTCTCTTAACCAAGATGATATTTACCAAAAAGAAGAACAAGTCAACATCATTGGATACCATCAGGGTTGCAGGTGTTATATCAGAGTTTTCCTTCTCCTAGAATTCTGCCTTGACAAAGGCTAAGGGGTCATCTCTCCCAGTGATTTTGGATGGCCATTGACTCTTAAGAGCTCCTAATACATACATACATACATACATACATACATACATACATACATACATACATACATACATACATACATACATACATACATACATACATATATAAAAATGGCCACATTTTCAACTTTCAAATCACCCAGCGCTTCGGTATTCCATAAGAAGTGTGTGTGTGCCAATATGAATATGAATGTATAATATATATATGTATATATATATATATATATATATATATATATATATATATATATATATATATATATATATATATATATATATATATATATATATATATATATATTCTTTATTATGGCCAAATGATGAGACTTGCTACTCTATAGTTTAACGTTTGTACTCACAGGATCATGATCTCAATTGTCTGATGATTCCGTAAGTACGCAGAAAAAACTCCAGAGAAACAAGACTCACCACTGCTATAATAAAAAATATTTAAACACTATTTTGATATTGAGCATTCGATCGCACGTCCATCAATATCATGCGGATATATATATATATATATATATATATATATATATATATATATAGTTTAAGATGGTAATATGGACGAAACAAGAGAAGAAATCCTTCATCAGCTGTTAACCGCAGATCATAGATGTTTTGGCACTAAAAACAGTTTCTTGTAATTTTATATATATATATATATATATATATATATATATATATATATATATATATATATATATATATATATATATACAGTGTTCCAAGTGTAAATGTCACATTATGGCACTTTATATCATAGTAACTATTGAAGATATCAAAACGCTTTACATTTCCTGAAAGCTAATCTTTTCAAGTTTCTGTACAAAAACTTTGAACACAAAAGTGCAAGAAATTCATTTATTATTAAACTTTTTTTAGAGGTGTTCAATGTGCTCACCGCGGGTTACACGACACACATCCAAACGATAATTCATTTCTTCCCAAACGCGACCTATCATAGCGTTGTCAATGGCTGTAAAAGCTCCAGTTATTTGAGTATTGTGGTCAACTACGTCTCTGGGAAGGAGAGATACGTACACCAGCCCTTTTACATACCCCCAGAGGAAGAAGTTACATGGTATGAGGTCTGGGGACCCAAGGATCCATTACAGCAGCACGTGATCAGTTTTTCCGGAACGTCCGATCAACCTGACTGTCAGAGTGGTTTTTAGATACTGTCTAACTCTAAGATTCTAGTGAGGTGGTATCCCATCCAACAGGATGGGATACTACCACCTCACTGTCTGCAGACTCTTCCTCATGTAGTTCATCCATCAAGCATTTTGCAGCATGACAAGGTACGCTTCACCATTGACTGTTTCTCCTTCAAAGAAGAATGGTCCATACACACGTTTCTTTGACATGTTTCTTTGACACGTTTACTTTAGAGGAATGTCGCACATGCTCAAGAGTTACATGAGGGTTCTCAGTTCTCCATATGCGTCTGTTTTGCTTGTTTACTTTTCCACTTAATTGGAAGGTCACCTCATTGCTAAGGTGGTTATAAAATCCGTCATCTTCCAACTTCTCCAGCATATCTGTGCAAAATTCATAGTGAGCTGGTTTATCAGTGCCCTTCAGCTGTTGAACCAATTGCAGCCTGTAAGGTGACATATGAAGTCGTCTCCATAAAACGCGCCAAACAGCTGTTGATGAAAGCTGAATTTCTCGACTAGCTCTTCTGACTGATTTCTGGGGGCTCCGCTGGAAGGCATTTTGAACTTATTCAAACGTATCATCTGAAGTTGAAGGGCGTCCTGTTTTCTTTGCCTGAAACAAACACCCTTTCTCCTTACATTTTGCGTGCCAATTTAAAATGGTACCTCTTTCTGGTGGCTGCTTTGTAAACTGTGTAGGAAATTTACGTTAAGCACGTGTCCATGACTCAGTTTTAGCGAATTCTCGGACGCAAAACCACTTCTCTTGTTTTGTGAAGGGTATTACTGGGTCTGAAAAGAGAGAGAAAAACAAAATTCACAGAAGAAAATTTGACGATTTTAGCTTTTAAAATGTGACATATATATATATATATATATAGGGAGTGTAACTTGGAGTTACTGCAGGTTCACCCGGGTGAGCACTCGATGTTTAGGTTCACTTCTGTGTTGAGGTGTAGAGCTATACAGAGTGTAATATATTGAAAGGATAACAAGGACGATTGGTTACTCCTTCATTAAATTTATTGGTAGGTGACGCGCGTTTCACCACGGATCCGCTCAAGGTTCGATCTGTATCGATCTTACCCGACTCAATAATCGGCAGCTCGACGGACACTTTAAAGCTGATCAGTGGCGAAACGCGCGTCACCTACCAATAAATGTAATGAAGGAGTAACCAATCGTCCTTGTTATCTTTTCAATATATATATATATATATATATATATATATATATAAAATAAAGTTAAATAAAAGTCAAATGATTAAAATTTAGCTTCGTTTATTACTGCTATATATATTTTTCAGTGACAGCCATCTTTGGCTGTGACCTCTTCAGGCAGTTTGAATTAGTATGGTATAGACAAGTACATATGTTGTTTAGGTGTATGATATTGTCAATACTCTGATATGCCCAGTTCCTTGCTGGGTTGTTAATTCACTGGGGAATTAACAACCCAGCAAGGAACTGGGCATATCAGAGTATTGACAATATCATACACCTAAACAACATATGTACTTGTCTATACCATACTAATTCAAACTGCCTGAAGAGGTCACAGCCAAAGATGGCTGTCACTGAAAAATATATATAGCAGTAATAAACGAAGCTAAATTTTAATCATTTGACTTTTATTTAACTTTATTTTACACTACTCCGGAGTACCCAAACCAACCTGCGCACTTCGTCGAGTGCTCCAGCCTGCATACTGAGGTGTTGGTATACAACCAACATAAACTCAAAATCTATATATATATATATATATATATATATATATATATATATATATATATATATATATATATATATATATATATATATATATATATAAGTTAATATAAATTAATATATGATAAACACATAGGTGTTTGTATTGTAAATGACCAAGTTAGCTAGAATGAAATAAACTAATTCAAATAAATATAGTTTGCCTGTCTCGATTTAAAATAATAAATCAATAAAAACAAACCCGGCTCAGAAATGCTTCTTTCTTTGAGCTAATTAATTGTAAAGGACTGTTTGAGATTATTACTCTAAATATAATATAATACTCTAAATATAATATAATATATATATATATATATAAATGTAAGTATCTATGTATGTATACGTACATACATATATGTATACAGACGTACAGTAGTATGTATATATATACATACATGCACACATATATATATACACGTATCGGTTTACCGAACATTTATTATAATGCTCGGTTTGTTTGTTTGTAAACAAGCCCGAATTACGCCATACAGTGTTTAGGCAACCACGTCACCTTTTTGTTCAACACTGACACAGGAACGATGTACTAGTTTCAAGCTTATTAGCTATCGTCAGCATCGTATACCTTCCTGCCAGATGGTTGAACGTCTGAAAGTATATACTTTCCTTATGCATATTAACAGCTGAGCAGCCTAATTTGCATATCGAGTGAGTTCAGTCGGCCGGGCGCACCGAAAACGATAAATGGAATAGAATGAAACGAAATTTCATTTCTCACTCTTAGTACGGCATACTGTACGTCTGTATACATATATGTATGTACGTATACATACATAGACACTTACATTTAAGTAAGTGCCGTACTAAGAGTGAGAAATGAAATTTCGTTTCATTCTATTCTATATATATATATATATATAATAAATACAATATCGGAGAAAGCTTTTTAGCGATACTCCGGCCAAATTCCAACTCACTCAACAAACATTAGGAAATAAGTGATTATATTCCCAATTATGCGTTCGGGGTGGTAACTAAAAGTATTGCGTGGAAAATTGGCTGTATTATTTCATATGAGACATATCTAATATATCTCTTCCCGGACGGACGTCTCGTTTCATTATAGCATTCCTACAATTTGGGTGAAATTATACCAATTTATGTAGGAGCTTGTATACCATCAATAGATATATATTCAAGTGGGCTCCTAATACATACATACATATATATATATATATATATATATATATATATATATATATATACATACATACACACACACATATATATATATATGTGTGTATATATATATATATATATATATATATATATACATACATACACACACACATATATATATATGTGTGTATATATATATATATATATATATATATATATATATATATATATATATATATACGCATATATATATATGTATATACATACACACATATATATATATATATATATGTGTTTGTGTGGGGGGGGGCGCACGTATTCGAGTAGATACTCCCATACATACAGGCATATTTCCTGCCTGTTTAGACAATGAGCAATCATTTGGTAGATCAACAGAAAAGCCTACTCAATAAATTAACATGTAAGTGGATGATTATTCCTCCACCTGGACCAGATGAATAAATATTCTTGTCTTTGATCGAGACGAAGTATATTTGAATTCAGAGAAAAATGAGAAAACTCATCGTTAGAACAGCTGTTAAGGCAGCTAAATGCTGTCGATGACATTGATGGGCAAAAATGTCGCAGTGGATAGAGATCAGCGGCCAGTGGTCGGCAGAAAGACAATCCACGATGTGGGTAACAGATAGATGAAATACAGAAAAAACTGAGAGAGGCGGGTGGACAAGGAGAAGTGTGTTGGTGCATAAAAGCGACTGGAAGAAAGAAATAAAGAAAGGCGATGTACAATACAAGTTCACACACACATCTTCACCCTCATCAGCTCTCTAACCAGCAAAATGGTTTTGCACGGTTTAATTCAGTCTACAATTTTAAAATGCTTGATCGTGTAACAGAAAAATATTGTTTTACTGCTGGTATGATGTGTGTGTAATAAAACAACCAGAACAGATAGAACGACAAAATAAGACAAAGAAAAGATAGTAACGAGATGTACACACATATGAGATCAGTCAAGCTCCATAGAGAAAGATTGATATTATTTCCAGCAGTTGTTTCTCAGGCAGAAACCTTTAAACAGGACCAAACACTAAAGGTCTTATTTATATATATAAGACGTTAACCGCACACATCTAACCTCATCAACACCAGAGTACTTCACTGTACTCTTTCGTATCATCTCCTTGACACAATATATATATATATATATATATATATATATATATATATTCCGAACGGTGAGAAAACTTGCTTGATATGGTCGCTGACAAGAGCAGCTTGTTACAGTGTCAGAACAGAGGAATACACAAATGGATTAACGAAAGAAAAATAGGAAGAAAGATGACAGGAAAGAAAGAAAAATTATACATTCCTGAAATGTAAATAAAAATATAGATAGATAGAGAGAGAGAGAGAGAGAGAGAGAGAGAGAGAGAGAGAGAGAGAGAGATTGTGTGAGCAAGTTAACCCTTTTATTCGGTTACAAATCCATATAGGCCTACACACACATACACAATCATGCACGCATACATATTAACAGGCATAGACATACACACACACACGCACGAGCACACACACACAGGTTAATATATATATATATATACCAACACATCGACGTATTAATACACACAAGTGAATTTTAAACCTCAGTCGATTTCAGCGATGCGTGTTCTTTTTTCTTTCTTTTTTAATCACCGGAACAGCTTGCTCGTGAAATAAATGTTTAGTAACTGTACGTTCCATAACGTGGCTCTCAGGAAGATTCAGTGGAATATAATGTGTGACAAAACTGACCCTTTTAATTACAGGTACAGCTCTGTGTGGACTAGAACACCATGAAATCAAGGGTTTTTTCTCAAGAACGTACTACCGGGAATCGAACTTAAAACCATACGAACTTCTATGCTACACAGATACATACGCACTAACTAACACACACACAAAGTCACACACACATATATATATTATATTATATATATGTATATATATATTATATATATATATATATACATATATATATATATATATATATAAATATATATATATATATATATATATATATATACATACATATATATATATAGGAAAAAGTATGACCCCCGACGGCAGAGCTCAAGTCGTTTCGACGGCTATTTCAGTCCAGAAATAGCCGTCGAAACGGCTTGAGCTCTGCCGTCGGGGTCATACTTTTTCCTATTTCCCACTCTACTACCCTAAGTATTGAGTACTCTGGTGCGTTATGGTTCATCTGGTTCCTTACCACAATTCCTTTGTTATATATATATACATATATATATATATATATAGGAACAAGTAAGACCCCGACGGCTGAGCTCAAGCCGTTTCGACGGCTAATTCAGAATTAGCCGTCGAAACGGCTTGAGCTCAGCCGTCGGGGTCTTACTTGTTCCTATTACCCACTCTACTACCCTAAGTATTGAGTACTTTGGTGCGTTATGGTCCACCTGGTTCCTTACCACATTTCCTTCGTTATATATATATATATATATATATATATATATATATATAGCAACAGGTGGACACACAAAAGCAGGCGTGCACGTGTGTACACACACACACACACACACACACATATATATATATATATATATATATATATATATATATATAGCAACAGACGTACACACAAACGCAGGTGTGCACGTGTACACACACACACACATAAAGACATTCATTCATACACATACACATACACATACACATACACACAGCCTCTGAAAACGGAAAGAGATAATCATAGGTCCTTTATGATAGCTCCTTGCAGTGGGTGGAGTTGGTAGGGAGGGGCGAATAAATAATAAAAACCTCTTCTCCATCTTGACAGGAAACTAAACGGAAAGACCCAGCACTTTACTGGCTTCCGCCATGTTGGATTTTAATGTTTCGCCACCATCACCATCATCATCATCAGCAGCAGCAGCCCCACTGACAGCAGCCCCACTGACATTACTGTAGCAGTAACAGTAAGACATATATCCCTGCCGCCGCCTCCACCACAACGGCCGTCATATTATCGTCGCCGTCGCTGTCATCATCATCATCATCATCATAACCATTATCATTATCATCATCATCATCATCATCATCATCCATTTCGTCGTCGTCGTCGTCGTCGTCGTCGTCGTCACCATCCCCATCCCCATCCTCATCATCATCGTTTTCCTCGTCGTCGTCGTCATCATCATCATCACCACCATCACCATCATCATCATCATCCTCGTCGTCGTCGCCGTCGTCATCACTATCCCCATCATCATCATCATCATCATCATCATCATCATCATCATCATCATCATCATCATCCTTATCATCAACATCATCATCATCCTCATCATCTTATCATCATCATCATCATCATCATCATCACCACCATCATCATCATCATCATCATCATCATCATCATCATCATCATCCTCGTCGTCGCCGTCGTCATCACTATCCCCATCATCATCATCATCATCATCATCATCATCATCATCATCATCATCATTATCATTATCTTCATCGCCGTCATCATCATCCTTTATCATCATTATCACTATCATCATCATCATCATCATCATTGTCCCCATGATCATCATTATAATTCCCATGATCCACCTCATCAGCATCACTATTTTCAACACCATTATGCTTTCTATCATCATCATCATCATCATCATCATCATCACTATTTTCAACATCATTATTCTTTGTATCATCATCATCGCTATTTGAAACACCATTATTTTTTTATATCGTCATTGTCATTATCATTATTATCAGAAATCATTATTATCATATGCTTTCTAGCATAGTTACGTCCCTTTACGGTCTGAGTTCAAATCCCGTCGAGGTTAACTTTGCCTTTCATCCTGACGGGGTCGATAAAATAAAGTACCAGTAATACACTGGGTAATTTCTGGCCTTGTGCCTAGAGTAGAAACAATTATTATCATTATTCATATACAAGGGCGGTTGATTGGCAGTATCGGTAGAGCGTCAGATACCATGCTTTGCAGCATAGAGTTATAGCCCTTTGCGTTCTGAGTTCAAATCCCGCTGAGGTTAATTTTGCCGTTCATCCTTACGGGGTCGGTAAAATAAAGTACCAGTAATGTAGTGGGGAAATTACTGGCCTTGTGCCTATAGTAGAAATCATTATTATCATTATTCATATACATTTTCACAATGATAATCTTATTAACACTGGATCATTTAATTGAGTCTCTATCAAGTTATGTAATGTCAAATAGACAGTACTTTCCGCAGGATATATTCTTTTCCCACAAGTGTTGTTTTCTGCAATGTCGTAACGTTGGAACTGATTCCAATTCTATCAAGGTTTTTCTGGGGGTTTTCTGTCCTCGACCCCAAGTATCCCAATCCCAACTGGTACCACTCTTGTTTTCAAATTCCACAATCTCTTGACATTTATTCTTAAGTCTGTATACTTTAGAATTTTCTCTTGTTCTTTACCATTGATGTAATGGTTTCCTGGGCAACAAACATCTCTTTTCAATATCTTTATCCACCTAAGTTATGTCTTGCCTTGTATTTTCAAGAACTCTTTCTGTCTAGATTGTAAAGTCCCACAAGCGTTTCACAGTCTGATTTTCTAGGACCTTCTCTGGTTTGTGCTGATACCATTTCTCTGTGGTTACAAACCTATAATTTCTTGCATAAAGACCAATGGAGGCACAAACACACTTTATAGTGACATCTTTTATATTCCCTCCTCGCAAGCATTTCACAGACTCGATGTGTGTCACACTTTCCACCTTCTTCCTACATAGCCAACACTAAGTTTGTTTTATTTGGGTTATACATATTCCTTATTGCGTTTGTGCTTAGTACTTGATCTTGAACAGCTATTAATAAACATTCTGTCTCTATTAAATCACCTTTTGTCAACCAATTCCATGAAGATCTACTTTTAATTCCTTCTATTCTCTTTCAAATTAACCATGTAACTCCATACTCATACATTTGCCTTTGGGTCCAATACACCATTGTTAACTATTTTCCTTAGCCTTTCCAACTTCTCTATTTCTTCTTTGGCCCATTTCGAAATAGCTACACTATATACAATAACTGACACAGCCCAAACATCGACAACGGTTATTAAGTTCATCCCATTCAATTTCGTTTTCAGTAGCAGTCTTAACAGATTTAGAGACTTCCTTCACTTTTCCTTTCATTGTCACGTTTAAAACTCTGTCCAGCTCCAAATTGCCCAGATATGTGTACCTCTACCCTCAGAATGATCAAGAAACTCTCCATCATGTACCTCAATCCCACTTGTCTACTTCTCTTCATAGATTAGAGTGGCGCACTTTGAAATACCAACCTCCGTCAATGAATCAACCTGATATTCATTCTTGCCAAGAAGCTTCAGATCATCCATGAAAAGTAAATGATTGATTTTAGGTCTTCTGTTTTTTATCTGAGAGACAATATCTGTATCCCGTAAAACCATTGATAGTGGAATTATGGCAATCACAAAAAGCAATGGTGAGGAGGAATCTCCTTGAAATATTCCTTTTCTTATATTGACCACACTTAGGTGTTTATTTCCTGCATGTTACCGCGTACCTCGAAATCTGCTGTGGCAGATTTTGCAGGAGTATGGGATCGATGGTCAACTTGGTGTTGCCCTGATGTCTTTATAAGAATGCCCGTGTATTTGTGTTCGAATAAATGGCGCTAAATCGAAACCATTCAATGTGAGTCAGACTACGTCAAGGGTGCGTACTGTCACCTCCACTGATCCTTATTTTCATGAACAAAGGGCGGTGGATTGGCAATATCGGTAGAGGGTCGGGCGCCATAGTTTGCAGCAAAGAGTTACAGCCCTTTATGGTCTGAATTCAAATCACGCCGAGGTTAACTTTGCCTTTCATCCTTACGGAGTCGATAAAATAAAGTACCAGTAATACACTGAGATAATTGCTGGCCTTGTGCCAAAAGTAGAAACAATTATTTTCATTTACAAGACTGACGTGCGCAGCTGGGTTAGGAGTGGTATCACGACTGGAAGTGTAGAATCAGTCGGCTAGATTTTGCAGGCGGCATGGTATTACTTAGTTCGACAGAAGATAATCTCTGACGTGCACTTGATAGGTTTGATACCGAGTGCTGTAAATAAATACACAAGCACAATAACAACAAGCACATAAACACACACTAGTCACCCATCACACAGCAAACAAAACCCTATACACACACGCAAACGCATGCGCAAAGAAGACATAATAAAATAAACAAATAAGCAAATAAATAAATAAATATATAGACAGACTGAATAAAAATGGCGTAGACATACAATACAACAGGAGGAAAATATAGCACCACTGACGATGTTGCAGATGTGCAACGAAAGATTTATGATAAACTATATATATGTGTTTGTGTCTATATTGTATCTGTATTATTTTTGACCGCCGGTCAGTCAATGGCAACATTTAGGACCGAGTATATTAGATTACCGATATAAAAGACACAGAAGCGAGAAGCGAAAACCAACCAAACAGTGAGTGTGTTCTGTTATTAATTCTGGCAATATTACACAAATATGACCCTCCCCAAGTATAACAATATATATATATATATATATATATATATATATATATATATATATATATATATATATATATATATATATATATATTTATATATAGTTATGTAATAAAAAACATAAGGCAATTATTCCATTTACCAGTGGTTTCTTAAAAGCAAAAAATTTTGCTTTCAATCATCAGAATGAAAAAATCCTGGTGTATTTATTGATATTGGATTCTAAAAACAAAAATGCGATCTATATGAAATTGAGGCTGGAGAAGGAAGAAGGAAAGGAAAAATAAAATAAAAATACACATGCAAACACACATGCAAACACACACACACACACAATTATATACATACACACATATATATATATATACATACACACATACATACACACATATACACATATATATGTGTATATATATATACATACACATACATATACACATACAGACATACACACATAAATATCAACATATCCATACATACACATACATATATACAACCACACACATATATATACATATATATATAGAAATAGAAATATATATATATATATATGCATACACATACACATACATAGCCATACACACATACATATACATACATACATACATACACACAATCATACGTATATACACACGTACATACATACACATACATACACACATATATACACGCATACATATGCATGCACAAAAATAGAAAAATATACACACACCTCTACATATTCACACACGCAAATAAATATAAGAAAAAATATATATAATAATAAGAGACATAAAAAAGAAAATAAAGACTATTATAAAGT
>OZ024742.1:277554639-277637139 GCA_964016885.1 Eledone cirrhosa | reverse complement strand
TATATTTTCAGCTGTGTTCTAGTCCATCAGTCGCAAGCGGTGGGAGGGACCGTTCTGACGAAGGCCAGTTAAGCCTGAAATGCTTAGACGGTTGTCCCCCTTGCTTCTGCTGGACATCACCAGAGGGCGTTAGCCCCCCGGTGTTTGCATAGCTACGGCTTCCTAAAACTGTATTTCTTTGGAGATACAAAATATTTATACATATTGTATAAAGCTATGCTTGAAGCGAAATCCTATATATATGTATGATACAGGGTGTTTCGGCTAAATTTGACAGGTTTTTTTTTTAGGGGGTAGAAAAATGGATCTCTCAGCCAAAAATAAATTTATTTGAAAAATAGAAAGTGGCATAAAGATTAAAACAATCATTAGAGAAAATCGACTCAAAGAGTCCACTACGGCCTTAATCTGGCTCCGGAATCTGGCACATGCGACCTTGACAGTGTCCCCAGGAAGAGCCTCAAGCATCTCCTTAATACTGTCCATTCTCCATTTTGTTTTCACTTATTTTCCAATGCATCTGATGAGATATGTGTGTCTACGTCTTGAAACCGCTGGTAATCCAAAGTTAAGTCGGACTGTAAGTATAAATACTCTCAACATTCATATTATCTGTTGACTGCCTTTATCTTTCATTTGTATATATATATATATATATATATATATATATATATATATATATTACTAGCAGCTGAGCCCGGTGGCACCCGAGGCCAATTTTTATTAAGTTAATAATTTGAAAAATATTATTGAAAGTTTATTATAAAGAAGCAGTTTCAGGAACAAAAATAGAAATATGCACTTGGGGCTGGACGACGTACAATGAGAAGTGGAGCGACGTGAAGGTTTGTATGATAGTTTACACTTTGATTGCCCTGGTCAGCAAGATGGGCCTCTATATATTAGACGTTTATTAGAAGAGGGGGAAATAACTAACCCCAGTATTAGAACAGGGGGTCCGCAATGTAAGGGTTTTATTTCTTTTGTTAGAAAACACTTACCTTTTTCGGTTTGGCATTTCGTAATATTCTACTGCAGAATTTCATAAAACAGTACTGTATGATCGTTATAGAATTATTTAAATTTAATATAGAGCAATTGTAATTTAAAAATGAAAATGAAACGTACTGTAGAAGCCAACAGTTTATTAACAGCGAAATAACGTTGTCTTTGATATGTTATTTTAAATAAGACAATGAATTGAAAAATACTACTTACTATTAGTGGTGGTTAACATGTATTAGAATTAAAATGAAAATGATATCTGAAAAAACGTACTTGAGAACATGACTCTCTTCTTCGCAATTTAAGGGTTTTATATCTTTTGATAGAAAACAGTGACCGTTTTCGGTTTGGCATTTCGTAAAATGGTACTGCAGAATTGATTTCATAAAACGGTACTGTATGATAGTTTACACTTTGATTGCCCTGGTCAACAAGAGGGGCCTCTATATATTAGATGTTTATTAGAAGAGGGGGAAATAACTAATCCCAGTATTAGAACAGGGGGTTGGCAATGTAAGGGTTTTATTTCTTTTGTTAGAAAACACTTACCTTTTTCGGTTTGGCATTTCGTAAAATTCTACTGCAGAATCGATTTCATAAAACAGTACTGTATGATCGTTATAGAATTATTTAAATTTAATATAGAGCAATTGTAATTTAAAAATGAAAATGAAACGTACTGTAGAAGCCAACAGTTTATTAACAGCGAAATAACGTTGTCTTTGATATATTATTTTAAATAAGACAATGAAATGAAAAATACTACTTACTGTTAGTGGTGGTTAACATGTATTAGAATTAAAATGAAAATGATATCTGAAAAAACGTACTTGAGAACATGACTTCCTTCTTCGCAATCTAAGGGTTTTATATCTTTTGATGGAAAACAGTGACCGTTTTAGGTTTGGCATTTCGTAAAATGGTACTGCAGAATTGATTTCATAAAACGGTACTGTATGTTAACAGCGAAAGAACGCTGCGAAAGAACGCAGCGAAAGAAATTGATGAGTTTAAAAATGTGTATGAAATTGTAATTAAAACAATGAATATTGAAAGTAGTAGAACAGGGGGGAAATAACTCAATTAGACGTTTATTAGAAGAGGGGGAAATAACTAACCCCAGTATTAGAACAGGGGGTTCGCAATGTAAGGGTTTTATTTACGGTACTGTATGATCGTTATAGAAGTATTTAAATATACAGCAACTATAATTGAAAAATGAAAATGAAACGTACTGTAGAAGGCAACAGTTTATTAATCTGCATTTTCAAACTTGCATATCATCGACATTGCTATTTCGCTGTTAATAAACAATACTTTTCACGTCGCTCCACTTCTCATTGTACGCCGTCCAGCCCCAAGTGCATATTTCTATTTTTTTTCCTGAAAATGCTTCTTTATAATAAACTTTCAATAATATTTTTCAAATTATTGGTACTGTATGTTAACAGCGAAAGAACGTTGATGAGTTTAAAAATTTGTATGAAATTGTAAATAAGACAAAAGTATTAGAACAGGGGGAAATAACTCACCGAACGCGATAGTAAATAGACCGTTTTGGGGCCCCAGGGATCACATTTTTCAAGTTAGAGATTTGGGACCTCGTCTATTTGCTTCCTTGGCACATTTTACATAGGTGTGTAAATTTTCATGTCCGTCCGACCACGTCTACTACCATTTAACCGTGCACATCTGAATTTCAACCACCACCCATTTCACAAATATATATTAGATATATATATATATATAAATTAGACAGATGCGCTCTCTGGTCATGTCCATATGTATCCCTGTGAGTCTTGGACATTAACAGCAGATCTGGAAAGAAGGATACAGGCCATGTAGATGAGATGCTTCAGAAAGTTCCTTGGAATCACCTACAGAGACCGCATATCCTATGAGGTGGTACAAAACAGAATTTGGTAAGCCATCGGGCCCTACGAAAACCTACTGACCATTGTAAAACAATGCAACAGTAAGGAACAGTAGAAGGAGGTAGGAAGAGAGGCAGACAGAAAAAAAGATGGGAAGACAATATGCCGGAATGGACATGCATGAAGATGGGTGTAACCATGAAGAAGGTGGAACAGCGAGAGGAATGGAAGAAGTTTGTTGCCAGGTCATATGTGGCGCCCCAACGGTCACCAGACTACGGGACAGATGAGATGAGATTAAATATATATAGATATATATATATATATATATATATATATATAGAGAGAGAGAGAGAGAGAGAGAGAGAGAGAGAGAGAGAGAGAGAGGGGGGGGGGGTGAGGGAGAGAGAGAGAGCGAGAAAGAGAGAGAGTGAGAGAGAGGAAGAGAGAGAGAGAGCGAGAAAGAGAAAGAGAGAGAGAGTGAGAGAGAGAGAGAGAGAGAGAGAGAGAGAGAGAGAGAGAGAGAGAGAGAGTCTGTGGTGCCTAGACCGGAGAAATCACTAATCGTGGCAGTACTCAATGCATGGGGAGATGCATAGCAGGTATAGAGATATGTAGAATCCCAACCGTGGCGCCACGCGGTTTCGGCTTCTGTGTTCGGCAAGTCTACAAGCCGAGAGAGCTTAATCACCGCGGTTGGAAATTTACATCTCTCTCTCTCTCTCTCTATATATATATATATATATATATATATATATATATATATATATATATATATATATATATATGAATATGTGTATAGTATATTTGGCAATATACTGTATGCTTAATTATCTCCCTTTGTTTGTTGCATAAGGAAAGTATATACTTTCAAACGTTCAATCGACTGACAGGAAGGTATACGGTGCTGATGACAGCTAATAAGCTAGAAACTAGTTCATCGTTCCTTTGTCAGTGTTTAACAAAAGGGCAACGATGGTTGCCGAACACTGTACGGCTTCTAATTCGGGCTGTTTGTTTACAAACAAACCGAGCATTATAATAAATGTTCGGTAAACCCATACGTACATATATATATATATATATATATATATGTGTATGTGCATGTATGTATGTATATACATACTAGTGTACGTCTGTATACATATATGTATGTACGTATACATACTTATATTTAAGTATCAGCCATACTAAGAGTGAGAAATGAAATTTCATTTTTTTTCATATATATATATATAAATATTATAAACGTAAGCTATCGCCGTATTTTGACTTATATAATAATTTTCTTTAATTTCTTTAGTCAAAATACGGCGATAGCTTACATTTATAATTTCAAACTCGCTCGCTGTTTCGAAAATATTCTTACTTGACATATATATATATATATATATATATATATATATATATATATATATATATATATATATATGAAGAACTAACTTTATTCATATGTAACCCATTTGCAACCACGCAGTACATCTTGTTTTCATATTCACACATATATTTTCCTCCGCTGTGACCCGTCTTTTTCATTCTTACTGCTTTCTCTTTCTCTGTATCTTTCACCTCCCTTTACCCTCTCTAACAGTCACTCTCTCTGTTAGCCTCTTCCTCACCCTTCACTCACTCACTCACTCACTCACTGCTACTCCCTCTCCTACTTCCTCCCGTTTGACCTGTGCGAAATTCTTTCCTCGTGCACACTTGACCAGGTTGGTTGTTCCTTTTGTTCTCTCTTGTCTACGATTTCACAGAACTTATGTTCACCGAATTCAGGGACTAGACTCCTTCTTCCTCCCGTTTGACCTGTGCGAAATTCTTTCCTTGCTCACATTTCGACTAGGTTTGATGGTCTTTATTCTCTCTCGTCCACGATTTCACAGAACTTATATTCATAGAATTCTGGGACTTGACTCCTTCTTCCTCACTTTTCGTTGCATTACCATCTTTGATTGTTTACAGTCTCGCTCGTTCCCCTTATTTACGTGTCCCAACGACTTTCTTTAGCCGTTGCTCGCACCAACCGGAGGTATATGGTCTTTAAAGCGATGAAATACCAATGAAGGTTGGAAGATCACTGATGAAGGACTAACTTTATTCATATATATATATATATATATATGTATAAGTATATTTATATGTGTGTGTGTGTGTGTGTGGTGTGTGTGTATGTGTGTATAGTTCTTATATATAATTTCTTAAGCTCCTCGTAAAAACTGCCTAAAGTCTGACATTTATTAAGGATATATAGACATTGATAGGTTTATAGTAAATTTGATAGGCAACTCCACTATCTAAATCAGTGTTACCAAAAATATCGCTAAGTCGCTGTTTACATCTGGTGTTGTTTAATAACTTCACTTTCTATAAAACTAGAGACGCGTCTTAGCAAAACACACTTTCTCAGTTTCTCCCTTTCATTTTCTCTCTTCCGGTTCATGGCTTGGCGTTTCATCATTATACGGACAATTTAATGACATTGTTGTTTGTCTTTTATTAGGATTTACTATATATTTATATATTTTTTTAATTGATATGTGTGATTAGTTTCACTTGTTTTGGTTTCGGCTCTTTGGTTTATTTTATGACATTTTTTTTTTATTTTCGTATAATAAATTTCAACTAATTTGAGAAAACTGTAAGTTAACGGAAATATCTGTTTCAGTCAGAGAAAAATTAGTCATTTTTATATACCTATGTGCGCTCACTCGTTTATTAGTAGTTTGCTTAAAATACATACATACACAAATATATATATATATATATATATATACATACACATATATATACATATACATGTGTGTATATATATATATATATATATATATATATATATATATATATATATATAATAAAATAAGATGGTGAGGTTACATATATCGTTTGATCATAATAATTGTTTCTACGGTTCTCCATGCAATTGAGATGTCCTTCATGCATTTGCTGCTGCATTGCTCGGTTGCATGGAGAACCGAAAAAATAATAATTATGATTAAACGATATATGTAACCTCAGCATCTTATTTTATTATTTTTATAAAATTCTCCATCGTAACTACAACAACGATTGTTGAGAGCTTTCTCCTGCTTACTCCTGTTTTTACCAAAACAATCTTTTCCGAACACTATATATATATATATATATATATATATATATATATATATATATATATATATATATATATATATATATATATATATATATAATATAATATAATATAAATATAAATTCAGCGAGAATCGTATTTCGGCGGGTCAAAAATAAGCGAAACGCAATATCCGAGTTATGCTGGCAAGCGCTCCATGGACCGAAACAGACCAGAGCAATAAACATAGGTTATAAAGGTCATACAAACTGAGATGGTGGTTAAGAAGCTATCAACCACCTAAGCCAAAAAGACGAAGCAAGCTAAACGGGTCAAACAAAATAAATGAAATATTCACCCGTATATATATATAATATATATATATATATATAATATATATATATATATATATATATGAGGGCAATCCCAAAAGTAAGGTCTCCTTCCGATATTGCAACTTTTCCGTTAAAATCCTGTGGATGGTGCTTCGAGAAACCTCAGGAACCAAAATGCAGAGAGCATCCAGAGTGATCCGCCGATCTTTACCCTCAGAAGGAGACCTTACTGTTGGGATTCTCCTCTATATAATAACTGCGCGAAATTCGCACTTGGCGGAAGCATTCAACGGGAGCTCCATTCTCAACGGCTTCCAAGTCAAGACTGAGCATCCCAGCGAAGCGCGCGCATGCTTGTTTGGGAGTGAAGGAAGCACCAATCACAACAGTGCTGCCAACAGCCATACGAACAGTTTCTCTGCGTCCCCATCGCTTTGGAGACCTTACTTTTTGGATTACCCTCGTACATATATATATAATATATATATATATATACACACACACACACACACACATATATATCTATATATATATATAAATGGAAAAGAATGAAACGAAATTTCATTTCTCACTCTTAGTACGGCTGATACCTAAATATAAGTATGTATACGTACATACATATATGCGTACAGACATACAGTAGTATGTATATATATATACATACATGCACACATATATGTATGTACGTATGGGTTTACCGAACATTTATTATAATGTTCGGTTTGTTTGTTAACAAACAGCCCGAATTACGCCGAACAGTGCTCAACAACCATCGTCACCCTTTTATTCAACACTGACACAGGAAAGATGTACTAGTTTCAAGCTTATTAGCTATCGTCAGCATCGTATACCTTTCTGTCAGATGATTACACGTTTGAAAGTATATACTTTCCTTATGCATGTTAACGGCTGAGCAGCCTAATTTGCATATCGAGTGAGTTAGTCGGTCGGGCGTACCGAAAACGATAAATGGAAAAGAATGAAACGAAATTTCATTTCTCACTCTTAGTACGGCTGATGCCTAAATATAAGTATGCATACGTACATACATATATGCGTACAGACGTACAGTAGTATGTATATATATATACATACATGCACACATATATATATGTACGTATGGGTTTACCGAACATTTATTATAATGTTCGGTTTATATATATACACAGATATATATATATATACATATACATATACATGCGTGTATTGCGCGCGCGCGCGTGGGTGTGTGTGTGTGTGTGTGTGTGTGTGTATCCTGATGATAACCTGTTAGGTTCGAAATACATCGACGGTTGTCCCCCTTGCTTATGCTGGACACCACCCGGGGCGATAGCCCCCGGTGTATTTTGCATAGCTACAGCTTTCTAAATCTTTATCTATAAACATACCGTTTTTCTTTAGAAATACGAAATTCTAATACATATATAAAAATACATAAATATATATATATATATTTTTTTTTTTTGTCTCTGTGTACACAACCTGTGTTCACCATGCTTCCTTTATAACTATTATGCAATGTACCTGATGATATCACTCGAATCTTACTGGTCATTGACATATATATAGAGCCTGCAGAATAAAAATTTTAAAGGGATTTCAACTTTCCGGCCTCCTGTCGCTTTATTAACTCCGTTCACGCACCACCGGCAGAATCTTACACTAATAATGATTGAGTTGCGTTAGGTTGACTGCTTTCATACTATTGCATCATTGTTATCTACACAGAATGAAAGGTTCTATCCAGTAGTGAACAACCAACTTCATTGAATATATATATATATATATATATATATATATATATATATATATATATATATATTCAATGAAGTTGGTTGTTCACTACTGGATAGAACCTTTCATTCTGTGTAGATAACAATGATGCAATAGTAAGGAAGGACAAGTAACTGTTGTGTAACCACTATATATATATATATATATAGTGGTGGAACACTGGAGGGTAATATCTGTAGTGGTAGAGCACTCAGTCCAAGGGACGAGTTAGGTAGAAGTGGTTACACAACAGTTAGTTGTCCTTCCTGTTCCTATAACCATACACATCCCGAGCTGAAGATCCGCGAAGGTGAAACAATTGTTCTCGGTATGGTGAACTAACTGTTGTGTAACCACATATATATATATATATATTCATACATATATATATATATATATATATATATATATATATATATATATATATATATATATATATATATATATATATATATATATATATATATATATATATATACATATATATGTATATATATATAGCAAAATTATATTAAGGATGTCATGTCTGAGAATATCAGAATCATGTGCCATACCACCTGTGGAATATGCTCATCAAAGATTCCAAGTAGTAAATCCGAACATTTATATTAAATCAAATGTAGGATGATATATATATATATATAAAATAAACACATCAAACAATTACAAGGGAATATATATATATATATATATATATATATATATATATATATATAGAGAGAGAGAGAGAGAGAGAGAGAGAGAGAGAGAGAGAGAGAGAGAGAAAGAGAATGAGGGGCTCATTCTACTGACATGGCTTAAAAGAGGCTGTTTGCAAACGAATCGAATATTATAAATATTCGAAAAACTCAGATAACATTTATATATATATATATAAATATATATATATATATATATATATATATATATATATATATATATATATATATATATATATATATATATATATATATATATATATATATATATATATATATATATATATATATATATATATATATATATATAAAAGTATGTGCTCCTACATGTAGGAGCACATACTTTTATTATTATTCTCTCCAATGGTAGAGAAACCTTTAGTCGTTTAAATGTAAATGGCTGCTGTTTCTAGCAGCACAGGACTAACCTCTCCACCGTGCTTTTTGCCTTTGCACACGGTACCATGACAAAACTGTTTCATCATTCATTTGCTCTCATTCTGAGGCAGTTTGGATTAGCGCCAGTTTGTAATTTTAACTCGGGAATTTTATATTCTCCGAGAGAGAAAAGCCTTCTGATGATGATCTCTTTCTCAATGGAAATCCGCTTGGATTATCTATTTGTTTGGGATCAGAAACCGCGGTAAGGGCACATATAGTAAGTACAGTGAATTTTTTGGAATTTATTTATTATTTTTTAAGATATTTTCTGTTTACACACCCTTGATTTTATATATATATATACAGTATACATATATATATATATATATATAAATGTAATCTGAGTTTTTCGAATATGGATAATATTCAATTCGTTTGTAATTATGCAAACAGCCTCTTTTAAGCCATGTCAGTAGAATGAGCTCCTCATTCTTGCTCTTGTTAATAAATGAAACAAACAAAACACAGGAGGCAATTTTACACAGTTATATTAGGTTCAGTGGCCAGGACCATTAGATTCCTGATGTATACTACATCAAACATCTATGGACCTAAAGGCGTCAATGGCCAGGATCACCAAGCTATTGAAATGTATTACAACTTACATCTATAGACCTGGCGACCATAGATGCTGTTAAAATAACGAAAGAATTGAATGACTCAATTCCAGCTCGACTCAATGTCTTATCCGAGAGTTCCGTTGATATCCCCAATTTCCTTCTTCTCTTTCTTCTTCTGCTCCTCTTCTTCTGCCACCGTATCATCATCTTCATTATCATCAACAACATCATTAACAACACCAACGTCATTGTTTTCTCCATCATCATCGTCATTTTTAACACAAATACTATAACATTATTTCAAACAACAAGGCGGTGGATTGGCAGTATCGGTAGAGGGTCGGACACTATGCTTTGACGCATAGAGTTACGCCCCTTGCCATTCTGAGTTCAAATCGCGCCAAGGTTAACTTTGACTTTCATCCTTACGGGGTCGATAAAATAAAGTACCAGTAATCTACTGGGTTATTGCTGGCCTTGTGCTAAAAGTAGAAACAATTATTTCAAACAACATGGCGTCATACACAGGTAGACTGAGACGCAAACAAATAGACAAACAGACTGACTGATACAAATACGCAGATCAAACAACCAGCCAAGATACTCCTATGTATTAGTGTATATAATATCAATGATACACTACGTGTATTTGTGTACATATATATATATATACAGACACACACACACACACATAAATATATATATATATATATATATATATATATATATATATATATATATATATATATATATATATATATATATTTATATATATATATGCATGTATATATATCCGTCTGTGACTCTTTACAATTCACACCCAAATATATACAATGCATTCTATATCTGAATCATAATAATGTTCTAACCTGATATCTGTTATCCATTTATATAGTTATTTCTCCAAAGTTACTCATATATTTAATTCTGTGTGTCATTTGTACGTACATACTAAACATTTTTGGAATTATATCATAGAAATAAATTATAAAGTATCATTGTTATCTTTAATTATTTCCACGTATCATTAATCAACATATACTATATGGTTTCTATAGCGCAAACCACAAACCATAAATTTATCAAAACGAAAATTTCCAAGTTTGTATGATTATTCATATATCTAGTTATTTTTCTATATATGGCCTACCAAACCTGGACTCTAAAAGTGTAATACATTCAAAGCTATTGACGTCATTGTTGACGGCACTGGTCCATGAGGAGAAAATAAAATAAAAAAGACGTGGGCAGATGGAAACAGACAGATATGTGAGTAGACAAACAGGTATGTAGAGAGACAGAACAGTTTAGACAGAGGTGATAAGAGAAAGAGGGTGGAGGAAAAATGAGAAAGGAGATAGACAGTGATATAGGATTCTATATTTAAAAAAGAAAGACAGAGTAAGTGACTGTAAATTAGAGTAAGAGGGAGCTGGAGAGCGAAAAAATAATAGCCTAAGAGAGAAAAGTAGAGAAGTGAATAGAGATGGTGTTTCAAAAAAGATACAGAAGTGAGAAATTGCTAAAGAGATGGAATAAGATAGAGGTTAACGATAAAGAAGGCAAAAAAACAGTGAATAAGGATACCAGAGAAAAGAGACTTAATAAGAAAAGTTGATAAAAAAAATTGGAGTGAAATAAGATATGAAGAAAAAGTAAAATTCAAAAAGAAGAAAAGACTGTGTATCTGGCAAAATATACGTTATATATAGAGAGAATTTATATACAGTATTTATGTTAACATTTTATGCATATATATATATATATATATATATATATATATATATATATATATATATATATATATATATATATATATATATATATATATATATTATGTGTATATATATATATATGTGTGTATTATGTGTGTATATATATACATATATATATTATATATATATATATATATATTCTTTATTAAGGTCAAGTTAGCGTCTTGTCTTGAATTTCTACTGTGTATTTACAATGCTAAGCGTGTATATATATATATATATATAACGAGAAAGAGAAGGGGGAAGCGGGAACGGGGTAGATAGATAGATAGCTAGCTAGCTATATAGATAGATAGATAGATAGATAGATAGATAGATAGATAGATAGATAGATAGATAGATAGATAAATAGATAGATAGATATATAGATAAATAGATTGATTGATTGATTGATAGATGGCTACATTTATTTTTTAAGCAAAGAAAGAAAATGAAACAGCCATATAAAACATTATTTTTTGTAGGTAGGTGTTTTACGCGAGTAATGGCGGCCGGTTTCCATTTTGTATCGTCGGCTGTATCAATTTTCTTTTCAATCATAATCACTTTTCGCACATTCGTTTATCCGAGATTATGTGACTTCAATGGCCGAGGCCATAATCAAATTCAGTGTTTTCAAATTGTTTTATTATCTCTTATGAAACGGTAGAGACATTGGCAGACAATTTCGGATCCTACTTTTTCTGCTAGTATGGACATATGTACACGACGTAAATAATAATATTCAGACTGGAAATCTAATAATGGATTTTTAGACAGAAACTAAATGTATTTCAACAAGCAAATAAAGTTATTTGTTTGTTTGCTTTGTTTGTTTTTTTTTTGTTTTTTGTTATTATTATTTGTTATTTTTGTTGTTGTTCTTGTGGTGGTGGTAGTGGTGTGGGATGGGGTGGGGGATGGAGTATTGTTATTTTCTATCTAGCGTTCAGTTTTTGTTTTATTTTTATTTTCATTTTTGTTTGTTCATATGATGTCTACGTTTCTTTTTTTCAGTTTCTTTTTTGTTTTTTAATGCAAAGTCTATATTGATTATGTATAAGTTTAGAAGTGTACATATATATAGCATATAGCATATATATATATGTATATATATATATATACACACATATATATATATATATATATATATATATGGTGGAGATTAATACTAAGTATAACTGCCCGTTTGAATGGGCGTGCATATATATAAACATATATTGCTTTTTCTCTTTGTCTCACTTTCTTTCTCTTTATATATATGTATATATATATATATATATATAAATATACATATACATTATGTTTGTTTATTTGTATATATTCTTTATATACATATATGCCTATACATATATATATATATATATATATATATAGAGAGAGAGAGAGAGAGAGAGAGAGAGAGAGAGAGAGAGAGAGTGAGAGAGAGAGAGAAAAGAAATACATATATACTTACGTGCGTCCACATATATATGTAGTGGGGGACGTTTGATCACTGAATAACTTAGCAACCAAATACGAAACTCGGAGTTCCGATCAATCAAAATTGTAAAACAAATTTAACTTTACCACCAGTATTGTGTACACCCATCAGTAAATGTTTATAGTTATTTATGTATAGTCAACAACCCTATATCAACATATTTCATATAAAGTGGAACAAATAGTGGGGGTACAGTGGGATGCTTTACTCTTTTACTCTTTTACCTGTTCCAGCCATCCGGCTGAGGCCATGCTGGGGCACCACCCTTTAAAAGGAGATGCTTACAGCACCTATGCTTCCTAAGCGGTCACCCATCTATGTACTAACTAGGCTCGACGCTGCTTTACTTCGGTGATCGGACGAGAACCGGTGTTTTCGGCACATTTTTCTTTTCATTTTTTTCATTTCCTATAAAAGAAACATGATAAAGAATTAAAAGACGAGATCGGTATGACTAAAACAGCTCTAGTTATTGTCATCCATCAGGGCTAAGATTTTGCTTACCTACGACATAATCTTTTAATGTTCCGAACATGTATCTCTTTAAATTACAAAACAAAAAATTTGAACAAACAAAAGAAGCGCATATTAATTGCTGCAATCAGGAATCCAGTCTTGTTACCACGGCCGCCACTTGAGGTCCTCACCACTCGACGATCACGGCTGTTAGCTAATATATGTAACAAATATGTCCAATATAATGGTTATATAAGGAATTTGCAGTCTACTGTGAATTTCTTACATTAAGTAGGGTTTTTTTTTCAATTCAGCAAAGATATTTTCTTTCCTAATATTTAAGACTGATTCATTTGACTTTTGAAAAGTTCAGTGAGAAAAATGGGCGGGTGGGGGTTACGCGAGAGTACAACTTATGTCTATTTCTCAATTACCAGGGGTTCGTATTTTACAATATCTACTAAACGGAATATTATAAGCTACTCTTTGTCAAATTTCTATCGATAAAATTACACTTGTATATTTATTATGATTCTGCATTCATTTTCTTTTCAATTCCCATAATATCACATGTTAAAGAACTTAAAGACGGGGTGGGTATTACTGGAACAGCTCTGACTATTGTTATCCATCAGGGATGGCTTTGTTCACCTACAATATATTCGTTAATATTCCAGACTTGTCAACTCTCCCGTCCGACGGGGAGATCTCCCACCTACTTTAGGGTGGGGAGGGATGTTTTCCCTTGAGAAAATGGGTATAGCTTTCATTATGTAAAATCTCTCCATTTTGCCTCATTTCTCCCCGTTTTGGGGCACTTTTTTTTCAGGTTTTTATAGGTTGGTAGGTATGATATATTCCAAACATGCTTTTGTTTCAATTACAAAACCTGGGTTTTGTTTCAATTAGGAAGCCTAGGTTTCGACGGCCACAACTTGGGGTTCCAATTACTAGGTCCCAATCACTAGGTCCCAATCACTAGGTCCCAATCACTAGATCCCCATCACTAGGTCGCAATCACTACTGTGTTCTAATATAACACCGATGAATCAAGATTACTAGCTACTGCGTGACTCTTACGTTGTGTTGAGTCTCAATCTACAAAAATATTTCAATTGATTATTTAACACTGACTACTTCAGTTGATTTTTCGAAGATTCAATGATGGAAAATTAGTGATACTAGGACACAGATTGTAAATAACTCTGAATCTCCAGTTGTTGTTGATGTAGTTTTTCAGATCTATTTCTATTAATGATGATATTTATTAATAACTATCCTTTCACAAGAATCCATCAATAAATATTTACTTGTTTATTTATTGTAATTATACATTCAATTTTTTTTTTAGTTTTCATGATAAAGCATGCTAAAGACGTAATAACGGTTATGGCTAGAATAGCTTTGTTGATAGACATGATGGATTAGGGATGGCTTTGTATTAACATAGAATATTTTCTTTCAGGTCCCGAACATCTTTTTTTAATTACAAAACAATAAATTTGAAAAATAAATTGAATTGTATGGTGATCACGGCTAGAGCAGAATACAAATCTCTAACGTAGGATAAGATCTATTATATCTCAGTATTAGGAAAAACATTAAGAACACTACCAAGCTGAATATATGATGTGGTGTATATACTTTTGGTAGATGTGGTTGCTCTAAATTTACAGTAACTCCTAATTCAAGCGTCATACATGAGTGTGGGTCTGTGAAACATATACACATACACAACGTCCGAACACAAAAGAACCAAACTCCCACTGTCACTGCCTCCGTCCCTCCGGTTCTCTCCCATCCTATATCAGTATTATATTGGACTCTATTTGCTGGTTTCCGTGCTCGTCTAGTGTTTAGGAACCAACGTTGTAGCGGTGCTAATCTAAGTTCCAATCCTCCTCACGGCAGTTAACATAAGCATTTTCTCTCAAAATTATTGTTTTGTAAAGCGGTAGTGTTTTAATGTTATTACTAGGATAATCTTTTGCTAAAAAGTCTATAAAAATTTTAGATAGCTGAGAAATGGCAGAAAAATTTATTTTGATAAAAAATAGCAAATAATCTTTTTTTTTTTTTGTTTAAAAAGATTAAAATTTATTATAAAGTCAAAATAAAGTCTAAAATTTTTAAATATAAAATATTGATTAAAATTTTATTTTAGATACTGATAATTTTGTCAAAATTTTTAATGTATTTAAAACGAATTATAAAATTAAGAATAAATTTATAATAAAGGCAATGATTGTTTGATTTGGGCATTTAAAATACAAAACATTTATGAAAACGAATGTGGTTTTCAAGCAGGGTCACATGGACTCTAGGGCTCCATATTAGAATTTTGGGAGTCCACAGAAAAAATAGTAAATCAGGGGTCCAGGGTAGTATTTTATGGGTCCATGAAAAAACTTTGCTTTCAAAGAAAATATCTGCAGGCTTAGAAAAAGAAAACAAATTTTTAAAAAACAACCTTCCAAAATTATTGTGATATAAGAAAGTAGTTATCTTTTGTGATTCTGGTTATCAGCTGATATATATCACCAGTGTCCAATATAATGGTGATATATGTAACTTGCTAGCTATTCTGAGATTTGTTTACATCTAGTGTTGTCAAATTCTACGAAGATATTTTCTTCACTTTTATCACACTGCTTTAGATGATTTTTTAAAGATTCAATGAGAGGACTCGTATCTTTCAAAGTCTACTAAACGTAAAATTTATTATTAGCTAGTCTTTGTTAATTTTCTATCAATATAGAAATACTAGTTTATTTACTTTTATTCTGCATTCATTTCTTTTCAATTCCCAGAACTCAAAGACTGGGCGGATATGACCAGAACAGCTGTTATTAATGTCATCCATAAGAGATGATGTTCTTCTCACTAACAATATATTCGATAATATTCGGAATATGTTTTTATTTCAATTCCAAATCAATAAGTTTAAAGAAAAAGAAAATTTATTTGTATCAGCTGATCAACTGCCGTTATCTGGATTCAACCTCGGGTTACCACGACCACAACGTGTGGTCCTAATCACTAGACGATCACGGCTACCAGCTAACACATACAACACTTCTCTTATATAATACTGATAAATCAAAATTACAAATGGCTGAGTGTTTCTCACGTTTTGTCATGTCACATTCTACAAACATATTTGAGATGATTATAATCATCACAAATATGTTTGTAGAATGTTCACATTTGACAGTTTTCCAAATGGGATTATGTAAATCTAGAAATATCATTATCATGACCATAAAAGCAATGTTTTAAGACAACATTAACCATTTGTCATACTTTCTAGGCATACACAAATAGGAAATAATAGTTGCTACCCAAGAACAATCATTTTACATAGTGTTATTTGACAATGAACAATTCAGCTGAGTTTTTGAAGATTCAGTGGTGGAAATGGGGGTTATTCGAGGATACAGAGATACAATTTCCAGTTGTTGTTTTTCATGATCTATTTCTACAGATGGTGATATTCGTTAATAACTAGCATTAACAAGATTCTATCAATAAATATTTACTTGTTTATTTGTTGTAATTATGGATTCAATTTTTATTCAGCTCTCATAATATAACATGAAACAGATGTAAAAAAAAAAAAGGATGGTCGTGGCTAGAGCACCTTTGACAATAGATTTGATCGACCAGGGAGAAGTTTGTATTAACAAAAATAATTTCTTTCATGTTCCAAACAAATTGTTTTTTTAATTTACAAAACAATTTTGTATTAAAAAATGAAAGTATATTAAGCTGCCGTGACCAGGACTCAAACATGGGTTACCACAGCTACAACGTGGGATCCTTTTCATTAGACGATCAAAACAATCAGAAAATACATGGCGTAATAGTTCAATATAATAGTGATATATATATAGTTTCTTATCTAGTATGTTTTTTTTATGTTGAGATTCAATCATTGTTTATATAACTCTGTTTCTGCTGGCTTTTAGAAAATTCAGTAGTAGGGATGAAGGGTTGCGACGTATATCTATTTCTTATTTACCAATGTTCGTATGCTTCCATGTCTGTTTCCATGTCTACTAAACCTAATATATAATATTGGCTAGTTTTAGCAAATTTCTCTCAATAAATTATACTTGTTTAACTCTCACAATTATGCATTTTTTTTCTTTTCATTTCTCTTCAAAGAAACATAAGTAATTATGAGACGGGGTGGTACATCACTAGCTATTGCCATCCACCAGGTGTGATATTGGCTTACCAACAACATATTTGTTGATATTCCCGACATGATCTTTGTTAATTACAAAATAATAAACGTGACGTAAAAAAAGGCGTCCTTGTGAATTGTTGTCATCGGGTTTGGAATCCTGGTTACAACTGACCACTGGACGATCACAGATTTCATTTCAACGCTATCCAATATAATGATGATGTACTTAAGTTGCTAGAAACTGTGAGATTTTATGTGTAAAGTGTTGTTAAATTATTTACAGGTATTTTCATTGTTTTTCTTTAAAATGGGTTCAGCTAAATTTGAAAGATTCAATGCTTAAAATGGGGAAGTTACTCTAGAATAGGAAGTATACTTACTTTTCAAATGCCGGAGGTTAGAATGTCAATGTTTACTACACATAGTATTATTGGCTAGGCTTTGTTAAATTTATATCAATAAAAAATATGCTTGTTTATTTATTGTGTATTCATTCAGGACGATGGACTGGCAGTATAGGTAGAGCGTCGGACACCCTGCTTCGTGACATAGAGTTACGACCCATTACGTTCTGAGTTCAAATCCTGCTGAGGTTAGTTTTGCCTTTCATCCTTACGGGATCAATAAAATAAACTACCAGTCACGCACTGGGGTCGATTTAATTGACTTTCCCCTCCCCCCAAATTCCTGGCCTTCTGCCTAAATGAGAAACCATTATTATGCATGTGGATTGGCAGTATCGGTAGAGAGTCGGACGCCATGCTTTCCAGCATAGTTACGTCCCTTTACGGTCTGAGTTCAAATCCCGCCGAGGTTAACTTTGCCTTTCATCCTTACGGGGTCGATAAAATAAAGTACCAATAATGTACTGGCTAATTGCTGGCCTTGTGCCAAATGTAGAAACAATTATTATGCATCCATTCCTTTTCACTTCCCATTATAAAATATGTTTAAGAACTTAAAGACGGGATGGGTATGACAGGAACATCTGTGATAAATGTCATTCATCAGAAATAACATTTTTCTTCCCAACAATATTTTCGTTGATATTCCCAAAATGTTTTTTTGTTTTTTTTAATCAATTATAAGTTTGAAGGAAAAAAAAACTTTGTATTACCTGCCGTGTGCAGGATTCGAAACTGGGTTAGCACGGCCACAACATTGTGTTCTAACTACTAGACGATCATGGTTATCATCTTATACATGCTAAATTGCTTCGATACAATAGTGATATACAAAATTAGTTCCTGCTTTGGCGGATTGGCAGTATCGGTAGAGGGTCGGACAACATGCTTTGCAGCACAGAGTTACGTCCCTTTGCGGACTGAGTTCAAATCCCTCCGAGGTTAACTTTGCCTTTCATCCTTACGGGGTCGATAAAATAAAGTATCAGTAATGCACTGGTCAATTTTTGGCCTTGTGCCAAAAGTAGAAATAGTTATTTCATTAGAGTTATCAAAATTAAAAGATAATGTCATTGTTTCCATAACGCTGGCTTTTTGAAGGTAGACGGAGGTAGGACGTATACCTGCTTCGCAACTATTCACTTTTCGTGTGTTTCAATTACTATAAATGGAGATAATTATTATTAGCTGCCATCTGTCAATGTTCTTCCAATAGAAATGTAATAGTTTATTTATTATAATTACGCAGAGAAATACGTTATTCGGTTTAACAGCTGGAACACTGACCATTGTCCTACACAATCAGGAATGACTTTGGATAACCAAGAATATTTCTGTTGACATACTGAGCAATTTATGTTTAATTATAAACAAATTCCATGACTAGGATTTGAATCTGGGTTATCACAGCCACCACGTGGGTTCTAACCATTAGACGATCACGGTTATCAGCTGATACTTATTGCGGCTTTGTTATACAAAGATAAGATTCTTAACTAGGTAACTGTTTGTGTTCCTTATGTTCTGCGTTATTAAATTCTATAAAGATATTTTCATTGTATTTATTTTACACTGCTTCCGTTGACTTTTGAAATTTGATCTGTTCATTGGGGGAATGTTATACGAGTGTACGAAATATGCCTACTGTTAGCTGGAATGGCACTTCCAGCACGTCTCCCTTAGAAACGCCTTCTCTATTCTCTTCCAGCTCGTCTCCCTGGAGGAACGCCTTCGCTATTCTGTCCACCGGGGCCGCAGGGCGGTTGGCACATGGGCCACCATTTGCTTATAATAGTGAGAGATGAGGAGAGCGGGAGAGGCAGAGGCAGTGACAGTGGGAGTTTGGTTCTTTTTTGTTCGGACCTGGTGTATATGTATATGTTTCACGGACACACACTCACTATAAGAGAAGAGAAGAAAGCAAACTGGAAAACAGCCAAAAGGGAGAGAAAAACAAGGTGTATATTAACCAAGAATATTTTCTTTCGACGTTCCGAACAGTATTCATTTTAATTACAAAATATAAATGTTAGCTGCTGTTATCACGATTCGAACGTAGGATATTTAGCCACAACATGAAGCTCTAGCCACCAGTCGATCACAGAGACCAGCTAATACATGACCAAACCAATACCCAATATAATGGTGATATACGTTCTAGCTAGTTAGATTTGTTACATCAAGTGTTGTCAAATTCTACGAAGATGTTTTCTTAGCTTGTATTTACACTGCTTCAGTTAGAGGTATGGGAGGGTTACGCTAGAATTCGATACTTTTCAATTACTAGTGGTTCGTATGTTTTAATGTCTACTAAATGTAATATTTATGACCAGATCTTTGTTAAACGTCTATCAATAAAAATATACTTGTGTATTTATTATGAAGACAACCAGACTTCATAATAAATACACAAGTATATTGTTATTGATAGTCTGGTCGTCTTCATGCATCAGCACCAGGACCAAGCTGCACCTGTACAAGAGCATCGTGTTGCCGACAATGCTTTACGCGAACGAAACCTGGAAGAGAACGGCAAAGATAGAGAGACGGCTGAACGCATTCCACCAGCGATGCCTGCAAAGGATCCTTCGCGTATCCTTCGACCGAGTTCGAAACGAGGAAATCCTGCGGAGAGCCGAGTCGTGGACGCTGCAGAGGGTGGTCGCGGAGCACCGGTGCCGCCTGGCTGGTCATATTCTGCGCCTGCCCAACGAACGACACTCGAAAACAGCGATGAACTGGACACCACCTGTCGGCAAACGGAAGCGGGATTGATTATGATATTGCATTTTCTTTTTTCAAATTCAATAATATTACACATGTAAGAACTTAAAGACAAGAAGGATGTGACTGCAACAGCTGTAATTAATGTTTTCCATCAAGGATGACTTTATGCACACCAACAATACATTTGTTAATATTCCGAGCATGGTTTTGTTTCAATTACAAATCAATAAGTTTGAAGAAAAAAACTTCCGTATTAACTGCCATGACCAGAATTTGAATCTGGATTTCCACGGCCACAGCATGGGGTCAAAACCAATAGACGATCACGGCTACCAGCTAATAATACCACAGTCCTGCAATATAACACTGATAAATCAAAATCACTCGCTACTGTGTGTTTATCTCGTTGTGTGGAGTTTCATTATACAAAGAAATTTTAAATTATTATTTAACCTGTTTGCTTCAGCCGACCTTTCGAAGCTGTTAAATGCTGCAGATGAAAGAGGCTTAGTGTCACGCAGAGTGGCAGGAGGACCTTTTGGGTCAATCAAGTGGTCAAATATGCCATCCGAATAAAGAAGAAGGTTTACAAATATTAGCTTGGAAATAAGTCCTCAT
Organism: Eledone cirrhosa; assembly: GCA_964016885.1. Classification (NCBI taxonomy): domain Eukaryota; kingdom Metazoa; phylum Mollusca; class Cephalopoda; order Octopoda; family Eledonidae; genus Eledone; species Eledone cirrhosa. The sequence goes on along the minus strand of OZ024742.1, from coordinate 277,615,731 downwards.
TCTTGCACTTGCAGTACAAGCATACGCGAAGAGTAGCAGCAGGTACAATAAAGACGTCCAAGTTAAGATATAAGAGGACTTTGGGATTAAGCTGGAATCCAACATCAGGCGATCTGCCGACTTCGTAATAAGTAGTCCTCCTCCAAAACGGAACGCATCTATGGTTCTCCTCTTTTCGGTGAAGTGCTTCCTCGCGAGGTGGAGAGAAAACTTTTGCTGATCTAAACCCGGTCATAACATATCTGATGTATGCGAGATGCTTCTGGGAGCGATGATAACTCTCTCGGAGGCTGAGGTCACAAGAGCAATTAAAGAGCTCATATGTTGCAAAACAGCTGGGAAGGATGAAATTCGGCTTTAAAAAGCTTTAAAAAGAAAGTACGTGCGTAGCTCGGGGATCAGAGAGTCGCTCCAGGTAGAGGCCCTATTTTTCCAAATTGGGATATCACAGCACCGATATTAAAAATCAATTGAAAATGGTTGCATTTGACAGGACCAAGGAGTGTTTCAGAACTCTGCCCGCATGAGTCTCCAAAGAAGAAGAAGAAGAAGAAGAAGAAGAAGAAGAAGAAGAAGAAGAAGTGTGCACGTGTGTGTGTGTGTGTAAATATATATAATTAATTTACAAAACAATAAATTTGAAAAAAAATTGTATTATAAAAACAGTTACGAAGAAGATTCAAATCTGGGTTACCACGGCCCAAGGTCCATGCCACCAGGCAATCATGGTTACCAGACGGAGATTTTGACTATATTTGTGATATACAAAAGTAGCTATCCTTTGCCTTTCTTCAGAGTTGGGCTCCCATTTGTTTATATCAGTGAGAGATAGGGAGCGCGGTGACAGTGAGAATTTGATTCCTTTGTGTATATGTATATATTTATTTACCGCGCCACATCTTAATACTCAAAATCGTATATCTCCACGAAAATTTCGAAATCGCCCGCCAATTTCTGTTCATTGTTTACCTGACACTAACTTTTGGAAGATTCTTTGTTTTTATATAACACAGCTTCAGATAACTTGTGAAAGACACGTTGAGCGGAATATTACAAAAAGTTACGAAGTATGCTTACTTCTCAATTACCAATATTTGTATGTCAATTTCTACTAAACGTAATATTTATTATTAGCAAGTCTTTGCTAAAGTTCTGTCAATAAAAATATACTTGTTTATTTATTATGATTCTACACTCTTTTTTTTTGTTTTCTTTTTTTCAAATACATTAATGTCACAAGTTGTATGAATGTATGTATGGTCCCGTAACACATGATAGGGTCGTATGGGCGCCGTATTGACATACGGCGTTTCTTGGGCATTTTAAGCCTGGCGGAGCCCATCCCTCTCCAGGCCTGAGTACAGCAGATTTCTTCCAGAGAAAGATAGAAAGTGAGAGAGAGGAAATGAGAAAGAGATATAGAGGTAGAATCGATCCGTGTACTAGACCGCTACTTTTGTTATCGACCTTGAAAGGATGAAAAACAAAGTTGACCTCGGCGGGATTTGAACTCAGAGAACAGAGAGCCGGAACGAATATCGCAAAGCTTTCAATCAGACGTTCTAACGACTCTTCTGGTAATTCGCCGCCTATAATGTCACAAGTTAAAGGACTTAAAGTCGGGATAAGTACAGGGTGACCCAAAAAAAAAAACAGAAACCCACAAAGATTTGAATAAAACTGATAATTTTAATTTTTCTTCTTTTCTTTTTCAGAGCATACAACTCGAATTTGTGAATGAAAGATTGGAACAATAATCTTCCTCAATATGTCTTGATCAACCAAGGAAAAGACATTTTGCCTGGAGACCTATTTCGCCAACAAATCATACACTGTAGTGCAAACAAATTTTCGGAGACAGTTTCGGTGTCGTCATGCTCCATCAAAAAGCAGAATTTTTGACTGGGTTCAGAAGTTCAGAGAGTATGGGACTATGCAAAATCTTAATTCTAAAGGTCTGAGAGACACTTATTCTGGTCGGAGGGTGAGTGCTAGGACAGAAAGGAACATTGATGCTGTACGGGACTCAGTGGGGCGGATCCCAAAGAAATCACTTCGACGGCGCAGTCAAGAGCTGGAAATCTCTCGAGAGTCTTTGAGGCGTGTTATCAAATCAGATCTTCATATCCAAATAAAGTACAAACTTACGGAGGCAGACATGGAAACACGCGTAACCATGTGCGAATGGTTTTGTGACATGATCGCAGTCAATCCAGACTTCTTGGATCATGTTTGGTTCTCTGACGAAGCGCACTTTCTGCTGTCAGGACATGTAAACAGCAAAAATAATGTTTATTGAGGTACAGCCTCACCGGAGAATGTGTTACAGAGGCAGTTACATTTAACAAAGTACACAGCATGGGTAGCAATCTCTAAACATAGCATCATCGGCTCATATTGGAGCATATTTTGGAAAGAACATGACTTTTATGCAAAGCTACCAAGATAACTGAAACTTTGGGGAAGGATCGTACACAGACTGAAGTTTAAGTCCACCAAATTTCAAGAAATTTGCCGAACCTTTGTAGAATTTAATCAAATGTTTATGAGTTCTGTTTTTTGGGGTGGGGTCACCCTGTATAACATGTTTTTCTTTTTTAATTATCAAACAATACAGAACTTTGACAAGTGATAGGTGATAATAAATATCTTCATTTGCAGACATTTATCAACAATTCATATTCCAGAATGTCAACGTTATGAAAACAATATTATCTTTATAAATTTTGACAACTGTGAAGTACTAATAACGTGAAGCAAGAGCTACTTTTGTATATCACGTTTATATCGAAGTATTTTATTATGTTTTAGCAGTTAACCGTGATCGTCTTTCATTTTTTTTATACAAATTTAATTTTGTAACTAAAAAAAATATTGTTCGGCACACGAAAGGCAGGGTGTCCGACGCGCTACCGATTCTGCCAATTCTCCGCCCTTGGGATAATTAATAACGAATACCACCATCAGTAGAAATTAATCATAAAAAAACGACAACTGGAAATGAAGATATATTTGTAATTGGTATCTCCGAGTAAACCTCATTTCCACCACTGGATCTCTGAAGAATTAGCCGAAGCAGTCAGTGAGAAATAAACATTTCAAATATATTCTTAGAATATGACAATATAAAACTTAAGAAACACATAGCAGCTTGTAATGTTCATTTAACAGTATTATATCGGCAGCTATTGATATGTGAAACTGATAGCCGTTGTCGTCTAGTGGTTAGGACCCCCACGTTGTGGCCGTGGTAACCCAGGTTCGAATCCTGGTGACGGCAGTTAAAGCACAATTTTTGTATCGTTAAATATCTTTTGACAATAAATATTTACTTATTTATTGGAAGTTCGCATTCATATTTTATTCAGCTCTCATAATTGTTTAGGCACAAGACCAGCAATTTGAAGGGGAGGAGAAAGTCAGTTAAATCGGCCCCCAGTGCTTACTGGTACTTTATTTTATCGACTCCGTAAGGAGGAAAGGCAAAGTCAACCTCGGAGGGATTTGAACTCAGAACGTAAAGGGCTGTAACTCTCTGTCACGATGCATGTTATCCGGCGCTCTACCGATGCTGCCAATCCACTGCCCTTTTCAACTCTCATAATAAAACATGAAACATGTAAAACATCTTTGCTAGAACATCTTTGACCATAGACGTGATCAATTAAGGGAGAGTTTGTATTAACTAAAATACTTTCTTTCGGGTGCCGAACAATATTTTTTTTTAGTTACAAAACTAAATTTGTATTTAAAAAATGAAAGCGTATTAAGTTGCCGTGGACAGGACTGAAACATGGGTTACCACAGTCACAGCGTGGGGGGCGACTAGACCAGAGGTTCTCAAAGTGGGCGCTACCACCACCCCGGGAGGCATTGAGAAGGTCCAGGGTGGCGCTGGAGACTAAGGTGGTAGTGGGGTGGTATATTAAATATCAAATGATACATATTATATATAAATAGAGTAAAGTAAAAAATATATAATATTTATTTATACATAGTATATATTATATTATTTATTATATATAGATTAATGATTTTATTTATTTAAAATTTGCGTGTAGGCAGGTCTCACTGGAAATAGGAGTGGCGGCGCTAAGGGTAATACGTGGCCGTGGTGGACGGTGGCCCAAAAAGATTGAGAACCTCTGAATTAGACGATCAAGGCTAATTGCTAATACATAAAATGTATTCAGCTCTCATATTTAAGCACGAGAGAGATGTAAAAAATCGGGATGGTCATGGCTAGAACAGCCATCACCATAGACGTGCTCAATTAGGGAGAAGTTTGTATTAACAAAAATAATTTCTTTCGTGTTCCAAACAATATTTTTTTAATTACAAAACAATAAATTTGTATTAAAAAAATGAAAGCATATTCAGTTACCGTGGACAGCACAGTCACAGCGTGAGGTGCGACGAGTCTATCATGGTTAACTGCTAATACATGATAAAATGTTTCGGTACAATAGTAATATACAAAAGTAGCTTCTGTATCACGTTATTAGTACTTCAGACTCGTCAAAATTTACAAAGATAATATCATTGCTTTCCTAACGCTGACATTTCTGGAATATGAAGTGTAGATAAACGAAGGTATGACGTATAGCTACTTTTCTATTACCTGTTCTTCATATGTTTCAACGTCTACAAAGAGATATACTTTTTCTTAGCTATCATTTGTCAAAGTTCTATCAATATATTGAATTTATTATAATAATGGTTTCTTTATTAGCCACAAGGGCTAATATGAAGAAAAACATTACAGACGGTACGGAACGGTACAGGACAATACAAAGTGGGTTTTGGCCGTGTAAAAAGGTTATAACAAGAAAATAGAAATGTGTAAAAACAAATTAAAATTTCAAACAAAAATTTCCCAATAGGGGGGAAACCTCCGAAGGTTACTCGTGGTGAAAACACAAAAGACCATGACCACCCTGACCTCCAGGGCAAGCGCCCTCTCTCAGTTCTACCACTCCTCAGTCTACAGGCGCATACACCCACCTTTCAACAAACTTACTAGAAGACAACACTTGCCTTTCCACCCTGATTTTCCTCTTCAAGTGAAATTTGAAAAAGTTAATCAGGGATTCGCCGGAGAGGAAAGTGTCCGTCTTCAATCCTTTCAACCTTGTCCACCACACAATCTCTTTTGCCATGGCCACCAGGTAGATAGATGAAAACTGCCTGTCCTTCCTCTTCTTTAAAGGAGGACGGCGGAGCTATCTGCACAATGATAACCGGATAACCGGATTCGTCCTACACGCAACAGCAACTGTTCGACATAGCCCCACTTGTCAGCAATGATCGGGCACTGAACGAATGCGTGCACGACGGTTTCGTCGCCCTTCGCGCATCTCGGACAGGCTCGGCTGACGGCACTTTCGTGCCTGTAGAGCTTATCTCGAACCGGCAACGCTTCCTAGTAGCACTACCAGGCCAGGGATTTCTGGAAGTTGTCCGTAAGCCACGGGCAAAAAGTTCTCTTGAAAAAAGCGAATAGCTGATCGTCTTCGACGTCCAGGGTCTCCCCGAGAATGTCGTCGCTCTTCCCCTCCACTAGTCCTCTATAGAACGCTGAGGTGGATGTTCCACTGATATTAGTGCCCAGCTGGTAGAGGGCGGTGAGCGCTTGGAGACATTCCAGCTTCCAAGCGCTATCCCTCGGTCTTTTCCTGATCCAAGACTGCAGCTCCGTCAAGGAGACGAGCTGGGGAAAACGCGTCTGGCAAACGGCGACCACACCTGTTCACCGTCAAGGAAGCACCAGAGATGTCGCAGCCTTAGTGCATGTTTGCGCATCATCAGCCGCGGCATGTCCAGTCCTCCACGTAACGGGTGCTGTCAGCAGATGTATCGTCTGGCCATGGGAGCACGTCCCTTCCACAAAAAGCAGAATAATACGTATTTTATTTTCTTAGTCCCTTTGTTAAAACATAGCTAGGACAGGTATGATCACTTTTCTAATTCCTCTTTCTCTCTCTCTCTCTCTCTCTCTCTCTCTCTCTCTCTCTCTCTCTCTCTCTCTCTCTCTCTGTATATATTTATGTGTGTGTGTGTATATATATATATGAACATATATATATATATATATATATATATATATAGAGAGAGAGAGAGAGAGAGAGAGAGAGGGAGAGAGAGAGAGAGAGAGAGAGAGAGAGAGAGAGAGAGAGAGAGAGAGAGAAACAGACAGATAGAGAGATTTAAAAGAGTCGAACTCAGTGTTGCAGCATATGTAGCAACTTTATTTGCATATTACAATTGTTTCGCTATAGAATAAAACCAAGGCGACGGGGATCGACTCTTTTTGCGAGCTTATATGTGCAAATACACATCTAAACTGTTGACAGAGGTCCCGAGATCCGTTTATATATTGATGGGTTTGTAGAGGGAAGGGTATAAGGGTGAAAGATAAAAATATAAAACCATAAACAGCAAAGGATAAAAAAGCTTAAATAAAATGCTTGCTTGGCAGTAATTGTTGATAACAATATAAGCTAGGCCACTCATATAAGCAGCAAAGTTGACATGGCCCGCAGAATGTGTTCCTGGATTCTCAGAACTTTCCAGTCGAGAGATATCCACACCATCATCCTTCTCCTCTCTACTTTTGTCCGAGGCCCCCATTGAAAACTGTGGTCTCCACACACGAAACAAAGTATTATGAAAATTGAAGCACCTCAAAGGTCAATCACAAAAAAGATAGACGGCATTACAGGCCTTAACTATTGGCCTCGACAAGAAAAGCTCAAACTCTACTCTCTCCAAAGCCGTGAGTACTACATTATTTGCAGGATGTGCGAAATATTCCATCAACATTGACAAAATGATGTTGGCATCATCTTTAAAGTACAACTAAGACTTGGACCCCATGCTATCCAGCCACAACAAAAATCAAACTCGCATCTTATACCAACATATAAATATATAAATATATATCTAAACTACAATAAAGTAAGAAGCGCGGGACTGCGTACAGTTTATAATTTTTTATCCCCTTAGTAAAATAAGTTGGATTACTTTGAATAAATAATGAATGAATATTACATAATTTATCTACTAAATTTCGTAGCTGTTCATTAAATATATTTTATTACTTATTTAAAGATTCACTTCTTTAAAATGTTTAAATGTCAACACTTCCGGTTAGTAATCGCTTAAATAAATATTCATATATTTCCGTCACTAATTTTCTCCTAATGTAGTTTATATATAATATCGTCTTTTTTTATGGATTACGTTACTGATTATATAAAACAGTATAACACGGTCTCTCTTCAATTTCTGTGTATATTGTCAATTACGATTTTATTTGATCATATCTACATGCATATATATTTGCGTATAATATCAATATACACACTACACATGCTAGCAGAAAACCACCCGAAGGGTGGTTTTTCTGCTAGTATATATAAACAAGCAAAACTAAATTGAAATTATAACATCTAGATGTTGTTGTTCTGAGAAGAGCTCAACGGAAATAAGATGCGAAAAATTCCTATACCAGAACACACTTATGCCTGGATATTACAGAAACAATATTCATGACATAATGCAATTCATATGACAAGATACAAATCTATTGGTAGTATCGGTAGAGAGTCGGACGCCATGCTTTCCAGCATAGTTACGTCCCTTTACGATCTGAGTTCAAATCCTGCCGAGGTTGACTTTGCCATTCATCCTTACGGGGTCGATAAAATAAAGTACCAGTAATGCACTGAGTAATTGCTGGCCTTGTGCCTAAAGTAGAAACAATTATTTATATTACGTAATTTCGGTAAAGCAAGTAATGTAAATAATTGTTTCTACTTTGGGCACAAGGCCAGCAATTACCCAGTGCATTACTGGTACTTTATTTTATCGACCCCGTAAGGATGAAAGGCAAAGTCAACCTCGGCGGGATTTGAACTCAGATCGTAAAGGGACATAACTATGCTGGAAAGCATGGCGTCCGACTCTCTACCGATACTGCCAATCCAACGCCAATATACCGCAAGTAATGTAATTAATATGGTTATATTCTGATTTTTGTTTTGTATCTTGTCATATATATTACAATATATAATTGATATTGTTTTTGTAAAATGCTCGTATATATATATATATATATATATATATATATATATATATATATATATATATATATATATATATATATATATATATATATATATATATATATATATATATATATATATATATATATATATATATATATATTGTTATACTTGGGGAGGGTCATATTTGTGTAATATTGCCAGAATTAATAACAGAACACACTCACTGTTTGGTTGGTTTTCAGTACTATACGAACATGCCAGACAACGACGATAACATAGACAACATAGAAATTAGGATAATATCTAAACATAGAAATGACCCAGCAGATAGGCAAATCAGAGAGGCCAGTGAAATAGAACTTAGAAGGCCAAGGCTAAACAGAAAAAATGAATGGAATAACAACAACAACACCCAAACAAACAACACTAAACAACAAAAATATAGTGTACATAGGTGAGACAGCTCGAAGTGTAGGGGAACGGATAAATGAACACTGGCGAGACCTTCAAGATAATAAAGAATCATCTGTACTCTACCAACATGCTAAGATAGAACACAAGGGTAAATTAGAGAACATAGAAATAAAAATAGAATCTACACACAGAAAAGACGCAATGTTTAGACAAATTACAGAGGCAATAAACATAAAAGAATTACAACCAAAATTAAATAGAAAATATGAGTGGAACAGCAACATCACAACTTACAATTAAGGACAAATGAAAACACACACATAGAACAAACAACCAACCAGTAACATGTAAATAAACAAATAGATAAATGAACATAAACACACACAGACACCCGGATGTGGCGCATGCGCAGACTGAGCACACAACACACACACAGAAACAAAATGGCGTAGGACAGAACAAAGGAGAGGCACAGAAACAAAGAAAGAAAGAAATCCCCAGTCACTGAAGAGGTCACAGAATGTGTGACGAAAGAACTATGACTATATATAAACAACTATCTGGTTGTGGAACCAACCAACCAACCAGAAATTTATAAATTTGTAAATTTATAAATATATAATAAATTGAAGTGAAAGCAACTGGTGCGTGTGTTTCTTATTGGCAACATGACCCTCCCAAAGTATAACAATATCGGTTTCAGCACACGATTTCAGATAAAGAATCTTGCTAAACAAATTCAGAAACGAAATATATATATATATATATATATATATATATATATATATATATATATATACTCTTCTAATGCATTGAGTACCTTACTTACTTACTGTGGTTACCCCCGATTGAACCCGGGGCTCACATATCCTTTAGAACCTAACCGTGCCCCTCTTAACCAACTCTCTTTCTCTCTTCTTGTTTATCATCTGAAATATTTATGTAAATCAAATTTTCTTCGATATTCTAAAAAAAAATTTTTTATTATTACAAAACAATTTTTTAAAGAAACGTGTGTTAGTTGCCGTGACGAGGATCCGAACCTGGGTTACCACGGCCACTAGACGATCACAGCAGTCTGCTAATACATGTAACAACAATTCAATACAATAGTGATATATCAAAGTTCTTATCTAATGTGTTTCTTATACTGAGAATTGTCAAATTCAACTAAGATTCAATCATTGTTTCTATAACTCTCTTTCTGCTGGCAAATGGAAGATTCAGTGATAGGAATTTAGAAGCATAATTAAGTGATGAGAAATGGGGAAGGAGTAAAGAAGGGCAGATTTGGCTATGGGGAAGTAGAAGAAAGGACTATAAAAGCCCAAAACGAGAGGAAAACAAGAACTCTAGTGCCAAAGAAGAAAAGGAGAGAAAATGGGAGGGGGTGGTGGGCTTTGGTCCTAGGACGTGACGGAGTTGAATTACAAAATCATTTGGGAAAAAATGTAATTGTATTAGCTGCCGCGACGAGAATTCGAACCTGGGTTAACACAGCCATAATGTGGGGCCCTAACCACTAGATGATCGCGGCTGCCAGATAATACAGGGCAAAAATCGATATTCTAAACATTTTTTTTAATTACAAAACAATTTTGAAAAAAGAAACGGCTTATAAAAGATGCCGTGACCAGGATTCGAATCTAGTTTACCACTACCACAACGTGGGTCCTAACCACAAGACTATCACGGCAGTCAGCTAATACATGCAACTTTAGAACAACAATTTTAGAAGTGATATAGACTTTAAATATTCTGTCAGACATTAAATATTCTAAAAGCCAGCTGAAGAAACGTAAAATATACAAAGATTATATCTTTGTCGAATTTGACAACTCTATGTAAGAAACAAAAGTAGCCAGCAACTTCTATATATTACTGTTATTTTGGACACACTTTTTAAGTATTAGCTGTTAGCCGTGATCGTCTAGTGGTTAGGACCCCACGTTGTGGCCGTGGTAACCCAGGTTCAAATCCTGGTCACGGCAGTTACTGTTACGTTTTTTTTTCCACATTGTTTTGTAATTCAATCCCACCGCGTCCCATCACCCTCTCTCCTTTTTCCTCCTTTTCTTCTGTTACCCTAGAGTCCTTGCTTTTCTCCTTTTCCTCTCATTTATGGCATTTATAGTCCTTTCTTCTATTTTCTCATACAGCCAGACCTGCCCTTCTTTACCCCTTCCCCGTTTTCTTATTACAAAGTTTTAATTCAAAGAAGAATCCTTTAAAATGAGTGGTTTTGTTTGATAGAACCAGAGGTGATTAAGAGCTGCTTTGTATTAAAGGAGTTAGAACTTTTGTGATCATATTTCTAATGACATAAAATCCATTTCAATTAATTAATGAAGAATTTTGTGCGACTTACTAAAACCATTATTTCATTACTAAGATATTAATTTAGCATGAAATTATATTGGAAGATTTCAATTTAAATAGGAACCCTATAAAATGGGTGCTTTTGTTTCATAGAACCAGAACCAGTTTTAACTGGTTTAGTATCAAAAGGCTCAATGATTCTACACCTAGATGTTATCTTTTATATCTCGCGCCCTTTAAAGAAACTCTACAAAAGTCATATTGATATTATTACGGACGCCATCCTTTCTAGCATAGTTACGTCCCTTTACGGACTGAGTTCAAATCCCGCCGAGATTAACATTGCCTTTCATCCTTACGGGATCGATAATATAAAGTACCAGTAATGTGCTGGGTAATTGCTGGCCTTGTACCAAAAGTAGAAACAATTATTACGTAACAAATCTTTAAAAGGACAATAAAAAGAACAATAAAATTAGAAGTAATATAAACCATTGATATACTTTCTTTTATTCTTCTACTAGTTTCAATCATTAGACTGTGATCATACAGGGCACCACCTTGAAAAGATTTAGTCAACCATGTTGACCACTGTACTTATTGTTTTCATGTCTTGTACTTAATTCATCAATCTCTTTTCGTTGTACTGTTAAGGTAGCTATGTTCTATGAAATAAAAGCACCCATTTTATGGGGTTTATATTCAAATTGAAATCTTCCAGCCCCTAGGTCACTTGCCGGTTCATTTTGCCCGTAAAATCTCTCCAGGGATTCTTTCCTGAGACATTCTAACAACATGCTCATTGTATCGGAGCTGTGATCTCTCAATTCGGAGAAGTAGCGTCTCTACCTGGAGTGACTCTTTGATCTCCGAGTTTTTCTTCGATATTCTAATGTTTTTTTTATTTCTTACAAAAGAAGTTAAACAAAAAACGTTTATTAGTTGCCTTGACAGGATTCGAAACTGGGTTACCACGGCCACAGCGTGGGGGTTCTAACCACTAGACGATTAGGGCAGTCAGCTAATACGTACAACAGCTCCCCAATATAATAGTGATATATCAAAGTTCTCATCTAATGTGTTTCTTATATTGAGAGTTGTCAAATTCAACAAAGATCATTGTTTCTAGAACTCTCTTTCTACTGGCAACTGGAAGATCCAGTGATAGGAATGAGGGGTTACGACGTATATCTACTTTTCAATTATTTCAGAGTCTACTAAATGAGATATTATTAGCTAGTCTTTGTCAAATTTGTAGAAATAATTATACACTTGTTTTTTTTATCTATATTTACATACGTAGAAGCAATATTGAGTAATGAGAAACAAGGAAGGAGTAAAGAAAGGTAAATCTGGATTATGGGAAAGTAGAAGAAAGGACTATAAAATCCATAAATGATAGGAAAACAAGAACACTAGTGCCACAGAAGAAAAGGAAGGAAAACGGAAGAAGGTGATGGGTTCTGGTCCTGCGCGGGGTTGAATTATAAAACAATGTGGAAGAAAATCTAACCACATTAGATGCCGTGACCAGGTTTCGAACCAGGGTTACCACGGCCAGAACGTGGGGGGTCCTAACAACTAGACGATCACGGTTAACAGCTAATACTTGCAAAGTTCGTCCAAAATAACAGTGATATATAGAAGTTGCTGGCTACTTTTGTTTCTTACATAGAGAGTTGTCAAATTCAACAAAGATATAATCTTTGTATATTTTACGTTGCTTTAGTTAACCTTTAGAACATTCAGTGACTGACACCTTAACAGTTCAACAAAAAGAGATTGATGAAGTAAGTACAAGACATGAAAACAATAAGTACTGTGGTCAACATGGTTGACTAAACCTTTCCAAGGTGGTGCCCTGAATGGCCACAGTTTAATGACTGAAACTAGTAAAAGAATAAAATAAAGCATCTCAATGGTTTTATTACTTCTAAAATTATTGTTCTTTTTATATTAACAGGTTTGTTACATAATAATATCAATACGACTTTTGTAGAGTTTCTTTAAAAGGCGCGAGATATAAAAGAACACATCTAATTGTAGAATCATTAAGCCTTTTGATACTAAAACAGTTAAAACTAGCTTTGGTTCTATGAAGCAAAATCACCCATTTTATAGGGTTCCTATTTAATTGAAATCTTCCAAAATAATTTCATCTTAAGTTATTGTCTTAGTAACGAAATAATGGTTTTAGTAAGTCGCACAACATTCTTCATTAATTGAAATAGAGTGTATGTCATTAGAATTATGGTCACAAAAGGGTTAACTCTTTTGATACCAACCAGTCCTTGATCACCTCTTGTTCTATCAAACAAAATCACTCATTTTAAAGGGTTCCTATTTAAATTTGAATTTTCGCATAAAACATCGCCTCCTCCAACATATCTAAAAACCTCTAGCAGAAAACTCGCAGATCAAGGCGTCAACCCAACCAGGCACTTAAACTCGTACAAGTGCCTGAAGATAGGTCATATTTTTGATCCTCATGTTTTATGAATGTGTGGCCAATATTGGGACTTGAAAATTGTACAGCGCTTTTGTTCTGTGTAAATACCCTTCTTCATATCCATGATGATCAAACAAGAAAAATATCTCAAAATTCCGGGTCTTGACCCTCTGTTTACTTTTCGTGGTGATCGCCGTCGAGACCTCCGCTGTCCTTGATCCCTGTCATTTTAATCTGCCAAATCGAGAAGACTGCATCGCGCCTGAAGTGTTGCTGGCGCAAAGAATGTCTCTTTCTTTTCTCCGCGACAATGCTTTCACTATCGTGGTCGCGGGGTGTAGGTGAGATATACCACCTAGCCAGTGGTGTAGCGTCTTCCCCTCTTCCGTCCCTTTGTTTTCATCTCTCTCTCTCTCTCTCTCTCCCTCTCCCTCTCTGTCTCTCTCCCTCTCTCTCTCTCTCTCTTGTTTATCATGTGAAATATTTATGTAAATCAAATTTTCTTCGATTTTCTAAACATTTTTTTTTAATTACAAAACAATTTTTGAAAAAAAAAGGCTTATATTAAATGCCGTCACCTGGATTCGAATCTAGTTTACCACTACCACAACGTAGGGTCCTAACCACAAGACTATCACGGCAGTCAGCTAATACATGCAACTTTAGAACAACAATTTTAGAAGTGATATAGACTTTAAATATTCTGTCAGACATTAAATATTCTAAAAGCCAGCTGAAGAAACGTAAAATATACAAAGATTATATCTTTGTCGAATTTGACAACTCTATGTAAGAAACAAAAGTAGCCAGCAACTTCTATATATCACTGTTATTTTGGACACTCTTTTTAAGTATTAGATGTTAGCCGTGATCGTCTAGTGGTTAGGACCCCACGTTGTGGCCGTGGTAACCCAGGTTCGAATCCTGGTCACGGCAGCTAATACAGTTGAGTTTTTTTCCACATTATTTTGTAATTCAATCCCACCGCGTCCAAGGGCCAGAGCCCATCACCCTCGCCCCTTTTTCCTCCTTTTCTTCTGTAACCCTAGAGTCCTTGCTTTTCTCCTTTTCTTCTCATTTATGGCATTTATAGTCCTTTCCTCTATTTTCCCATACAGCCAGACCTGACCTTCTTACCCCTTCTCCATTTTCTCATTTCTTAGTTTTAATTCAAAGAAGAATTCTTTAAAATGAGTGGTTTTGTTTGATGGAACCAGAGGTGATTAAGGGCTGATTTGTGTCAAACGGGTTAGAACTTTTGTGATCATATTTCTAATGACATAAAATCCATTTCAATTAATTAATGAAGAATTTTGTGCGACTTACTAAAACCATTATTTCATTACTAAGATATTAATTTAGCATGAAATATTGGAAGATTTCAATTTAAATGGGAACCCTATAAAATGGGTGCTTTTGTTTCATAGAACCAGAACCAGTTTTAACTGGTTTAGTATCAAGAGGCTTAATGATTCTACACAGTAGCAACCTTAAAATGCTGCTAATGATGTTGATGGTGGTGATGATGATGGTAGCCTCAACTAGAAGGACAGTAATTCCGTAACTGTTAGCATGTTTGTGATGTGATTCAAATACATTCTATTTAGATTAATTAATGAAGAATTTTTAGCGATTTACTAAAATTATTAATTACTAGCAGAATGGCCCGGCGTTGCTCGGGCTTCTAAACATAGATTGGTGTTTATCCCTCCTTTCTGAAACAGTACAGAGAAGTGCGGAATACCTCGGCTTGGGGATGGTGTCTACATTTTGTGCTTAGGCAAATAATTTTCCATTAAGATTTTTCAAAAGCATGTAATTGCGTTCCATCTCTTTTTTGTTGTTGTTTTTGCTGCTGTTGGTGTGATAGCAGCCGTTGGTCGTACTACTAACACAGTCTCGTCCTTCTTCAGCCAATCGTGTATATCCCCTTCTGCCTCGTCTACCTAAACAATGTTTGTAGTACCTCCTTGTACACAATGTTCCTTGTTCTTCCGTGTCGAACATATGCAAAGAGATTTGTCTTGCTTCCCACTCTTGAGCAACCAACGTATAGTTGCCCGTGTGAAAAACATGACTCTTCCAAAAGAAGACCAGCAACAGCTAGGGTCTGACCCTGGGATTTGTTGATAGACATTGCAAAGCTGACACGGTTTGGCGAATGGTTCGTTGGTTGTCTGTTTTAAGTGCTCTTCTGGTGGCAGTACGTTCAGCATCTTGCGACCGTCGAATAGCAGATTCCACTGACGATTCGTTTGCCCGCCTTGTTCTTCTTCTTGCCGCTTTCGCAGTATTTCGGCCAATGGAGTATCTCTTCCTTCGAGGCATGACCTAAAGGCAGGACGAAGTACACTAAGACTAACTGGTAGAGTAAGGAGTAAAGTCGTCAGTGATGCATGTGATTTCCGAACCGCTGACTATGTAATTGCTGGCCTTGTGCCAAAAGTAGTGGGACTTTTTGGGTGGCATATCGGCAGTAACAATGACGATAAGCCGTCTGTGCTTTCGTGAAATAAATACGTTTGTTTATATTTTGATTTGTGTATGCAAATCCTGGTTACGACAGTTAATACAATTACAGTTTTTCCAAATGTATTTGTGATTCAACCCGGCTGCGGCCAAGGACAAGAGCCCATCACTCTCTCCCTTTTTTCCATCTCTTATTATGTGGCCCTAGAGTCCTTGCTTTTCCTCATTCTCTCATTTATGGCTTTTAAAAGTCCTTTCTTCTACTTTGCAAGACCTGCACTTATTTAGACATTCCACATTTCTCATCACTTAATTGTGCTTCTACATTTGTAAATATATACATGTAAAAATAAAAAACAACAAATATATCATTAATGCTACAAATTTGATAAAGACTAACTAATAATATCCTATTTAGTAGACTTTGAATATTCTAAAGGCTAACTAAAGCAACGTAAAATATACAAAGACTAGCAGTAAAGCCCGGCGTTGCTCGGGGTCGCCCAGTAGCTGTGTTAAAGTTACAACGTTAAGTTTCTTTATTGGCTTAAAAACTGTAGTGTCTACTGTGCAGACTTGCATGTGGTGTTTTTGATTAATATTCCCTCAACCAACAATATGCCTTATGAAGTTAAGAAAACATAATGATAACCCGAATGTTATAACAAAAGAGGATGCTGGGGATAAAAACTGCACTGGTTATAACAAAGATCGAAAATGTAAACACTGCAACGCAGAGAAAAACATTAGCGTAACCAAATTATCAGTTATGTCTGTCTGCACGCCTATATCACCTCTCTGCACGACTGTCTGTCTGCACGCCTATATCACCTCTCTGCACGACTGTCTGTCTGCACGCCTATATCACCTCTCTGCACGACTGTCTGTCTGCACGCCTATATCACCTCTCTGCACGACTGTCTGTCTGCACGACTGTCTGTCTGCACGCCTAACGACGAAATATTTGCTTGTTTTACGTAGTCTTTAAATAGACTTGTTTTCAAGTAAAAATATTGTTTTAAAATGCTTTTAAATGGAAATGAAGCAAAACGGAAGCTTAGTATTCGAATGTTCGTGTATTGTGTTAATGTCATTTTAAACGCTGAGAAAGCCAGCGTAATTTTTTACGTAAGACGCTCAATGTAAACAGAACAAAGGGAAATAACTGATCACTTACGCTCAAAAATCGATACATTATATTCGATTTCGTCACATAGGGTGGGTCAATTTGAAATTTTTTTTTTCCGATGTCTTCGCTAGGGCTCAATGTACAAGTATAGCAATTTCGGTGCAATTCCGTGAGAGATTCTAAGAGGAGATGTGTGCCAAAAATCGATAGACAGACAGACAACCACAGTTTTATATATATAGATTATATCTTTATCGAATTTGACAACTCTTTAAGTAAGAAACAAAAGTAGTTAGCAACTTCTATATATCTCTGTTATTTTGAACATTCTTATTGCGTATTATCTGTTAGCCGTGATCGTCTAGCGGTTATGACACCACGTTGTGGCCGTGGTAACCGAAGTTCGAAACCTGGTCACGGCAGCTAATACGATTACATTTCGTTATTTCAAATACTTTGTAACTAATAAAATGGCATATTCAAAATATTAGTGATTATATTATTTAATGAACAAAAATCGTACCTTATGTATGACAATAATTGTTTCTACTGTTGGCACAAGGCCAGCAATCATCCAGTGCATTACTGGTACTTTATTTTATCGACCCCGTAAGGATGAGAGGTAAAGTTAACCTCGGCGGGATTTGAACTCAGATCGTAAAGGGACGTAACTCTATGCTTCAAAGCATGGTGACCGACTCTCTACCGATACTGCCAATCCACCGCCCTTATGGATGACAATAATGAGAGCTGATTCTTTTAATAAGTTTTATCACATGTTATATTAAAAGATGGAAGAAAAAATGAGTGCATAATCATAAAAATAATCATGTATATCATTATTGATAGAAGTTTGACAGAAACTAGCTAAAAATAAATATCATTTGTAGAAGATATTAAAACATAGGAATATTAGTAATTGAGAAGTAGGTATACATGGTATCACTGTGTAACTCTCCCATTCCTTCCACTGTATCTTTGAAAAATCAGCTGAAGCAGCGTTCTATAAAAACAATGAATTCAAAACACATAGCTACTTCAATGTATCACCATTATATTGAACAGACTTGGCTTTTAATTACTGGTAGCCGTGTTTGTGTAGTGGTTAGTACACCACGATGTGGCCGTTCACGCAACCAATATGAGTGTCTCTTTATTATTATTTATTATTTCGAAGGCATGTGGATTGACAGTATCGGTAGAAGGTCGGACGCCATGCTTTGATGCATGGAGTTACGGCCCTTGCCATTCTGAATTCAAATCCCGCCTGAATTCAAACTTTGCCTTTCATCCTTATGTGGTCGATAAAATAAAGTACCAGTAATACACTGGCTAATTTGCTGGCCTTGTGCCAAAAGTAGAAACAACTATTTATTATTTCGTAATTTAAAGAAATACACATACGGAAAATTAAAAAATATGTTGCTGCACAGAAAATGTCACTCCTGTTGGATGACAATAACTAGATCTGTACCAACCATGCCCATCACGTCTCGTAATTCTTTATCATGTTTCTTTTATGGGATATGAAAAAAATGATTACAAATTCATAATAAATAAAACCTCTTCCCATTCGAAGGAGGTAGATTCCTTATCTGGGACGTCACATGTGACACGTTCTCCGCCTTCAACTTAGTCGCTTCAGCCACAAACCCCGGTATTGCGGCCTGTAATGCAGAGAACAGGACGACAAACAAATACTGGGAATTGCCCGGCCTCTTCACTTCGCACTGGTCACTGTCGAAACCTCAGGCGTCCTGCAGGGCTCCTACACAAGATCGGAACGCCAGCAGCCAGTCTGGGGTGGTTGTTGAATCGAGTGTCGCTGGCCATTGTCCGCGAAAATGCTTTTGCAATCTTGTCCGCAGAGCGAGCCCTAACCCTAGTCCTTGCTTTCCCCCTCCTTTTCCTCTCATTTATTGCTTTTATAGTCCTTTCTTCTATTTTCCCATACAGCCAGATCTGCCCCTACTTACTCTTTTCCCATTTATCATCACTTAATTTTGCTTCTACGTTTGTAAATATAAATCGAAAAGAAAAGAACAAAGTATCATTATTGCTACGAATGTGACAAAGACTAGCTAATAATATCTCATTTAGTAGACTTTGAAATATATGACCAACTCGTTATTGAAAAGTAGATATACGTCGTAACCCCTCATTCCTATCATTGAATCTTCCAGTTGCCAGTAGAAAGAGAGTTCTAGAAACAATGATTGAATCTTTGTTGAATTTGACAATTGTCACTATAAGAGACACATTAAATAAGAACTCTGATATATCACTATTATATAAAGTACCAGTAATGCACAGGGTAATTGTTGGCCTTGTACCAAAAGCAGAAACAATTATATTGAAATACTCGTCCGTATTACCTGACTACCTTGATCGTCTAGTGGTAAGGGCCCCCACGCTGCACCCGTGGTAATTCAGGTTCGAATCCTGGTCACCGCAACTACTATATGTATTTTTTTTTTTTCTGGAATTGAAAAAAATATATATTTAGAATATCGAAGAAAATTTGATTAACATAAATATTTTCCGTTTTTACATATGTGTAGTGTTGTTTTTTGAAATAGAATTGTTAACAATCTTTTGATTTTTATTAAAAAAACATATTTCACATGATAAACATAAGCGAAAGAGAGAGAAAATGAAAACAATGGAGAGAGTGAGGTGGGGCAGATGCTACATCACCGGCTAGGCAGTATATCTCAGCTACATCCCGTGATCAAGATGGTGAAAGCACTGTCGCGGAGAAAAGAGAGCGATACTTCCTACACCAGCAACTCTTCGGGCATTATGAATTCTTCTAGATTTGGCAGATAAAAATGACATTCCAGGGACCAAGGTCAGCGGAAGTCTCGACAGATCACTTCAAAAAGTAGTCGGAGGGTCAAGGTCAGGAAGTTTGATGTACTTTTCTTGATTGACCATCTTGGACATGAATAAAAAGCATTTACATTTCCAGTCCATACTCTCCTTTTTAGATTCTGGCTCATAGTGATAGACTCACGTTTCATCTTTTGTGACTATTCTGCTCAAATATTCTTCACCTTCATTGTTCTAACGGTCAAGTAACGTTGGCAGACCTTAACAGGTTTACACTTATTCTCTGTGGTAAGCTCTCTTGGCATCCATCTCGCACAGACGTTATGGAAACCGAACTACTCATAGATGATTTGATAGGCAGAACCAAGACTAATCTGCAAAGAACATGCTACCTCATCGATGATAACTTGCCGGTTCGCCATTAATATCTTTCGAGCTTACTGAATCTTCTCGTCACTGGTGGAAGTTGGGGTTAGGGTTAGGATTAGGGTTAGGTTTAGGGTTAGGGTTAGGGTTAGGGTTAGGTTTAGGTTTAGGGTTAGGGTTAGGGTTAGGTTTAGGGTTAGGTTTAGGGTTAGGCTTAGGGTTAGGGTTAGGCTTAGGGTTAGGGTTAGGCTTAGGTTAAGGTTCAGGCTTAGGGTTAGGGTTAGGGTTAGGGGGTAGGGGCGGGTTAGGGTTAGGGTTTGCACTTGTGCTCTGCGGTAAGCTCTCTTGGCATCCAACTCGCAAAAACTTTATTGAAACTGAACTACTCATAGATGATTTTATAGGCAGAACCATGACTAATCTGCAGAGAACATGCTACCCCGTCGATGATAACTCGCCGGTTCGCCATTACTAGCTAACGAGCTTACTGAATCTTCTCTCACTGGTGGAGGTTGACGGGCGTCCTGCTTCTTCTTTGTGCATTACCCTTGTCCGACCACTATTAAACTTCTCGATGCACTCATACAGAAATCTATGCGGTAGTGCACTGCCTGTATGTTGTGTTAAAAACCATCGACGAATTTCAGCCCCCGACACACCTTTCGACCAGAGAAATCTGATCACTGCTCTTTGTCCCTCCTTGGTGCACATTGCTAGCGGAGCGGCCATGTTTAAACTGTAACAGCAGCACGAAAACTGGCGTTATCAAGCTCAAACGGCGCTCACGTGACCACAATAGCACCAACTGTAAGCAATGCATGGGCGAAAGGCAGTTTGACAATCATAAAGATATGTTAGGACGAAAGAGCAGATATGTTTTGACTTACCCTGATATATGTTTTATCATGATAACTATGTAAAGGACGCTATGTACGTATGATTGTAATAAAAAAGTACATTCTTATTGATACAAAAATGTTAAATGATAGTAACTTCTATATATCACTGTTATATTGGGCTCGTTTTCCATGTATTAGCTGTTAGCCGTGATCGTCTAGCGGTTAGGACCCCACGTTGTGGCCGTGGTAACCCAGGTTCGAATCCTGGTCACGGCAGCTAATACGGTTACTTTTCTTTTTTTTTTTCAAATTGTTTGTAACTAAAAAAATGACATAATCAGAATATTAACGATTATATTATTTAATAAGCAAAAATCATTCCCTGATGGATGACAATGAGAGCTGATTCTTTTAATAAGTTTTAACAGATGTTATATTAAAAGTATTGAAGAAAAAGTGAATACATAATCATAAAAATAATCATGTATATCATTATTGATAGAAGTTTGACAGAAACTAGCTAAAAATAAATATCACTTGAAGAAGACATTGAAACATAGGAATATTAGTAATTGAGAAGTAGGTATACATGGTATCACTGTGTAACTCTCCCATTCCTTCCACTGTATCTTTGATAAATCAGCTGAAGCAGCGTTCAATAAAAACAATGAATTCTAAAACGCAGTAAATACAGTAAATACATAGTACCTAGCTACTTCAATCTATCATCATTATATTGAACAGTTTTGGCATCTACTGACCGGTAACCGTGTTTGTCTAGTGGTTGGTGCTCCACGTTGTGCCCGTGGTAATCGAGGTTCATATCCCGGTCATGCAACGAATTATGAATAACCTTTTTTTTTTAAATTTATTGTCTCGTAATTTAAAGAAAAACACGTTCGCAACATTAAGAATTGTGTTGTTGTAGGCAAAATGTCATCCCTCTATGTTGTAGGCAAAATGTCATCCCTCTATGGATGACAATAACTAGAACTGTACCAACCATGCCCATCACGTCTCATAATTCTTTATCGTGCTTCTTTTATGGGTTAGGAAATAAATGATTGCAAATTCATAATAAATAAAACCTCTTCCCATTCGAAGGAGGTAGATTCCCCATCTGCGACGTCACATGTGACACGTTCTCCGCCTCCAACTTAGTCGTTTCGGTCACAAACCCCGGCACTGAGGCCTGCAATGCAGAGAACAGGACGACAAAGAAATACTGGAAATTGCCCGGCCGCTTCCTCTTCACACTGGTCCCCGTTCAAACCTCAGGCCTCCTCGGACCCCGTACTGCAGAGTTCCTCCGCAAGATTGGAACGGCAGCAGCCAGTCTGAGCAAGGAGCCCCGCGAGTTAAGGTGGTTGTTGAATCGAGTATCTTTGGCTATTGTCCGCGGAAATGCGTTTGCTGTCTTCTCCGCAGGGCGAGACCTAACCCTGCCGCGTCCTAGGACCGAAATATTTACCTCCGCCACCCCTCCTTTTAAGCTGTGGTCCTAGAGGCCTTGCTTTCCCCCTCCTTTTCCTCTTATTTGTGGGATTTATAGTCTTTTCCTCTACTTTCCCATACAGCCAGATTTACCCTTCTTTATACTTCCCCCATCTTCTCATCACTTAATTTTGTTTTTATATGTAAATATACACACAAACACCCCCCTCCTAAAAATAACAACAAAAAAAGAAATAGAAAACAAAAACAAGTGCAATATTATTGCTACAAAATTATTTACTAAAATTATTAAATCCTTACTAAGAAAAAACTTAACAATTTTGAGGGATTTACTAACACGGTTGCATTTTTTACACATTGTTTTGTAATTCAACCCCGCCGTCGCCTCGGATCAGAACAAATCACCATCTCCACTTTTCCCTCCTTTTCTAATGTGACCCTAGAGTTCTTGTTTCCTCTCATTTATGCCTTTTATAGTCCTTTCTTCTGCTTTCCCATAATCCAGATCTGCCCTTCTTTACTCTTTCCCCATTTCTCATTACTTAATTTTGCTTCTATGTTTGTAAATATAGATAAAAAAGAAAAAAACAAATGTATAATTATTGCTACAAATTTGACAAAGGTTAGCTAATAATATCTCATTTAGTAGACTTTGAAATATATGAACCTCTCGTAATTGAAAAGTAGATATACGTCGTAATCCCTCATGCCTATCATTGAATCTTCCAGTTGCCAGCAAAAAGAGAGTTCTAGAAATAAGGATTGAATCTTTGTTGTATTTGACAATGTTCTAAAGGTGAACTGAAACAACATAAAATGTAGAAAGATTATATATTTGGTTAATTTGACAAATCTCTATGTAAGAGAAAAATGTAGTTAGCAACTTCTATATATCATTGTTATTTTGGGTGGATGCTTTACGTATTAGCTGTTAGCCGTGATCGTCTAGTGGTTAGGACCCCACGTTGTGGCCGTGGTAACCCAGGTTCGAATCCTGGTCACAGCAGTTGATACACTTATCTTCCTTTTTTTTCAAAAAGTTTGAAACTAAAAATATGAATTATTCAGAATATTAACGATTATATTATTTAGTAAGCAAATATCATCACTGACCGATGACAATAATTGGAGCTGATCCTTTTAATAAGTTTTATCACATCTTATATTAAAAGTATTGAAAAAAAATGAATGCATAATCATTAAAATAATCATGTATTTCATTATTGTAGAAACAATGATTGAATCTTTGTGGAATTTGACAACTCTCAGTATAAGAAACTCATTAGATAAGGACTTTGATATATCACTATAATATTGAACCGTCGTTAATATGTATTAGCTGACTGCCGTGATCGTCTAGTGGTTAGGACTCCACGTTGTGCCCATGGTAACCCAGGTTCGAACCCTGGTCACTGATCCCCAACACTGAGTTTGAGTACTCTGCCCCCACAACATTCCCATAAATAAGTGGACGCAGAAGAAGAAGAAAAAGAATTGAATCACACCATGACGATCCATCCAAACCTACTAAGCATAGAAGCAACCTTAAAATGCTACTGGTGATGGTGGTAATGGTGATGATGATGGTGATGATGTTAGACTCAACGAGAAGGACAGTAATTCCATAACTGTTAGCATGTTTGTGATGTGTTTCCAATACATTTTATTTCAACTAATTAATGAAGAATTTTAAACGATTTACTAAAGTTATTTATTATGTTTCTTATCGAATATTATTTTCTAAAATTTTAATTTAAATAAGAATTCTTTAAAATTAGTGATTTTGATTGATAGAACCAGAGATGATCAAGGGCTGGTTGGTATTAAAGGGGTTAGGACTTTAGCGATCATATTTCTAATGACGTACACTCTATTTCAATTAATTAATGAAGAATTTTGAGGGATTTACTAAAATTATTATTTTATTACTAAGATAATAACTTAACATGAAATGGAAGATTTCAATTTAAATAGAAACCCTATAATATGTGTACATTTGTTTCATAGAACCAGAACCAGTTTTAACTGGTTTAGTATCAAAAGGCTTAATGATTCTACACTTAGATGTGTTCTTTTATATCTCGCGTCCTTTAAAGAAACTCAACAAAAGTCATATTGATATTATTATGTAACAAACCTGTTAATATATAAAGAACAATAATTTTAGAAGTGATATAAACCATTGAGATTCTTTATTTTATTCTTCTACTAGTTTCAATCATTAAACAATGGCCATTCAGGGTACCATCTTGAAAAGATTTAGTCAACCATGTTGACCACAGTACTTATTGTTTTCATGTCTTGTATTTACTTCATTCTTTCTGTTGAGCTGCTAAGGTAGCTATGTTGTCAGTCACTGAATGTTCTAAAGTTTAACTAAAGCAACGTAAAATATACAAAGATCTTTGTTGAATTTGACAACTCACTAAGTAAGAAACAAAATAGCCAGCAACTTCTATATATCAGTATTATTTTGAACGTTTTTCGTATGTATTGGCTAACTGCCGTGATCGTCTAGTGGTTAGAACCACATGTTACGGCCGTGGTAACCCATGTTCGAATCCTGGTCACGGCAGCTAATGCGGTTGCATTTTTTACACATTGTTTTGTAATTCAACCCCGCCGTCCGTCGCCTCGGATCAGAACAAATCACCATCTCCACTTTTCCCTCCTTTTCTAATGTGATCCTAGAGTTCTTGTTACCTCTCATTTATGCCTTTTATAGTCCTTTCGTCTACTTTCCCATAATCCAGATCTGCCCTTCTTTACTCTTTCCCCATTTCTCATTACTTAATTTTGCTTCTATGTTTGTAAATATAGATAAAAAAGAAAAAAACAAATGTATAATTATTGCTACAAATTTGACAAAGGTTAGCTAATAATATCCCATTTAGTAGACTTTGAAATATATGAACCTCTCGTAATTGAAAAGTAGATATACGTCGTAATCCCTCATTCCTATCATTGAATCTTCCAGTTGCCAGCAGAAAGAGAGTTCTAGAAATAAGGATTGAATCTTTGTTGAATTTGACAATGTTCTAAAGGTGAACTGAAACAACGTAAAATGTAGAAAGATTATATATTTGGTTAATTTGACAACTCTCTATGTAAGAGAAAAATGTAGTTAGCAACTTCTATATATCATTGTTATTTTCGGCGACTCTTTTATGTATTAGCTGTTAGCCGTGATTGTCTAGTGGTTAGGACCCCACGTTGTGGCCGTGGTAACCCAGGTTCGAATCCTGGTCACGGCAACTGATACGCTTATCTTCCTTTTTTTTTTCAAAATTTTGAAACTAAAAATATGAATTATTCAGAATATTAACGATTATATTATTTAGTAAGCAAATATCATCACTGACCGATGACAATAATGGGAGCTGATCCTTTTAATAAGTTTTATCACATCTTATATTAACAGTATTGAAAAAAAATGAATGCAAAATCATTAAAATAATCATGTATTTCATTATTGTAGAAACAATGATTGAATCTTTGTGGAATTTGACAACTCTCAGTATAAGAAACTCATTAGATAAGGACTTTGATATATCACTATAATATTGAACCGTCGTTATATGTATTAGCTGACTGCCGTGATCGTCTAGTGGTTAGGACTCCACGTTGTGCCCATGGTAACCCAGGTTCGAATCCTGGTCACTGATCCCCAACACTGAGTTTGAGTACTCTGCCCCCACAACATTCCCATAAATAAGTGGACGCAGAAGTTGAAGAAAAAGAATTGAATCACACCATGACGATCCATCCAAACCTAGTAAGCATAGAAGCAACCTTAAAATGCTACTGGTGATGGTGGTAATGGTGATGATGATGGTGATGATGTTAGACTCAACGAGAAGGACAGTAATTCCATAACTGTTAGCATGTTTGTGATGTGTTTCCAATACATTTTATTTCAACTAATTAATGAAGAATTTTAAACGATTTACTAAAGTTATTTATTATGTTTCTTATCGAATATTATTTTCTAAAATTTTAATTTAAATAAGAATTCTTTAAAATTAGTGATTTTGATTGATAGAACCAGAGATGATCAAGGGCTGGTTGGTATTAAAGGGGTTAGGACTTTAGCGATCATATTTCTAATGACGTACACTCTATTTCAATTAATTAATGAAGAATTTTGAGGGATTTACTAAAATTATTATTTTATTACTAAGATAATAACTTAACATGAAATGGAAGATTTCAATTTAAATAGAAACCCTATAATATGTGTACATTTGTTTCATAGAACCAGAACCAGTTTTAACTGGTTTAGTATCAAAAGGCTTAATGATTCTACACTTAGATGTGTTCTTTTATATCTCGCGTCCTTTAAAGAAACTCAACAAAAGTCATATTGATATTATTATGTAACAAACCTGTTAATATATAAAGAACAATAATTTTAGAAGTGATATAAACCATTGAGATTCTTTATTTTATTCTTCTACTAGTTTCAATCATTAAACAATGGCCATTCAGGGTACCATCTTGAAAAGATTTAGTCAACCATGTTGACCACAGTACTTATTGTTTTCATGTCTTGTATTTACTTCATTCTTTCTGTTGAGCTGCTAAGGTAGCTATGTTGTCAGTCACTGAATGTTCTAAAGTTTAACTAAAGCAACGTAAAATATACAAAGATCTTTGTTGAATTTGACAACTCTCTAAGTAAGAAACAAAATAGCCAGCAACTTCTATATATCAGTATTATTTTGAACGTTTTTCGTATGTATTGGCTAACTGCCGTGATCGTCTAGTGGTTAGAACCACATGTTACGGCCGTGGTAACCCATGTTCGAATCCTGGTCACGGCAGCTAATGCGGTTGCATTTTTTACACATTGTTTTGTAATTCAACCCCGCCGTCCGTCGCCTCGGATCAGAACAAATCACCATCTCCACTTTTCCCTCCTTTTCTAATGTGATCCTAGAGTTCTTGTTACCTCTCATTTATGCCTTTTATAGTCCTTTCGTCTACTTTCCCATAATCCAGATCTGCCCTTCTTTACTCTTTCCCCATTTCTCATTACTTAATTTTGCTTCTATGTTTGTAAATATAGATAAAAAAGAAAAAAACAAATCTATAATTATTGCTACAAATTTGACAAAGGGTAGCTAATAATATCCCATTTAGTAGACTTTGAAATATATGAACATCTCGTAATTGAAAAGTAGATATACGTCGTAATCCCTCATTCCTATCATTGAATCTTCCAGTTGCCAGCAGAAAGAGAGTTCTAGAAATAAGGATTGAATCTTTGTTGAATTTGACAATGTTCTAAAGGTGAACTGAAACAACATAAAATGTAGA
The DNA here is from genome assembly GCA_964016885.1 of Eledone cirrhosa. Classification (NCBI taxonomy): domain Eukaryota; kingdom Metazoa; phylum Mollusca; class Cephalopoda; order Octopoda; family Eledonidae; genus Eledone; species Eledone cirrhosa. The sequence continues at coordinate 277,588,071 of OZ024742.1, read as the reverse complement.
AAGATTATATCTCTGGTTAATTTGAAAACTCTCCGTGTAAGAAAAAAAATTAGTTAGCAACTTCTATATATCATTGCTATTTTGGGCGACTTCTTTACGTATTAGCTGTTAGCCGTGATCGTCTAGTGGTTAGGACCCCACGTTGTGGCCGTGGTAACCCAGGTTCGAATCCTGGTCACGGCAGCTGATACGCTTATCTTCCTTTTTTTTTCAAAATTTTGAAACTAAAAATATGAATTATTCAGAATATTAACGATTATATTATTTAGTAAGCAAATATCATCACTGACCGATGACAATAATTGGAGCTGATCCTTTTAATAAGTTTTATCACATCTTATATTAAAAGTATTGAAAAAAAATGAATGCATAATCATTAAAATAATCATGTATTTCATTATTGTAGAAACAATGATTGAATCTTTGTGGAATTTGACAACTCTCAGTATAAGAAACTCATTAGATAAGGACTTTGATATATCACTATAATATTGAACCGTCGTTATATGTATTAGCTGACTGCCGTGATCGTCTAGTGGTTAGGACTCCACGTTGTGCCCATGGTAACCCAGGTTCGAATCCTGGTCACTGATCCCCAACACTGAGTTTGAGTACTCTGCCCCCACAACATTCCCATAAATAAGTGGACGCAGAAGTTGAAGAAAAAGAATTGAATCACACCATGACGATCCATCCAAACCTAGTAAGCATAGAAGCAACCTTAAAATGCTACTGGTGATGGTGGTAATGGTGATGATGATGGTGATGATGTTAGACTCAACGAGAAGGACAGTAATTCCATAACTGTTAGCATGTTTGTGATGTGTTTCCAATACATTTTATTTCAACTAATTAATGAAGAATTTTAAACGATTTACTAAAGTTATTTATTATGTTTCTTATCGAATATTATTTTCTAAAATTTTAATTTAAATAAGAATTCTTTAAAATTAGTGATTTTGATTGATAGAACCAGAGATGATCAAGGGCTGGTTGGTATTAAAGGGGTTAGGACTTTAGCGATCATATTTCTAATGACGTACACTCTATTTCAATTAATTAATGAAGAATTTTGAGGGATTTACTAAAATTATTATTTTATTACTAAGATAATAACTTAACATGAAATGGAAGATTTCAATTTAAATAGGAACCCTATAATATGTGTACATTTGTTTCATAGAACCAGAACCAGTTTTAACTGGTTTAGTATCAAAAGGCTTAATGATTCTACACTTAGATGTGTTCTTTTATATCTCGCGTCCTTTAAAGAAACTCAACAAAAGTCATATTGATATTATTATGTAACAAACCTGTTAATATATAAAGAACAATAATTTTAGAAGTGATATAAACCATTGAGATTCTTTATTTTATTCTTCTACTAGTTTCAATCATTAAACAATGGCCATTCAGGGTACCATCTTGAAAAGATTTAGTCAACCATGTTGACCACAGTACTTATTGTTTTCATGTCTTGTATTTACTTCATTCTTTCTGTTGAGCTGCTAAGGTAGCTATGTTGTCAGTCACTGAATGTTCTAAGGTTTAACTAAAGCAACGTAAAATATACAAAGATCTTTGTTGAATTTGACAACTCTCTAAGTAAGAAACAAAATAGCCAGCAACTTCTATATATCAGTATTATTTTGAACGGTTTTCGTATGTATTGGCTAACTGCCGTGATCGTCTAGTGGTTAGAACCACATGTTACGGCCGTGGTAACCCATGGTCGAATCCTGGTCACGGCAGCTAATGCTGTTGCATTTTTTACACATTGTTTTGTAATTCAACCCCGCCGTCCGTCGCCTCGGATCAGAACAAATCACCATCTCCACTTTTCCCTCCTTTTCTAATGTGATCCTAGAGTTCTTGTTACCTCTCATTTATGCCTTTTATAGTCCTTTCGTCTACTTTCCCATAATCCAGATCTGCCCTTTTTTACTCTTTCCCCATTTCTCATTACTTAATTTTGCTTCTATGTTTGTAAATATAGATAAAAAAGAAAAAAACAAATGTATAATTATTGCTACAAATTTGACAAAGGTTAGCTAATAATATCCCATTTAGTAGACTTTGAAATATATGAACCTCTCGTAATTGAAAAGTAGATATACGTCGTAATCCCTCATTCCTATCATTGAATCTTCCAGTTGCCAGCAGAAAGAGAGTTCTAGAAATAAGGATTGAATCTTTGTTGAATTTCACAATGTTCTAAAGGTGAACTGAAACAACGTAAAATATAGAAAGATTATATATTTGGTTAATTTGACAACTCTCTATGTAAGAGAAAAATGTAGTTAGCAACTTCTATATATCATTGTTATTTTGGGCGACTCTTTTATGTATTAGCTGTTAGCCGTGATCGTCTAGTGGTTAGGACCCCACGTTGTGGCCGTGGTAACCCAGGTTCGAATCCTGGTCACGGCAGCTGATACGCTTATCTTCCTTTTTTTTTTCAAAATTTTGAAACTAAAGATATGAATTATTCAGAATATTAACGATTATATTATTTAGTAAGCAAATATCATCACTGACCGATGACAATAATTGGAGCTGATCCTTTTAATAAGTTTTATCACATCTTATATTAAAAGTATTGAAAAAAAATGAATGCAAAATCATTAAAATAATCATGTATTTCATTATTGTAGAAACAATGATTGAATCTTTGTGGAATTTGACAACTCTCAGTATAAGAAACTCATTAGATAAGGACTTTGATATATCACTATAATATTGAACCGTCGTTATATGTATTAGCTGACTGCCGTGATCGTCTAGTGGTTAGGACTCCACGTTGTGCCCATGGTAACCCAGGTTCGAATCCTGGTCACTGATCCCCAACACTGAGTTTGAGTACTCTGCCCCCACAACATTCCCATAAATAAGTGGACGCAGAAGAAGAAGATAAAGAATTGAATCACACCATGACGATCCATCCAAACCTACTAAGCATAGAATCAACCTTAAAATGCTACTGGTGATGGTGGTAATGGTGATGATGATGGTGATGATGTTAGACTCAACGAGAAGGACAGTAATTCCATAACTGTTAGCATGTTTGTGATGTGTTTCCAATACATTTTATTTCAACTAATTAATGAAGAATTTTAAACGATTTACTAAAGTTATTTATTATGTTTCTTATAGAATATTATTTTGTAAAATTTTAATTTAAATAAGAATTCTTTAAAATTAGTGATTTTGATTGATAGAACCAGAGATGATCAAGGGCTGGTTGGTATTAAAGGGGTTAGGACTTTAGCGATCATATTTCTAATGACGTACACTCTATTTCAATTAATTAATGAAGAATTTTGAGGGATTTACTAAAATTATTATTTTATTACTAAGATAATAATTTAACATGAAATGGAAGATTTCAATTTAAATAGAAACCCTATAATATGTGTACATTTGATTCATAGAACCAGAACCAGTTTTAACTGGTTTAGTATCAAAAGGCTTAATGATTCTACACTTAGATGTGTTCTTTTATATCTCGCGTCCTTTAAAGAAACTCAACAAAAGTCATATTGATATTATTATGTAATAAACCTGTTAATATATAAAGAACAATAATTTTAGAAGTGATATAAACCATTGAGATTCTTTATTTTATTCTTCTACTAGTTTCAATCATTAAACTGTGGCCATTCAGGGCACCATCTTGAAAAGATTTAGTCAACCATGTTGACCACAGTACTTCTTGTTTTCATGTCTTGTATTTACTTCATTCTTTTTGTTGAGCTGCTAAGGTAGCTATGTGACAGTCACTGAATGTTCTAAAGTTTAACTAAAGCAACGTAAAATATACAAAGATCTTTGTTGAATTTGACAACTCTCTAAGTAAGAAACAAAATAGCCAGCAACTTCTATATATCAGTATTATTTTGAACGATTTTCGTATGTATTGGCTGACTGCCGTGATCGTCTAGTGGTTAGATCCACATGTTACGGCCGTGGTAACCCAGGTTCGAAGCCTGGTCACGACAGCTAATCCGGTTGCATTTTTTACACATTGTTTTGTAATTCAACCCCGCCGTCGCCTCGGATCAGGACAAGTCACCGTCTCCACTTTTCCCTCCTTTTCTACTGTGATCCTAGAGTTCTTGTTTCCTATCATTTATGCCTTTTATAGTCCTTTCTTCTGCTTTCCCATAATCCAGATCTGCCCTTCTTTACTCTTTCCCCATTTCTCATTACTTAATTTTGCTTATATGTTTGTAAATATAGATAAAAAAGAAAAAAACAAATGTATAATTATTGCTACAAATTTGACAAAGGTTAGCTAATAATATCCCATTTAGTAGTACTGAAATATATGAACCTCTCGTAATTGAAACGTAGATATACGTCGTAATCCCTCATTCCTATCGTTGAATCTTCCAGTTGCCAGCAGAAAGAGAGTTCTAGAAACAAGGATTGAATCTTGTTTGAATTTGACAATGTTCTAAAGGTGAACTGAAACAACATAAAATGTAGAAAGATTATATCTCTGGTTAATTTGAAAACTCTCCGTGTAAGAAAAAAAATTAGTTAGCAACTTCTATATATCATTGCTATTTTGGGCGACTTCTTTACGTATTAGCTGTTAGCCGTGATCGTCTAGTGGTTAGGACCCCACGTTGTGGCCGTGGTAACCCAGGTTCGAATCCTGGTCACGGCAGCTGATACGCTTATCTTCCTTTGTTTTTCAAAATTTTGAAACTAAAAATATGAATTATTCAGAATATTAACGATTATATTATTTAGTAAGCAAATATCATCACTGACCGATGACAATAATTGGAGCTGATCCTTTTAATAAGTTTTATCACATCTTATATTAAAAGTATTGAAAAAAAATGAATGCCTAATCATTAAAATAATCATGTATTTCATTATTGTAGAAACAATGATTGAATCTTTGTGGAATTTGACAACTCTCAGTATAAGAAACTCATTAGATAAGGACTTTGATATATCACTATAATATTGAACCGTCGTTATATGTATTAGCTGACTGCCGTGATCGTCTAGTGGTTAGGACTCCACGTTGTGCCCATGGTAACCCAGGTTCGAATCCTGGTCACTGATCCCCAACACTGAGTTTGAGTACTCTGCCCCCACAACATTCCCATAAATAAGTGGACGCAGAAGTTGAAGAAAAAGAATTGAATCACACCATGACGATCCATCCAAACCTAGTAAGCATAGAAGCAACCTTAAAATGCTACTGGTGATGGTGGTAATGGTGATGATGATGGTGATGATGTTAGACTCAACGAGAAGGACAGTAATTCCATAACTGTTAGCATGTTTGTGATGTGTTTCCAATACATTTTATTTCAACTAATTAATGAAGAATTTTAAACGATTTACTAAAGTTATTTATTATGTTTCTTATCGAATATTATTTTCTAAAATTTTAATTTAAATAAGAATTCTTTAAAATTAGTGATTTTGATTGATAGAACCAGAGATGATCAAGGGCTGGTTGGTATTAAAGGGGTTAGGACTTTAGCGATCATATTTCTAATGACGTACACTCTATTTCAATTAATTAATGAAGAATTTTGAGGGATTTACTAAAATTATTATTTTATTACTAAGATAATAACTTAACAAGAAATGGAAGATTTCAATTTAAATAGGAACCCTATAATATGTGTACATTTGTTTCATAGAACCAGAACCAGTTTTAACTGGTTTAGTATCAAAAGGCTTAATGATTCTACACTTAGATGTGTTCTTTTATATCTCGCGTCCTTTAAAGAAACTCAACAAAAGTCATATTGATATTATTATGTAACAAACCTGTTAATATATAAAGAACAATAATTTTAGAAGTGATATAAACCATTGAGATTCTTTATTTTATTCTTCTACTAGTTTCAATCATTAAACTGTGGCCATTCAGGGCACCACATTGAAAAGATTTAGTCAACCATGTTGACCACAGTACTTCTTGTTTTCATGTCTTGTATTTACTTCATTCTTTTTGTTGAGCTGCTAAGGTAGCTATGTGACAGTCACTGAATGTTCTAAAGGTTAACTAAAGCAACGTAAAATATACAAAGATCTTTGTTGAATTTGACAACTCTCTAAGTAAGAAACAAAATAGCCAGCAACTTCTATATATCAGTATTATTTTGAACGTTTTTCGTATGTATTGGCTAACTGCCGTGATCGTCTAGTGGTTAGATCCACATGTTATGGCCGTGGTAACCCATGTTCGAATCCTGGACCCTGCAGCTAATGTGGTTGCATTTTTTACACATTGTTTTGTAATTCAACCCCGCCGTCCGTCGCCTCGGATCAGAACAAATCACCATCTCCACTTTTCCCTCCTTTTCTACTGTGATCCTAGAGTTCTTGTTACCTCTCATTTATGCCTTTTATAGTCCTTTCGTCTACTTTCCCATAATCCACATCTGCCCTTTTTTACTCTTTCACCATTTCTCATTACTTAATTTTGCTTCTATGTTTGTAAATATAGATAAAGAAGAAAAAAACAAATGTATAATTATTGCTACAAATTTGACAAAGGTTAGCTAATAATATCCCATTTAGTAGACTTTGAAATATATGAACCTCTCGTAATTGAAAAGTAGATATACGTCGTAATCCCTCATTCCTATCATTGAATCTTCCAGTTGCCAGCAGAAAGAGAGTTCTAGAAATAAGGATTGAATCTTTGTTGAATTTGACAATGTTCTAAAGGTGAACTGAAACAACATAAAATGTAGAAAGATTATATCTCTGGTTAATTTGAAAACTCTCCGTGTAAGAAAAAAAATTAGTTAGCAACTTCTATATATCATTGCTATTTTGGGCGACTTCTTTACGTATTAGCTGTTAGCCGTGATCGTCTAGTGGTTAGGACCCCACGTTGTGGCCGTGGTAACCCAGGTTCGAATCCTGGTCACGGCAGCTGATACGCTTATCTTCCTTTTTTTTTCAAAATTTTGAAACTAAAAATATGAATTATTCAGAATATTAACGATTATATTATTTAGTAAGCAAATATCATCACTGACCGATGACAATAATTGGAGCTGATCCTTTTAATAAGTTTTATCACATCTTATATTAAAAGTATTGAAAAAAAATGAATCCATAATCATTAAAATAATCATGTATTTCATTATTGTAGAAACAATGATTGAATCTTTGTGGAATTTGACAACTCTCAGTATAAGAAACTCATTAGATAAGGACTTTGATATATCACTATAATATTGAACCGTCGTTATATGTATTAGCTGACTGCCGTGATCGTCTAGTGGTTAGGACTCCACGTTGTGCCCATGGTAACCCAGGTTCGAATCCTGGTCACTAATCCCCAACACTGAGTTTGAGTACTCTGCCCCCACAACATTCCCATAAATAAGTGGACGCAGAAGTTGAAGAAAAAGAATTGAATCACACCATGACGATCCATCCAAACCTAGTAAGCATAGAAGCAACCTTAAAATGCTACTGGTGATGGTGGTAATGGTGATGATGATGGTGATGATGTTAGACTCAACGAGAAGGACAGTAATTCCATAACTGTTAGCATGTTTGTGATGTGTTTCCAATACATTTTATTTCAACTAATTAATGAAGAATTTTAAACGATTTACTAAAGTTATTTATTATGTTTCTTATCGAATATTATTTTCTAAAATTTTAATTTAAATAAGAATTCTTTAAAATTAGTGATTTTGATTGATAGAACCAGAGATGATCAAGGGCTGGTTGGTATTAAAGGGGTTAGGACTTTAGCGATCATATTTCTAATGACGTACACTCTATTTCAATTAATTAATGAAGAATTTTGAGGGATTTACTAAAATTATTATTTTATTACTAAGATAATAACTTAACATGAAATGGAAGATTTCAATTTAAATAGAAACCCTATAATATGTGTACATTTGTTTCATAGAACCAGAACCAGATTTAACTGGTTTAGTATCAAAAGGCTTAATGATTCTACACTTAGATGTGTTCTTTTATATCTCGCGTCCTTTAAAGAAACTCAACAAAAGTCATATTGATATTATTATGTAACAAACCTGTTAATATATAAAGAACAATAATTTTAGAAGTGATATAAACCATTGAGATTCTTTATTTTATTCTTCTACTAGTTTCAATCATTAAACAATGGCCATTCAGGGTACCATCTTGAAAAGATTTAGTCAACCATGTTGACCACAGTACTTATTGTTTTCATGTCTTGTATTTACTTCATTCTTTCTGTTGAGCTGCTAAGGTAGCTATGTTGTCAGTCACTGAATGTTCTAAAGTTTAACTAAAGCAACGTAAAATATACAAAGATCTTTGTTGAATTTGACAACTCTCTAAGTAAGAAACAAAATAGCCAGCAACTTCTATATATCAGTATTATTTTGAACGATTTTCGTATGTATTGGCTGACTGCCGTGATCGTCTAGTGATTAGAACCACATGTTACGGCCGTGGTAACCCATGTTCGAATCCTGGTCACGGCAGCTAATGCTGTTGCATTTTTTACACATTGTTTTGTAATTCAACCCCGCCGTCCGTCGCCTCGGATCAGAACAAATCACCATCTCCACTTTTCCCTCCTTTTCTAATGTGATCCTAGAGTTCTTGTTACCTCTCATTTATGCCTTTTATAGTCCTTTCGTCTACTTTCCCATAATCCAGATCTGCCCTTTTTTACTCTTTCCCCATTTCTCATTACTTAATTTTGCTTCTATGTTTGTAAATATAGATAAAAAAGAAAAAAACAAATGTATAATTATTGCTACAAATTTGACAAAGGTTAGCTAATAATATCCCATTTAGTAGACTTTGAAATATATGAACCTCTCGTAATTGAAAAGTAGATATACGTCGTAATCCCTCATTCCTATCATTGAATCTTCCAGTTGCCAGCAGAAAGAGAGTTCTAGAAATAAGGATTGAATCTTTGTTGAATTTGACAATGTTCTAAAGGTGAACTGAAACAACGTAAAATGTAGAAAGATTATATATTTGGTTAATTTGACAACTCTCTATGTAAGAGAAAAATGTAGTTAGCAACTTCTATATATCATTGTTATTTTGGGCGACTCTTTTATGTATTAGCTGTTAACCGTGATCGTCTAGTGGTTAGGACCCCACGTTGTGGCCGTGGTAACCCAGGTTCGAATCCTGGTCACAGCAACTGATACGCTTATCTTCCTTTGTTTTTCAAAATTTTGAAACTAAAAATATGAATTATTCAGAATATTAACGATTATATTATTTAGTAAGCAAATATCATCACTGACCGATGACAATAATGGGAGCTGATCCTTTTAATAAGTTTTATCACATCTTATATTAAAAGTATTGAAAAAAAATGAATGCAAAATCATTAAAATAATCATGTATTTCATTATTGTAGAAACAATGATTGAATCTTTGTGGAATTTGACAACTCTCAGTATAAGAAACTCATTAGATAAGGACTTTGATATATCACTATAATATTGAACCGTCGTTATATGTATTAGCTGACTGCCGTGATCGTCTAGTGGTTAGGACTCCACGTTGTGCCCATGGTAACCCAGGTTCGAATCCTGGTCACTGATCCCCAACACTGAGTTTGAGTACTCTGCCCCCACAACATTCCCATAAATAAGTGGACGCAGAAGTTGAAGAAAAAGAATTGAATCACACCATGACGATCCATCCAAACCTAGTAAGCATAGAAGCAACCTTAAAATGCTACTGGTGATGGTGGTAATGGTGATGATGATGGTGATGATGTTAGACTCAACGAGAAGGACAGTAATTCCATAACTGTTAGCATGTTTGTGATGTGTTTCCAATACATTTTATTTCAACTAATTAATGAAGAATTTTAAACGATTTACTAAAGTTATTTATTATGTTTCTTATCGAATATTATTTTCTAAAATTTTAATTTAAATAAGAATTCTTTAAAATTAGTGATTTTGATTGATAGAACCAGAGATGATCAAGGGCTGGTTGGTATTAAAGGGGTTAGGACTTTAGCGATCATATTTCTAATGACGTACACTCTATTTCAATTAATTAATGAAGAATTTTGAGGGATTTACTAAAATTATTATTTTATTACTAAGATAATAACTTAACATGAAATGGAAGATTTCAATTTAAATAGGAACCCTATAATATGTGTACATTTGTTTCATAGAACCAGAACCAGTTTTAACTGGTTTAGTATCAAAAGGCTTAATGATTCTACACTTAGATGTGTTCTTTTATATCTCGCGTCCTTTAAAGAAACTCAACAAAAGTCATATTGATATTATTATGTAACAAACCTGTTAATATATAAAGAACAATAATTTTAGAAGTGATATAATCCATTGAGATTCTTTATTTTATTCTTCTACTAGTTTCAATCATTAAACTGTGGCCATTCAGGGTACCATCTTGAAAAGATTTAGTCAACCATGTTGACCACAGTACTTATTGTTTTCATGTCTTGTATTTACTTCATTCTTTCTGTTGAGCTGCTAAGGTAGCTATGTTGTCAGTCACTGAATGTTCTAAAGTTTAACTAAAGCAACGTAAAATATACAAAGATCTTTGTTGAATTTGACAACTCTCTAAGTAAGAAACAAAATAGCCAGCAACTTCTATATATCAGTATTATTTTGAACGGTTTTCGTATGTATTGGCTAACTGCCGTGATCGTCTAGTGGTTAGAACCACATGTTACGGCCGTGGTAACCCATGTTCGAATCCTGGTCACGGCAGCTAATGCTGTTGCATTTTTTACACATCGTTTTGTAATTCAACCCCGCCGTCCGTCGCCTCGGATCAGAACAAATCACCATCTCCACTTTTCCCTCCTTTTCTAATGTGATCCTAGAGTTCTTGTTACCTCTCATTTATGCCTTTTATAGTCCTTTCGTCTACTTTCCCATAATCCAGATCTGCCCTTTTTTACTCTTTCCCCATTTCTCATTACTTAATTTTGCTTCTATGTTTGTAAATATAGATAAAAAAGAAAAAAACAAATCTATAATTATTGCTACAAATTTGACAAAGGGTAGCTAATAATATCCCATTTAGTAGACTTTGAAATATATGAACATCTCGTAATTGAAAAGTAGATATACGTCGTAATCCCTCATTCCTATCATTGAATCTTCCAGTTGCCAGCAGAAAGAGAGTTCTAGAAATAAGGATTGAATCTTTGTTGAATTTGACAATGTTCTAAAGGTGAACTGAAACAACATAAAATGTAGAAAGATTATATCTCTGGTTAATTTGAAAACTCTCCGTGTAAGAAAAAAAATTAGTTAGCAACTTCTATATATCATTGCTATTTTGGGCGACTTCTTTACGTATTAGCTGTTAGCCGTGATCGTCTAGTGGTTAGGACCCCACGTTGTGGCCGTGGTAACCCAGGTTCGAATCCTGGTCACGGCAGCTGATACGCTTATCTTCCTTTTTTTTTCAAAATTTTGAAACTAAAAATATGAATTATTCAGAATATTAACGATTATATTATTTAGTAAGCAAATATCATCACTGACCGATGACAATAATTGGAGCTGATCCTTTTAATAAGTTTTATCACATCTTATATTAAAAGTATTGAAAAAAAATGAATCCATAATCATTAAAATAATCATGTATTTCATTATTGTAGAAACAATGATTGAATCTTTGTGGAATTTGACAACTCTCAGTATAAGAAACTCATTAGATAAGGACTTTGATATATCACTATAATATTGAACCGTCGTTATATGTATTAGCTGACTGCCGTGATCGTCTAGTGGTTAGGACTCCACGTTGTGCCCATGGTAACCCAGGTTCGAATCCTGGTCACTGATCCCCAACACTGAGTTTGAGTACTCTGCCCCCACAACATTCCCATAAATAAGTGGACGCAGAAGTTGAAGAAAAAGAATTGAATCACACCATGACGATCCATCCAAACCTAGTAAGCATAGAAGCAACCTTAAAATGCTACTGGTGATGGTGGTAATGGTGATGATGATGGTGATGATGTTAGACTCAACGAGAAGGACAGTAATTCCATAACTGTTAGCATGTTTGTGATGTGTTTCCAATACATTTTATTTCAACTAATTAATGAAGAATTTTAAACGATTTACTAAAGTTATTTATTATGTTTCTTATCGAATATTATTTTCTAAAATTTTAATTTAAATAAGAATTCTTTAAAATTAGTGATTTTGATTGATAGAACCAGAGATGATCAAGGGCTGGTTGGTATTAAAGGGGTTAGGACTTTAGCGATCATATTTCTAATGACGTACACTCTATTTCAATTAATTAATGAAGAATTTTGAGGGATTTACTAAAATTATTATTTTATTACTAAGATAATAACTTAACATGAAATGGAAGATTTCAATTTAAATAGGAACCCTATAATATGTGTACATTTGTTTCATAGAACCAGAACCAGTTTTAACTGGTTTAGTATCAAAAGGCTTAATGATTCTACACTTAGATGTGTTCTTTTATATCTCGCGTCCTTTAAAGAAACTCAACAAAAGTCATATTGATATTATTATGTAACAAACCTGTTAATATATAAAGAACAATAATTTTAGAAGTGATATAAACCATTGAGATTCTTTATTTTATTCTTCTACTAGTTTCAATCATTAAACTGTGGCCATTCAGGGTACCATCTTGAAAAGATTTAGTCAACCATGTTGACCACAGTACTTATTGTTTTCATGTCTTGTATTTACTTCATTCTTTCTGTTGAGCTGCTAAGGTAGCTATGTTGTCAGTCACTGAATGTTCTAAGGTTTAACTAAAGCAACGTAAAATATACAAAGATCTTTGTTGAATTTGACAACTCTCTAAGTAAGAAACAAAATAGCCAGCAACTTCTATATATCAGTATTATTTTGAACGTCTTTCGTATGTATTGGCTAACTGCCGTGATCGTCTAGTGGTTAGAACCACATGTTACGGCCGTGGTAACCCATGTTCGAATCCTGGTCACGGCAGCTAATGCGGTTGCATTTTTTACACATTGTTTTGTAATTCAACCCCGCCGTCCGTCGCCTCGGATCAGAACAAATCACCATCTCCACTTTTCCCTCCTTTTCTAATGTTATCCTAGAGTTCTTGTTACCTCTCATTTATGCCTTTTATAGTCCTTTCGTCTACTTTCCCATAATCCAGATCTGCCCTTTTTTACTCTTTCCCCATTTCTCATTACTTAATTTTGCTTCTATGTTTGTAAATATAGATAAAAAAGAAAAAAACAAATGTATAATTATTGCTACAAATTTGACAAAGGTTAGCTAATAATATCCCATTTAGTAGACTTTGAAATATATGAACCTCTCGTAATTGAAAAGTAGATATACGTCGTAATCCCTCATTCCTATCATTGAATCTTCCAGTTGCCAGCAGAAAGAGAGTTCTAGAAATAAGGATTGAATCTTTGTTGAATTTCACAATGTTCTAAAGGTGAACTGAAACAACGTAAAATGTAGAAAGATTATATATTTGGTTAATTTGACAACTCTCTATGTAAGAGAAAAATGTAGTTAGCAACTTCTATATATCATTGTTATTTTGGGCGACTCGTTTATGTATTAGCTGTTAGCCGTGATCGTCTAGTGGTTAGGACCCCACGTTGTGGCCGTGGTAACCCAGGTTCGAATCCTGGTCACGGCAGCTGATACGCTTATCTTCCTTTTTTTTTCAAAATTTTGAAACTAAAGATATGAATTATTCAGAATATTAACGATTATATTATTTAGTAAGCAAATATCATCACTGACCGATGACAATAATTGGAGCTGATCCTTTTAATAAGTTTTATCACATCTTATATTAAAAGTATTGAAAAAAAATGAATGCAAAATCATTAAAATAATCATGTATTTCATTATTGTAGAAACAATGATTGAATCTTTGTGGAATTTGACAACTCTCAGTATAAGAAACTCATTAGATAAGGACTTTGATATATCACTATAATATTGAACCGTCGTTATATGTATTAGCTGACTGCCGTGATCGTCTAGTGGTTAGGACTCCACGTTGTGCCCATGGTAACCCAGGTTCGAATCCTGGTCACTGATCCCCAACACTGAGTTTGAGTACTCTGCCCCCACAACATTCCCATAAATAAGTGGACGCAGAAGAAGAAGATAAAGAATTGAATCACACCATGACGATCCATCCAAACCTACTAAGCATAGAATCAACCTTAAAATGCTACTGGTGATGGTGGTAATGGTGGTAATGGTGATGATGATGGTGATGATGTTAGACTCAACGAGAAGGACAGTAATTCCATAACTGTTAGCATGTTTGTGATGTGTTTCCAATACATTTTATTTCAACTAATTAATGAAGAATTTTAAACGATTTACTAAAATTATTTATTATGTTTCTTATAGAATATTATTTTGTAAAATTTTAATTTAAATAAGAATTCTTTAAAATTAGTGATTTTGATTGATAGAACCAGAGATGATCAAGGGCTGGTTGGTATTAAAGGGGTTAGGACTTTAGCGATCATATTTCTAATGACGTACACTCTATTTCAATTAATTAATGAAGAATTTTGAGGGATTTACTAAAATTATTATTTTATTACTAAGATAATAATTTAACATGAAATGGAAGATTTCAATTTAAATAGAAACCCTATAATATGTGTACATTTGATTCATAGAACCAGAACCAGTTTTAACTGGTTTAGTATCAAAAGGCTTAATGATTCTACACTTAGATGTGTTCTTTTATATCTCGCGTCCTTTAAAGAAACTCAACAAAAGTCATATTGATATTATTATGTAATAAACCTGTTAATATATAAAGAACAATAATTTTAGAAGTGATATAAACCATTGAGATTCTTTATTTTATTCTTCTACTAGTTTCAATCATTAAACTGTGGCCATTCAGGGCACCATCTTGAAAAGATTTAGTCAACCATGTTGACCACAGTACTTCTTGTTTTCATGTCTTGTATTTACTTCATTCTTTTTGTTGAGCTGCTAAGGTAGCTATGTGACAGTCACTGAATGTTCTAAAGTTTAACTAAAGCAACGTAAAATATACAAAGATCTTTGTTGAATTTGACAACTCTCTAAGTAAGAAACAAAATAGCCAGCAACTTCTATATATCAGTATTATTTTGAACGATTTTCGTATGTATTGGCTGACTGCCGTGATCGTCTAGTGGTTAGATCCACATGTTACGGCCGTGGTAACCCAGGTTCGAAGCCTGGTCACGACAGCTAATCCGGTTGCATTTTTTACACATTGTTTTGTAATTCAACCCCGCCGTCGCCTCGGATCAGGACAAGTCACCGTCTCCACTTTTCCCTCCTTTTCTACTGTGATCCTAGAGTTCTTGTTTCCTATCATTTATGCCTTTTATAGTCCTTTCTTCTGCTTTCCCATAATCCAGATCTGCCCTTCTTTACTCTTTCCCCATTTCTCATTACTTAATTTTGCTTATATGTTTGTAAATATAGATAAAAAAGAAAAAAACAAATGTATAATTATTGCTACAAATTTGACAAAGGTTAGCTAATAATATCCCATTTAGTAGACTTTGAAATATATGAACCTCTCGTAATTGAAAAGTAGATATCCCTCATTCCTATCATTGAATCTTCCAGTTGCCAGCAGAAAGAGAGTTCTAGAAATAAGGATTGAATCTTTGTTGAATTTGACAATGTTCTAAAGGTGAACTGAAACAACGTAAAATGTAGAAAGATTATATATTTGGTTAATTTGACAACTCTCTATGTAAGAGAAAAATGTAGTTAGCAACTTCTATATATCATTGTTATTTTGGGCGACTCTTTTATGTATTAGCTGTTCACCGTGATCGTCTAGTGGTTAGGACCCCACGTTGTGGCCGTGGTAACCCAGGTTCGAATCCTGGTCACAGCAACTGATACGCTTATCTTCCTTTGTTTTTCAAAATTTTGAAACTAAAAATATGAATTATTCAGAATATTAACGATTATATTATTTAGTAAGCAAATATCATCACTGACCGATGACAATAATGGGAGCTGATCCTTTTAATAAGTTTTATCACATCTTATATTAAAAGTATTGAAAAAAAATGAATGCAAAATCATTAAAATAATCATGTATTTCATTATTGTAGAAACAATGATTGAATCTTTGTGGAATTTGACAACTCTCAGTATAAGAAACTCATTAGATAAGGACTTTGATATATCACTATAATATTGAACCGTCGTTATATGTATTAGCTGACTGCCGTGATCGTCTAGTGGTTAGGACTCCACGTTGTGCCCATGGTAACCCAGGTTCGAATCCTGGTCACTGATCCCCAACACTGAGTTTGAGTACTCTGCCCCCACAACATTCCCATAAATAAGTGGACGCAGAAGAAGAAGTAGAAGCATTGAATCACACCATGACGATCCATCCAAACCTACTAAGCATAGAAGCAACCTTAAAATGCTACTGGTGATGGTGGTAATGGTGATGATGATGGTGATGATGTTAGACTCAACGAGAAGGACAGTAATTCCATAACTGTTAGCATGTTTGTGATGTGTTTCCAATACATTTTATTTCAACTAATTAATGAAGAATTTTAAACGATTTACTAAAATTATTTATTATGTTTCTTATAGAATATTATTTTGTAAAATTTTAATTTAAATAAGAATTCTTTAAAATTAGTGATTTTGATTGATAGAACCAGAGATGATCAAGGGCTGGTTGGTATTAAAGGGGTTAGGACTTTAGCGATCATATTTCTAATGACGTACACTCTATTTCAATTAATTAATGAAGAATTTTGAGGGATTTACTAAAATTATTATTTTATTACAAAGATAATAACTTAACATGAAATGGAAGATTTCAATTTAAATAGGAACCCTATAATATGTGTACATTTGTTTCATAGAACCAGAACCAGTTTTAACTGGTTTAGTATCAAAAGGCTTAATGATTCTACACTTAGATGTGTTCTTTTATATCTCGCGTCCTTTAAAGAAACTCAACAAAAGTCATATTGATATTATTATGTAACAAACCTGTTAATATATAAAGAACAATAATTTTAGAAGTGATATAAACCATTGAGATTCTTTATTTTATTCTTCTACTAGTTTCAATCATTAAACTGTGGCCATTCAGGGCACCACATTGAAAAGATTTAGTCAACCATGTTGACCACAGTACTTCTTGTTTTCATGTCTTGTATTTACTTCATTCTTTTTGTTGAGCTGCTAAGGTAGCTATGTTGTCAGTCACTGAATGTTCTAAAGGTTAACTAAAGCAACGTAAAATATACAAAGATCTTTGTTGAATTTGACAACTCTCTAAGTAAGAAACAAAATAGCCAGCAACTTCTATATATCAGTATTATTTTGAACGATTTTCGTATGTATTGGCTGACTGCCGTGATCGTCTAGTGGTTAGATCCACATGTTACGGCCGTGGTAACCCAGGTTCGAAGCCTGGTCACGACAGCTAATCCGGTTGCATTTTTTACACATTGTTTTGTAATTCAACCCCGCCGTCGCCTCGGATCAGGACAAGTCACCGTCTCCACTTTTCCCTCCTTTTCTACTGTGATCCTAGAGTTCTTGTTTCCTATCATTTATGCCTTTTATAGTCCTTTCTTCTGCTTTCCCATAATCCAGATCTGCCCTTCTTTACTCTTTCCCCATTTCTCATTACTTAATTTTGCTTATATGTTTGTAAATATAGATAAAAAAGAAAAAAACAAATGTATAATTATTGCTACAAATTTGACAAAGGTTAGCTAATAATATCCCATTTAGTAGACTTTGAAATATTTGAACCTCTCGTAATTGAAAAGTAGATATACGTCGTAATCCCTCATTCCTATCATTGAATCTTCCAGTTGCCAGCAGAAAGAGAGTTCTAGAAATAAGGATTGAATCTTTGTTGAATTTGACAATGTTCGAAAGGTGAACTGAAACAACATAAAATGTAGAAAGATTATATCTCTGGTTAATTTGAAAACTCTCCGTGTAAGAAAAAAAATTAGTTAGCAACTTCTATATATCATTGCTATTTTGGGCGACTTCTTTACGTATTAGCTGTTAGCCGTGATCGTCTAGTGGTTAGGACCCCACGTTGTGGCCGTGGTAACCCAGGTTCGAATCCTGGTCACGGCAGCTGATACGCTTATCTTCCTTTTTTTTTCAAAATTTTGAAACTAAAAATATGAATTATTCAGAATATTAACGATTATATTATTTAGTAAGCAAATATCATCACTGACCGATGACAATAATTGGAGCTGATCCTTTTAATAAGTTTTATCACATCTTATATTAAAAGTATTGAAAAAAAATGAATCCATAATCATTAAAATAATCATGTATTTCATTATTGTAGAAACAATGATTGAATCTTTGTGGAATTTGACAACTCTCAGTATAAGAAACTCATTAGATAAGGACTTTGATATATCACTATAATATTGAACCGTCGTTATATGTATTAGCTGACTGCCGTGATCGTCTAGTGGTTAGGACTCCACGTTGTGCCCATGGTAACCCAGGTTCGAATCCTGGTCACTGATCCCCAACACTGAGTTTGAGTACTCTGCCCCCACAACATTCCCATAAATAAGTGGACGCAGAAGTTGAAGAAAAAGAATTGAATCACACCATGACGATCCATCCAAACCTAGTAAGCATAGAAGCAACCTTAAAATGCTACTGGTGATGGTGGTAATGGTGATGATGATGGTGATGATGTTAGACTCAACGAGAAGGACAGTAATTCCATAACTGTTAGCATGTTTGTGATGTGTTTCCAATACATTTTATTTCAACTAATTAATGAAGAATTTTAAACGATTTACTAAAGTTATTTATTATGTTTCTTATCGAATATTATTTTCTAAAATTTTAATTTAAATAAGAATTCTTTAAAATTAGTGATTTTGATTGATAGAACCAGAGATGATCAAGGGCTGGTTGGTATTAAAGGGGTTAGGACTTTAGCGATCATATTTCTAATGACGTACACTCTATTTCAATTAATTAATGAAGAATTTTGAGGGATTTACTAAAATTATTATTTTATTACTAAGATAATAACTTAACATGAAATGGAAGATTTCAATTTAAATAGGAACCCTATAATATGTGTACATTTGTTTCATAGAACCAGAACCAGTTTTAACTGGTTTAGTATCAAAAGGCTTAATGATTCTACACTTAAATGTGTTCTTTTATATCTCGCGTCCTTTAAAGAAACTCAACAAAAGTCATATTGATATTATTATGTAACAAACCTGTTAATATATAAAGAACAATAATTTTAGAAGTGATATAAACCATTGAGATTCTTTATTTTATTCTTCTACTAGTTTCAATCATTAAACTGTGGCCATTCAGGGTACCATCTTGAAAAGATTTAGTCAACCATGTTGACCACAGTACTTCTTGTTTTCATGTCTTGTATTTACTTCATTCTTTCTGTTGAGCTGCTAAGGTAGCTATGTTGTCAGTCACTGAACGTTCTAAAGTTTAACTAAAGCAACGTAAAATATACAAAGATCTTTGTTGAATTTGACAACTCTCTAAGTTAGAAACAAAATAGCCAGCAACTTCTATATATCAGTATTATTTTGAACGTCTTTCGTATGTATTGGCTAACTGCCGTGATCGTCTAGTGGTTAGAACCACATGTTACGGCCGTGGTAACCCATGTTCGAATCCTGGACACGGCAGCTAATGCTGTTGTATTTTTTACACATTGTTTTGTAATTCAACCCCGCCGTCCGTCGCCTCGGATCAGAACAAATCACCATCTCCACTTTTCCCTCCTTTTCTAATGTGATCCTAGAGTTCTTGTTACCTCTCATTTATGCCTTTTATAGTCCTTTCGTCTACTTTCCCATAATCCAGATCTGCCCTTTTTTACTCTTTCCCCATTTCTCATTACTTAACTTTGCTTCTATGTTTGTAAATATAGATAAAAAAGAAAAAAACAAATGTATAATTATTGCTACAAATTTGACAAAGGTTAGCTAATAATATCCCATTTAGTAGACTTTGAAATATATGAACCTCTCGTAATTGAAAAGTAGATATACGTCGTAATCCCTCATTCCTATCATTGAATCTTCCAGTTGCCAGCAGAAAGAGAGTTCTAGAAATAAGGATTGAATCTTTGTTGAATTTGACAATGTTCTAAAGGTGAACTGAAACAACGTAAAATGTAGAAAGATTATATATTTGGTTAATTTGACAACTCTCTATGTAAGAGAAAAATGTAGTTAGCAACTTCTATATATCATTGTTATTTTGGGCGACTCTTTTATGTATTAGCTGTTAGCCGTGATCGTCTAGTGGTTAGGACCCCACGTTGTGGCCGTGGTAACCCAGGTTCGAATCCTGGTCACGGCAGCTGATACGCTTATCTTCCTTTTTTTTTTTCAAAATTTTGAAACTAAAAATATGAATTATTCAGAATATTATCGATTATATTATTTAGTAAGCAAATATCATCACTGACCGATGACAATAATTGGAGCTGATCCTTTTAATAAGTTTTATCACATCTTATATTAAAAGTATTGAAAAATAATGAATGCAAAATCATTAAAATAATCATGTATTTCATTATTGTAGAAACAATGATTGAATCTTTGTGGAATTTGACAACTCTCAGTATAAGAAACTCATTAGATAAGGACTTTGATATATCACTATAATATTGAACCGTCGTTATATGTATTAGCTGACTGCCGTGATCGTCTAGTGGTTAGGACTCCACGTTGTGCCCATGGTAACCCAGGTTCGAATCCTGGTCACTGATCCCCAACACTGAGTTTGAGTACTCTGCCCCCACAACATTCCCATAAATAAGTGGACGCAGAAGTTGAAGAAAAAGAATTGAATCACACCATGACGATCCATCCAAACCTAGTAAGCATAGAAGCAACCTTAAAATGCTACTGGTGATGGTGGTAATGGTGATGATGATGGTGATGATGTTAGACTCAACGAGAAGGACAGTAATTCCATAACTGTTAGCATGTTTGTGATGTGTTTCCAATACATTTTATTTCAACTAATTAATGAAGAATTTTAAACGATTTACTAAAGTTATTTATTATGTTTCTTATCGAATATTATTTTCTAAAATTTTAATTTAAATAAGAATTCTTTAAAATTAGTGATTTTGATTGATAGAACCAGAGATGATCAAGGGCTGGTTGGTATTAAAGGGGTTAGGACTTTAGCGATCATATTTCTAATGACGTACACTCTATTTCAATTAATTAATGAAGAATTTTGAGGGATTTACTAAAATTATTATTTTATTACTAAGATAATAACTTAACATGAAATGGAAGATTTCAATTTAAATAGGAACCCTATAATATGTGTACATTTGTTTCATAGAACCAGAACCAGTTTTAACTGGTTTAGTATCAAAAGGCTTAATGATTCTACACTTAGATGTGTTCTTTTATATCTCGCGTCCTTTAAAGAAACTCAACAAAAGTCATATTGATATTATTATGTAACAAACCTGTTAATATATAAAGAACAATAATTTTAGAAGTGATATAAACCATTGAGATTCTTTATTTTATTCTTCTACTAGTTTCAATCATTAAACTGTGGCCATTCAGGGTACCATCTTGAAAAGATTTAGTCAACCATGTTGACCACAGTACTTCTTGTTTTCATGTCTTGTATTTACTTCATTCTTTCTGTTGAGCTGCTAAGGTAGCTATGTTGTCAGTCACTGAACGTTCTAAAGTTTAACTAAAGCAACGTAAAATATACAAAGATCTTTGTTGAATTTGACAACTCTCTAAGTTAGAAACAAAATAGCCAGCAACTTCTATATATCAGTATTATTTTGAACGTCTTTCGTATGTATTGGCTAACTGCCGTGATCGTCTAGTGGTTAGAACCACATGTTACGGCCGTGGTAACCCATGTTCGAATCCTGGACACGGCAGCTAATGCTGTTGCATTTTTTACACATTGTTTTGTAATTCAACCCCGCCGTCCGTCGCCTCGGATCAGAACAAATCACCATCTCCACTTTTCCCTCCTTTTCTAATGTGATCCTAGAGTTCTTGTTACCTCTCATTTATGCCTTTTATAGTCCTTTCGTCTACTTTCCCATAATCCAGATCTGCCCTTTTTTACTCTTTCCCCATTTCTCATTACTTAACTTTGCTTCTATGTTTGTAAATATAGATAAAAAAGAAAAAAACAAATGTATAATTATTGCTACAAATTTGACAAAGGTTAGCTAATAATATCCCATTTAGTAGACTTTGAAATATATGAACCTCTCGTAATTGAAAAGTAGATATACGTCGTAATCCCTCATTCCTATCATTGAATCTTCCAGTTGCCAGCAGAAAGAGAGTTCTAGAAATAAGGATTGAATCTTTGTTGAATTTGACAATGTTCTAAAGGTGAACTGAAACAACGTAAAATGTAGAAAGATTATATATTTGGTTAATTTGACAACTCTCTATGTAAGAGAAAAATGTAGTTAGCAACTTCTATATATCATTGTTATTTTGGGCGACTCTTTTATGTATTAGCTGTTAGCCGTGATCGTCTAGTGGTTAGGACCCCACGTTGTGGCCGTGGTAACCCAGGTTCGAATCCTGGTCACGGCAGCTGATACGCTTATCTTCCTTTTTTTTTTTCAAAATTTTGAAACTAAAAATATGAATTATTCAGAATATTAACGATTATATTATTTAGTAAGCAAATATCATCACTGACCGATGACAATAATTGGAGCTGATCCTTTTAATAAGTTTTATCACATCTTATATTAAAAGTATTGAAAAATAATGAATGCAAAATCATTAAAATAATCATGTATTTCATTATTGTAGAAACAATGATTGAATCTTTGTGGAATTTGACAACTCTCAGTATAAGAAACTCATTAGATAAGGACTTTGATATATCACTATAATATTGAACCGTCGTTATATGTATTAGCTGACTGCCGTGATCGTCTAGTGGTTAGGACTCCACGTTGTGCCCATGGTAACCCAGGTTCGAATCCTGGTCACTGATCCCCAACACTGAGTTTGAGTACTCTGCCCCCACAACATTCCCATAAATAAGTGGACGCAGAAGAAGAAGAAAAAGAATTGAATCACACCATGACGATCCATCCAAACCTACTAAGCATAGAAGCAACCTTAAAATGCTACTGGTGATGGTGGTAATGGTGGTAATGGTGATGATGATGGTGATGATGTTAGACTCAACGAGAAGGACAGTAATTCCATAACTGTTAGCATGTTTGTGATGTGTTTCCAATACATTTTATTTCAACTAATTAATGAAGAATTTTAAACGATTTACTAAAGTTATTTATTATGTTTCTTATAGAATATTATTTTGTAAAATTTTAATTTAAATAAGAATTCTTTAAAATTAGTGATTTTGATTGATAGAACCAGAGATGATCAAGGGCTGGTTGGTATTAAAGGGGTTAGGACTTTAGCGATCATATTTCTAATGACGTACACTCTATTTCAATTAATTAATGAAGAATTTTGAGGGATTTACTAAAATTATTATTTTATTACTAAGATAATAATTTAACATGAAATGGAAGATTTCAATTTAAATAGAAACCCTATAATATGTGTACATTTGATTCATAGAACCAGAACCAGTTTTAACTGGTTTAGTATCAAAAGGCTTAATGATTCTACACTTAGATGTGTTCTTTTATATCTCGCGTCCTTTAAAGAAACTCAACAAAAGTCATATTGATATTATTATGTAATAAACCTGTTAATATATAAAGAACAATAATTTTAGAAGTGATATAAACCATTGAGATTCTTTATTTTATTCTTCTACTAGTTTCAATCATTAAACTGTGGCCATTCAGGACACCATCTTGAAAAGATTTAGTCAACCATGTTGACCACAGTACTTCTTGTTTTCATGTCTTGTATTTACTTCATTCTTTTTGTTGAGCTGCTAAGGTAGCTATGTGACAGTCACTGAATGTTCTAAAGGTTAACTAAAGCAACGTAAAATATACAAAGATCTTTGTTGAATTTGACAACTCTCTAAGTAAGAAACAAAATAGCCAGCAACTTCTATATATCAGTATTATTTTGAACGATTTTCGTATGTATTGGCTGACTGCCGTGATCGTCTAGTGGTTAGATCCACATGTTACGGCCGTGGTAACCCAGGTTCGAAGCCTGGTCACGACAGCTAATCCGGTTGCATTTTTTACACATTGTTTTGTAATTCAACCCCGCCGTCGCCTCGGATCAGGACAAGTCACCGTCTCCACTTTTCCCTCCTTTTCTACTGTGATCCTAGAGTTCTTGTTTCCTATCATTTATGCCTTTTATAGTCCTTTCTTCTGCTTTCCCATAATCCAGATCTGCCCTTCTTTACTCTTTCCCCATTTCTCATTACTTAATTTTGCTTCTATGTTTGTAAATATAGATAAAAAAGAAAAAAACAAATGTATAATTATTGCTACAAATTTGACAAAGGTTAGCTAATAATATCCCATTTAGTAGTACTGAAATATATGAACCTCTCGTAATTGAAACGTAGATATACGTCGTAATCCCTCATTCCTATCGTTGAATCTTCCAGTTGCCAGCAGAAAGAGAGTTCTAGAAACAAGGATTGAATCTTGTTTGAATTTGACAATGTTCTAAAGGTGAACTGAAACAACATAAAATGTAGAAAGATTATATCTTTGGTTAAATTGACAACTCTCCGTGTAAGAAAAAAATTTAGTTAGCAACTTCTATATATCATTGTTATTTTGGGCGACTTCTTTACGTATTAGTTGTTAGCCGTGATCGTCTAGTGGTTAGGACCCCACGTTGTGGCCGTGGTAACCCAGTTTCGAATCCTGGTCACGGCAGCTGATACGCTTATCTTCCTTTTTTTTTCAAAATGTTTGAAACTAAAAATATGAATTATTCAGAATATTAACGATTATATTACTTAGTAAGCAAATATCATCACTGACCGATGACAATAATTGGAGCTGATCCTTTTAATAAGTTTTATCACATCTTATATTAAACGTATTGAAAAAAAATGAATGCATAATCATTAAAATAATCATGTATTTCATTATTGTAGAAACAATGATTGAATCTTTGTGGAATTTGACAACTCTCAGTATAAGAAACTCATTAGATAAGGACTTTGATATATCACTATAATATTGAACCGTCGTTATATGTATTAGCTGACTGCCGTGATCGTCTAGTGGTTAGGACTCCACGTTGTGGCCATGGTAACCCAGGTTCGAATCCTGGTCACTGATCCCCAACACTGAGTTTGAGTACTCTGCCCCCACAACATTCCCATAAATAAGTGGACGCAGAAGAAGAAGTAGAAGCATTGAATCACACCATGACGATCCATCCAAACCTACTAAGCATAGAAGCAACCTTAAAATGCTACTGGTGATGGTGGTAATGGTGATGATGATGGTGATGATGTTAGACTCAACGAGAAGGACAGTAATTCCATAACTGTTAGCATGTTTGTGATGTGTTTCCAATACATTTTATTTCAACTAATTAATGAAGAATTTTAAACGATTTACTAAAATTATTTATTATGTTTCTTATAGAATATTATTTTGTAAAATTTTAATTTAAATAAGAATTCTTTAAAATTAGTGATTTTGATTGATAGAACCAGAGATGATCAAGGGCTGGTTGGTATTAAAGGGGTTAGGACTTTAGCGATCATATTTCTAATGACGTACACTCTATTTCAATTAATTAATGAAGAATTTTGAGGGATTTACTAAAATTATTATTTTATTACTAAGATAATAATTTAACATGAAATGGAAGATTTCAATTTAAATAGAAACCCTATAATATGTGTACATTTGATTCATAGAACCAGAACCAGTTTTAACTGGTTTAGTATCAAAAGGCTTAATGATTCTACACTTAGATGTGTTCTTTTATATCTCGCGTCCTTTAAAGAAACTCAACAAAAGTCATATTGATATTATTATGTAATAAACCTGTTAATATATAAAGAACAATAATTTT
The DNA here is from genome assembly GCA_964016885.1 of Eledone cirrhosa. Lineage (NCBI taxonomy): Eukaryota > Metazoa > Mollusca > Cephalopoda > Octopoda > Eledonidae > Eledone > Eledone cirrhosa. Next base: position 277,562,021 of record OZ024742.1, on the reverse strand, counting down.
AGAAGTGATATAAACCATTGAGATTCTTTATTTTATTCTTCTACTAGTTTCAATCATTAAACTGTGGCCATTCAGGACACCATCTTGAAAAGATTTAGTCAACCATGTTGACCACAGTACTTCTTGTTTTCATGTCTTGTATTTACTTCATTCTTTTTGTTGAGCTGCTAAGGTAGCTATGTGACAGTCACTGAATGTTCTAAAGGTTAACTAAAGCAACGTAAAATATACAAAGATCTTTGTTGAATTTGACAACTCTCTAAGTAAGAAACAAAATAGCCAGCAACTTCTATATATCAGTATTATTTTGAACGATTTTCGTATGTATTGGCTGACTGCCGTGATCGTCTAGTGGTTAGATCCACATGTTACGGCCGTGGTAACCCAGGTTCGAAGCCTGGTCACGACAGCTAATCCGGTTGCATTTTTTACACATTGTTTTGTAATTCAACCCCGCCGTCGCCTCGGATCAGGACAAGTCACCGTCTCCACTTTTCCCTCCTTTTCTACTGTGATCCTAGAGTTCTTGTTTCCTATCATTTATGCCTTTTATAGTCCTTTCTTCTGCTTTCCCATAATCCAGATCTGCCCTTCTTTACTCTTTCCCCATTTCTCATTACTTAATTTTGCTTCTATGTTTGTAAATATAGATAAAAAAGAAAAAAACAAATGTATAATTATTGCTACAAATTTGACAAAGGTTAGCTAATAATATCCCATTTAGTAGTACTGAAATATATGAACCTCTCGTAATTGAAACGTAGATATACGTCGTAATCCCTCATTCCTATCGTTGAATCTTCCAGTTGCCAGCAGAAAGAGAGTTCTAGAAACAAGGATTGAATCTTGTTTGAATTTGACAATGTTCTAAAGGTGAACTGAAACAACATAAAATGTAGAAAGATTATATCTTTGGTTAAATTGACAAATCTCCGTGTAAGAAAAAAATTTAGTTAGCAACTTCTCTATATCATTGTTATTTTGGACGACATCTTTACGTATTAGTTGTTAGCCGTGATCGTCTAGTGGTTAGGACCCCACGTTGTGGCCGTGGTAACCCAGGTTCGAATCCTGGTCACGGCAGCTGATACGCTTATCTTCCTTTTTTTTTCAAAATGTTTGAAACTAAAAATATGAATTATTCAGAATATTAACGATTATATTACTTAGTAAGCAAATATCATCACTGACCGATGACAATAATTGGAGCTGATCCTTTTAATAAGTTTTATCACATCTTATATTAAACGTATTGAAAAAAAATGAATGCATAATCATTAAAATAATCATGTATTTCATTATTGTAGAAACAATGATTGAATCTTTGTGGAATTTGACAACTCTCAGTATAAGAAACTCATTAGATAAGGACTTTGATATATCACTATAATATTGAACCGTCGTTATATGTATTAGCTGACTGCCGTGATCGTCTAGTGGTTAGGACTCCACGTTGTGGCCATGGTAACCCAGGTTCGAATCCTGGTCACTGATCCCCAACACTGAGTTTGAGTACTCTGCCCCCACAACATTCCCATAAATAAGTGGACGCAGAAGAAGAAGTAGAAGCATTGAATCACACCATGACGATCCATCCAAACCTACTAAGCATAGAAGCAACCTTAAAATGCTACTGGTGATGGTGGTAATGGTGATGATGATGGTGATGATGTTAGACTCAACGAGAAGGACAGTAATTCCATAACTGTTAGCATGTTTGTGATGTGTTTCCAATACATTTTATTTCAACTAATTAATGAAGAATTTTAAACGATTTACTAAAATTATTTATTATGTTTCTTATAGAATATTATTTTGTAAAATTTTAATTTAAATAAGAATTCTTTAAAATTAGTGATTTTGATTGATAGAACCAGAGATGATCAAGGGCTGGTTGGTATTAAAGGGGTTAGGACTTTAGCGATCATATTTCTAATGACGTACACTCTATTTCAATTAATTAATGAAGAATTTTGAGGGATTTACTAAAATTATTATTTTATTACTAAGATAATAACTTAACATGAAATGGAAGATTTCAATTTAAATAGGAACCCTATAATATGTGTACATTTGTTTCATAGAACCAGAACCAGTTTTAACTGGTTTAGTATCAAAAGGCTTAATGATTCTACACTTAGATGTGTTCTTTTATATCTCGCGTCCTTTAAAGAAACTCAACAAAAGTCATATTGATATTATTATGTAACAAACCTTTTAATATATAAAGAACAATAATTTTAGAAGTGATATAAACCATTGAGATTCTTTATTTTATTCTTCTACTAGTTTCAATCATTAAACTGTGGCCATTCAGGGCACCACATTGAAAAGATTTAGTCAACCATGTTGACCACAGTACTTCTTGTTTTCATGTCTTGTATTTACTTCATTCTTTTTGTTGAGCTGCTAAGGTAGCTATGTTGTCAGTCACTGAATGTTCTAAAGGTTAACTAAAGCAACGTAAAATATACAAAGATCTTTGTTGAATTTGACAACTCTCTAAGTAAGAAACAAAATAGCCAGCAACTTCTATATATCAGTATTATTTTGAACGTTTTTCGTATGTATTGGCTAACTGCCGTGATCGTCTAGTGGTTAGAACCACGTGTTACGGCCGTGTTAACCCAGGTTCGAATACTGGTCACGGCAGCTAATGCGGTTGCATTTTTTACACATTGTTTTGTAATTCAACCCCGCCGTCGCCTCGGATCAGAACAAATCACCATCTCCACTTTTCCCTCCTTTTCTACTGTGATCCTAGAGTTATTGTTACCTCTCATTTATGCCTTTTATAGTCCTTTCTTCTGCTTTCCCATAATCCAGATCTGCCCTTCTTTACTCTTTCCCCATTTCTCATTACTTAATTTTGCTTCTATGTTTGTAAATATAGATAAAAAAGAAAAAAACAAATGTATAATTATTGCTACAAATTTGACAAAGGTTAGCTAATAATATCCCATTTAGTAGTACTGAAATATATGAACCTCTCGTAATTGAAACGTAGATATACGTCGTAATCCCTCATTCCTATCGTTGAATCTTCCAGTTGCCAGCAGAAAGAGAGTTCTAGAAACAAGGATTGAATCTTGTTTGAATTTGACAATGTTCTAAAGGTGAACTGAAACAACATAAAATGTAGAAAGATTATATCTTTGGTTAAATTGACAACTCTCCGTGTAAGAAAAAAATTTAGTTAGCAACTTCTATATATCATTGTTGTTTTGGGCGACTTCTTTACGTATTAGTTGTTAGCCGTGATCGTCTAGTGGTTAGGACCCCACGTTGTGGCCGTGGTAACCCAGGTTCGAATCCTGGTCACGGCAGCTGATACGCTTATCTTCCTTTTTTTTTCAAAATGTTTGAAACTAAAAATATGAATTATTCAGAATATTAACGATTATATTACTTAGTAAGCAAATATCATCACTGACCGATGACAATAATTGGAGCTGATCCTTTTAATAAGTTTTATCACATCTTATATTAAACGTATTGAAAAAAAATGAATGCATAATCATTAAAATAATCATGTATTTCATTATTGTAGAAACAATGATTGAATCTTTGTGGAATTTGACAACTCTCAGTATAAGAAACTCATTAGATAAGGACTTTGATATATCACTATAATATTGAACCGTCGTTATATGTATTAGCTGACTGCCGTGATCGTCTAGTGGTTAGGACTCCACGTTGTGGCCATGGTAACCCAGGTTCGAATCCTGGTCACTGATCCCCAACACTGAGTTTGAGTACTCTGCCCCCACAACATTCCCATAAATAAGTGGACGCAGAAGAAGAAGTAGAAGCATTGAATCACACCATGACGATCCATCCAAACCTACTAAGCATAGAATCAACCTTAAAATGCTACTGGTGATGGTGGTAATGGTGATGATGATGGTGATGATGTTAGACTCAACGAGAAGGACAGTAATTCCATAACTGTTAGCATGTTTGTGATGTGTTTCCAATACATTTTATTTCAACTAATTAATGAAGAATTTTAAACGATTTACTAAAATTATTTATTATGTTTCTTATAGAATATTATTTTGTAAAATTTTAATTTAAATAAGAATTCTTTAAAATTAGTGATTTTGATTGATAGAACCAGAGATGATCAAGGGCTGGTTGGTATTAAAGGGGTTAGGACTTTAGCGATCATATTTCTAATGACGTACACTCTATTTCAATTAATTAATGAAGAATTTTGAGGGATTTACTAAAATTATTATTTTATTACTAAGATAATAACTTAACATGAAATGGAAGATTTCAATTTAAATAGGAACCCTATAATATGTGTACATTTGTTTCATAGAACCAGAACCAGTTTTAACTGGTTTAGTATCAAAAGGCTTAATGATTCTACACTTAGATGTGTTCTTTTATATCTCGCGTCCTTTAAAGAAACTCAACAAAAGTCATATTGATATTATTATGTAACAAACCTGTTAATATATAAAGAACAATAATTTTAGAAGTGATATAAACCATTGAGATTCTTTATTTTATTCTTCTACTAGTTTCAATCATTAAACTGTGGCCATTCAGGGCACCACATTGAAAAGATTTAGTCAACCATGTTGACCACAGTACTTCTTGTTTTCATGTCTTGTATTTACTTCATTCTTTTTGTTGAGCTGCTAAGGTAGCTATGTTGTCAGTCACTGAATGTTCTAAAGGTTAACTAAAGCAACGTAAAATATACAAAGATCTTTGTTGAATTTGACAACTCTCTAAGTAAGAAACAAAATAGCCAGCAACTTCTATATATCAGTATTATTTTGAACGTTTTTCGTATGTATTGGCTAACTGCCGTGATCGTCTAGTGGTTAGAACCACGTGTTACGGCCGTGTTAACCCAGGTTCGAATCCTGGTCACGGCAGCTAATGCGGTTGCATTTTTTACACATTGTTTTGTAATTCAACCCCGCCGTCGCCTCGGATCAGAACAAATCACCATCTCCACTTTTCCCTCCTTTTCTACTGTGATCCTAGAGTTATTGTTACTTCTCATTTATGCCTTTTATAGTCCTTTCTTCTGCTTTCCCATAATCCAGATCTGCCCTTCTTTACTCTTTCCCCATTTCTCATTACTTAATTTTGCTTCTATGTTTGTAAATATAGATAAAAAAGAAAAAAACAAATGTATAATTATTGCTACAAATTTGACAAAGGTTAGCTAATAATATCCCATTTAGTAGTACTGAAATATATGAACCTCTCGTAATTGAAACGTAGATATACGTCGTAATCCCTCATTCCTATCGTTGAATCTTCCAGTTGCCAGCAGAAAGAGAGTTCTAGAAACAAGGATTGAATCTTGTTTGAATTTGACAATGTTCTAAAGGTGAACTGAAACAACATAAAATGTAGAAAGATTATATCTTTGGTTAAATTGACAACTCTCCGTGTAAGAAAAAAATTTAGTTAGCAACTACTATATATCATTGTTATTTTGGGCGACTTCTTTACGTATTAGTTGTTAGCCGTGATCGTCTAGTGGTTAGGACCCCACGTTGTGGCCGTGGTAACCCAGGTTCGAATCCTGGTCACGGCAGCTGATACGCTTATCTTCCTTTTTTTTTCAAAATGTTTGAAACTAAAAATATGAATTATTCAGAATATTAACGATTATATTACTTAGTAAGCAAATATCATCACTGACCGATGACAATAATTGGAGCTGATCCTTTTAATAAGTTTTATCACATCTTATATTAAACGTATTGAAAAAAAATGAATGCATAATCATTAAAATAATCATGTATTTCATTATTGTAGAAACAATGATTGAATCTTTGTGGAATTTGACAACTCTCAGTATAAGAAACTCATTAGATAAGGACTTTGATATATCACTATAATATTGAACCGTCGTTATATGTATTAGCTGACTGCCGTGATCGTCTAGTGGTTAGGACTCCACGTTGTGCCCATGGTAACCCAGGTTCGAATCCTGGTCACTGATCCCCAACACTGAGTTTGAGTACTCTGCCCCCACAACATTCCCATAAATAAGTGGACGCAGAAGAAGAAGTAGAAGCATTGAATCACACCATGACGATCCATCCAAACCTACTAAGCATAGAAGCAACCTTAAAATGCTACTGGTGATGGTGGTAATGGTGATGATGATGGTGATGATGTTAGACTCAACGAGAAGGACAGTAATTCCATAACTGTTAGCATGTTTGTGATGTGTTTCCAATACATTTTATTTCAACTAATTAATGAAGAATTTTAAACGATTTACTAAAATTATTTATTATGTTTCGTATAGAATATTATTTTGTAAAATTTTAATTTAAATAAGAATTCTTTAAAATTAGTGATTTTGATTGATAGAACCAGAGATGATCAAGGGCTGGTTGGTATTAAAGGGGTTAGGACTTTAGCGATCATATTTCTAATGACGTACACTCTATTTCAATTAATTAATGAAGAATTTTGAGGGATTTACTAAAATTATTATTTTATTACTAAGATAATAACTTAACATGAAATGGAAGATTTCAATTTAAATAGGAACCCTATAATATGTGTACATTTGTTTCATAGAACCAGAACCAGTTTTAACTGGTTTAGTATCAAAAGGCTTAATGATTCTACACTTAGATGTGTTCTTTTATATCTCGCGTCCTTTAAAGAAACTCAACAAAAGTCATATTGATATTATTATGTAACAAACCTGTTAATATATAAAGAACAATAATTTTAGAAGTGATATAAACCATTGAGATTCTTTATTTTATTCTTCTACTAGTTTCAATCATTAAACTGTGGCCATTCAGGGCACCACATTGAAAAGATTTAGTCAACCATGTTGACCACAGTACTTCTTGTTTTCATGTCTTGTATTTACTTCATTCTTTTTGTTGAGCTGCTAAGGTAGCTATGTTGTCAGTCACTGAATGTTCTAAAGGTTAACTAAAGCAACGTAAAATATACAAAGATTATATCTTTGTTGAATTTGACAACTCTCTAAGTATGAAACAAAAGTAGCCAGTAACTTCTATATATCACTGTTATTTTGAATGACTCTGTGATATATTATTTGGTAACCGCGATCGTCTAGATTCGAATCTGGGTCATGGCAACCGATGTGAGTTTGTTTTTTGTAATATTCTTTTGTAATTAAAAATATGTTGGTAAAAAAAAAACCTTGTATTAATTGAGTTGACCAGGACTCGAACCGGAGTTCCCACGGCCACAATGTGGGGTGCTAACCACTACACGATCAAGGCAGTCACCTAATACAATTAGCAAACGATGAAAATAATAGTGAGATACCAAAGTTCTTACTAAATGTGTTTCTTATATTGAGAGTTGTCAAATTCAACAAAGATTCAGTCATTGTTTCTAGAACTCTC